>CM042157.1:60759152-60789152 GCA_023376005.1 Doryteuthis pealeii
CCGAGAGAGCATTATTTTAAGTCGGCCCTCACCATCGCTCTTATCTTAATGATATGATCCAAATCTCTTCAATAAATCCTTCAAATAAATCGATTAACGAGAAGAAATAATTCTGATTTTATTATTTACTTCCTATTTTAACTAAGTTATTAAATTAGGAAAATTTAGTAATGAAAGACGAGAGTGATAGAAGTGTAAGTTTCAGTTGTTCTATTTTTCGATTATACAACCCTCTGTTTCAAATCATTTTATCTGCATTCTTATTTAATTTCATTAGCCTTTCTAATTTAATATATTCTATTACATTAAAACTTAAATACTTGCACCCGGAGGGTGCATATATATATATATATAATATATATATATATATATATATATAATATATATATATATATATGAGTATGAAAAGGTGGAATGAAAACATCACACAATGCTGTTAAAGAAGAAAACAATTTATAATAATAATCATAGCTGATACTGATCAAATATTTCGATTTTACAAAAAATCATCATCAGAGCTCATTCACTCCCGTAGTTGTTTGGGTCGGAGAGGAATGTCATATATATATATATATATATATATATATATATATATATATATATATATATATATGTGCGCTCCACCTCAGACGCTAAAATAATCTCCTTGGTCTAGCGCAAGTGAAAAGGGGATAGACTCCCTACTGATTGTCTGATACCGACTTTAGGCCGCCATAACGACTTTATATATATATATATATATATATATATATATATATATATACAATCAAACTTGTGAGCCCCTCCTCCTACAAATTTCTACTGCCAATGATCGTTAAAAACGGAACTAGTGAGCCCCTCCTACCACTAATTCCTACTGCTACTGCTCGTTTTAAAACCGAGACAACGGAAACATTCCACCAGTTTCAAACCTGATGATGGCACAAAGACGTACAAAAAGCGCTCGTGAAAGAACCTTTGGTGTATTGCTACACCTTGTGGTAAGAAAAAAACCCGGCAAATAATTTGAAGTAAAAATATACTACCATACTACCTGGGGAAAAAAATGAAAAAAACGAAAAGACCAAGAGGGTCGTACCAACCCGAAAAATAATCGGTTAATACTATAACACTTAGCAAAAAGAAAAAAAAATCTGACTCTTTCCCTGATGAGCTATTAAGCGAAACTGTTAGTAGGTATATCTGACTCATTTGCTTTATTATTTGCTCTACTTAGGTAATGAGCACTTTTTACTTTTTAGTTAATACTGGCGGTTTATATATATATTTATATATATATATATATATATATATATATATAATATATATATATATATATTTCGTATATATATATATATATATATATATATATATATATATATATATATATGCATGTTTGCTTAAAGAGAACAGACAATGAAGAATGTAAGAATTGTTGAAAAGGCTTTTCTTGTTTACGAACGGGGAAAAACTTATTAAAAGATGCATTCTTCTTGTCTGTTCCTTTTTAACCAAACATGCGTGAAGACAAAAAAAATGTTGCCCAAATTTGCATTGTTTAAAAGCACTCCTACCCATCCCCCACACTCCACACCTCCCGCCCCCACATATGCATATATATATATATAATATATATATATATATATATATATATATATATATAATAAATTGTATATATATATGAGGATAGCGATCATATATATTAATTATATATATATATATATAATATATATTTAAGTTAATTAGTAGAGACACAAAACAGATGTAGTAATGTATGAAAAGTCATGGTGTACAAGAAAAATTGACTAAATATCAATGTATAACCCTCTATCTAACTATCTATCTGTCTGTCTGTCTGTCTGTCTCTTTCTCTGTGTCTCTAATTATACATAGGCAAAATATATAATATTTAAAGACAATGTATATATATATATATATATATATATATATATATATATATATATATAATAGAAAAGTAAATACACAAACGATGTGTTTTGATATGGCTTTATTTAGCCGACAATTTTGGGGGAATATGTGCTTAATTGAAGTCGTACCTAAATTTTGAAAGTTAATAAATAAATAATTAATTAATTAGGCGGGAATACATATTTAAATGTAAGGCTAGACAAATCGAGAAAGATCAATCTCTGTATGTACATTTCGGCCTATTAGGCCTCATCAGCAGAGCTATAGATAGGAAGACCGCCTTGTGCGTGATTCGAACCCTGACTGTCAAGCTGACAGGCGAGGACATAACCCCTACACCAACCGACTCTCCTAGATTTTCGTTTCGTTTAGAAGTAGATATATATATATTATATATATATATATATATATATATATATATATATATGTGTGTGTGTGTGTGTGTGTGTGTGTGTGTATTATATATATATATATATATATATATATATATATATAATATATATATATATATATATATATATTGTCTTTATATATTATATATATTGTCTTTAGGACAAATGGCTTTGAAAAAGCAATTTTCCCGAAGATAAACTGTTAATACGCTGCTTTGAAACAATGTTAACGTACAAATAGTTTTTAATTGTAGATTATATATATATACGATGGTAATTGGAACTTAGTATGATTATTATACAATAATAAAATTAGGAAACTAATAACCTGCCACAGAATCTATCACCTAAAAGCAGATATGTCATCAAAGAAGAAAATTTCGGAAGAGGCTTAATCTATCTAGAAGTGACCTATAAAACAACGAAAATAAGATTTGTTTTGGTCAATTTCGACGCGATCCGCCATTCTGTCTCTTTTTCAAGTGTTTTAAGCGCTTGTTTACAATTTTAATATAACATTCGCGATTGAAAAAAAAAATTACCAAAAATCAGGTAATTGTCCGATTTTAATGAAATTTTCAGTATTGATTTATCAATTAATGAATTTTATAATGCATTAGTTATTTTATTTCAAAACTTTAATTTAGTATTTTTGCTATGAAAAATTAATATATAAAATTCATTTAAAATAAAAATATTCGACTATAAGTTTAAAATGTTATATGTTTAGATTCTAGAAATAAATATCTATTCAATGCAAACCTTATTTTAGATACATAAAGTAATAAGTTTTGATGAAAAACTCGATTGAAAATGTACCCCCTTCCCCTTTTTAAGCAGAAAAAATATCGATGTATAATTTTTTCTTTTATAAGATAATAGCCAATTAAAGAAATACTTGGAGACTACAAAAGATTGGATGCTACATTTAGTAAATGCACACGAGAAGAAAAAAATAGTACGTAATTGTTGCACTTATATGCACTTAATATGGTGTTGTTTGTTAACCTCTAATTTGTTCTTAATATTTCAAGATGTTAATACACGAATAGGAAATGCATGGTTGGCCACAAACAAATTATCAGTCATATGGAAATCCGATCTCACTGACAAGCTAAAGCGACAATTCTTCCAGGCTGTGATTATATCAGTACTGCTGTATGGCTGCACCACTTGGACCCTAACGAAGCCCCTTGAGAATAAGCTAGATGGGACCTGCACAAGAATGGTGCGTGCAGTCTTGAACGAGTCGTGTAAACAGCACCCCACAAGGAAGCAGCTGTCCCCCATCTCACAAACCATCCGAGTGAGACGGACTAGGCATGCAGGGCACTGCTGGAGAAGCAAGGGCGAGCTCATAAGCGACGTTCTCCTGTGGAAGCCAACACATGGACATGCTAATGTGGGCCGACCACCAAGGACCTACATTGACCAACTATACGAGGATGCTGGTTGCTGCGCAGAAGACCTCGCAGGGGCAACGAATGATAGGGAAGGTTGGCGAGAGATAGTCATGGATATCCGTGTTACTCGCGCAAGATGATGATGATGATGATGATGATGATGATGATTTCGAGATAAAATCTCTTCGACTGAAGATTTCTGAAACTGAAGCTGTTGTTAATAACCGTCCATTCTGCTTTGTGCCTTATATCTTCCAAATTCTTGTGTGTGTGTGTGTGTGTGTGTGTGTGTGTGTTTATGTGTGTGTTTATGTGTGTGTGTGTCTGTTCAACACTGTCTGATTATTACATATATCAAATATACAAATGAGCGAATTACTTTTCCTTATCACGTAGTCTGCACTAATTAATGGTAATTAATTATGCTGATTGTACTAATTGATGATAAATAAAGACAAACATTTCCTTTACCATTTCTTTTTCATTTATATTTTTTTATTATTATAAACTAGAAGCGGCTACCCGGCGTCACTTAGGTAGAGGGGGATTTTTTAAAGTTAGTCCTGCAGATCCATTATTACTGAATCGTGAGTTGAATCCTTGTGGGATGCCCCATTTAAATCCCTATGTTAAAAAAAAAAAAAAATAGACCTTGCATTGATCCAGCTACTCTGAAAAGAAATGTTAATGTCTACTATCTAAAATATTAAATGAAAAAAAAAGCCATGCTGTTATCATCTTAATTTTAATTTTTTAATTATCTTCACGAATATAAATCAAATCTCTATTATTCTTCCTCAAAAACCAAGCCCTGGTGTAGAAGCGGCTACCCAGCGTCGCCTGGGTAAAGGAGGATTTTTTAAAAGTTAGTCCTGCAGATCCATTATTACTGAATCGTGAGTTGGATTCTCGTAGAATTCCCAATTAAAATCCCTACGTAAAAAAAAGTATTTTTATTGATCCAGCCACTCTGCAAAGAAACGTTAATGTCTACTTTTTAAAATATTAAACGCAAAAAAAAAAAAAAAAAAAGAATTCCATGCTGTTATCAATTAAATTTTATTTTTTAATCATTTTCACTAATATAAATCAAATCCTTATTATTTTGTGCTCAAAAACCAAGCCCTGGTGATATATATATATATATATATATATATATATATATATATATATATATATATATATATATACTTTGCCGTTAATTGTTTTATTTTCAAAGTTTCTCCTGACATATACATACACACAACTGCCCTTTATATATGTATAGATAGATAGATAGATAGATAGATTAAACGGACTAACCAAGTTCAGGAGTTTTAAACAAGATGGAGGCACACCACATTATATGGCAAGCCTCTGAAATAAGTAGACCAGTTCACATACCCAGGTAGCAATATCCTATCTACAGAAAACGATATCAACATATGCATAGGAAAAGCATGAACTGTTATTGACAGACTGCCGCTCATATGGAAATCAGATCTCGCTGATAAGATAAAGCGAGAATTCTTTCAATCAGTAGCCTTATTAGTACTACTGTATGGCTGCACCATTTAGACTTTAATAAAACGCCCGAAGAAAAAGCTAGATGGGAACTACACAAGGATGCTGTGTGTTGTCTTGAACAAATCCTGGAAGCAACACCCGTCATGACCTCATGTCACATCCTACTGATGCTGAGGTGTTGGTATATAATATATATATATATATATATATATATATATATATATATATATATATAATCCAAAAGTCCAGAGAAGAAATCTTCCTTACGACACAAGAGTTTTATGTAAAAAAACCTGTCGCAGTTTGAGAGCTCAGTGTGTGCTCTTAATGTTAGAGTCACGGAGCAAATATATAAGTAAAGAAATAACAAAAGACTTAGAGATTTAGTGTTATAGTCTATTTCAGGGAGCTTAGACAAAGTGCTCATATTTGAAACTAAAACATAAATTTTTTTTTTTGCAACATCAAGGATTTCGTTTGGAATTCATATCACAGGACTATGAAACTTTAAAAAAATAAAAAAAATAAAAATCTGTTTTCAAATGCCTTTAAAGTAATAAAGAATTCATCATTCGCATCTGATGAGTCGGGAGAGTTAGACACTTTGTCTAAGCTCCCTGAAATAGACTATATGCAAATCTCTAAGTCTTTTGTTATTTCTTTACTTATATATATATATATATATATTATATATATATATATATATATATATATATATATATATAGGTGGGTGATATCAAGTGTTTCCTTGATAGAATTCAACCAAAATTGACAACTAAAACGAACATATAAAGATTTGCGTATATATTTTACATATGCGGAGTATTATGAATAAATTGATGTACACCTTATTTTGGATATACATGTATTACGACATATGGTCTCGTCAGTCCAGCTTTTGTTTTTTTTTGTTTGTTTTGAAGACCTTACAGCCGATCTCACTGGTGTGATGTTCCCATATTTTTTCTATATTGAAGACAAGACAAGGTATATATTAATTCATTTACACACACACACACACACACACACACACACACACACACACACACACACACATATATATATATATATATACATTGCTTTGACAACAATATCTCTATGTTATGCTGTCTTTACTGGCTTACGGTCACACACACACACACACACGCGCGCGCGCGCGTGTGCGCATGCACGTTGCATTTCAAGAATAAAGAATAAGATATAAAACGGGATAAAAACTCACTACGAAGAATTTCACGCTTTCGTGCTTTGAACTCTGTAAATATTTTACGGATTAAAAATACTTTTAGGTTTAATTTTAATCACTATCATAACCCCCCCCCCATATATATATATATATATATATATATATATATATATATATATAAGGTTAAATTATTATTATTGTTGGAGAATTGATTATAGAGGGCTCAATTATAAATATAATATATATATATATATATATATATATATATATATATATATATATATATATAATATAATCATAATTATGTATATATATATAATTATTATTAATATTGTATATACATAATTATGATTATGATTCAAAGTTAATGTTAAAACCATATATATATATATATATATATATATATATATATATATATTATGAATTATATTAATGCATAGATCAGGCCGATAAACTTAACCCTCCGCCGGATCCCATTTCGCGCCTTCACACGAGGGGAGGAGAATTTCCCGGATGTGTCGGCCATGTTTACACAGACAAGGTAACAAAACATTGCACGCAGTTCAACAGCTGGGCCGGAAGACTCGATGCGAACGAGACGCGAACAGAAAGGGAAAAAAGGCAAAAAATATCACACGAAATCCTTTGATTAGGGAACCACTAAAACGCTATTAAATCTCTTTGGAGGCCTTGATTAAGAGACTAACACTGGATTATTGGCTTGTCAAACCTTCCAGATAACCTTTGACCTGGAGGGGAAAATTTGTGGTTAGAAAAGAAGCACTGAAGCGGGAAAAGAAAGGGCGAGGGGCAATGGATGAGAGGTGGAAGGAATGAACGTAAAATAAAAGAGGTTGTAAAGAATATGAATGGAAAATAGAAGAAAGAAAGAAAGAAAAGAAAGAAAGAAAGAAAGAAAGAAGGTGAAGGACAATGGACGAGAAAAAGAAGGAAAGAACTTAAAAGAAAAGAGGATAGTAAAGAATATGAATAGAAAATAGAGGAAAGAAAGAAAGAAGGAAGGGAAGAAAAGAAAGAAAATAAAGAAAGAAAAGAAGGAAAGAAAGAAAGAAGGAAAGAAAGAAAGAAAGGACGAAAAGAAGGACGGGGACGAAAGAAAAAGGCGAGGGACAATGGATGAGAGGAAGAAGGAAAGAACGTAAAAGAAAAGAGGGTAGTAAAGAATATGAATAGAAAATAGAAGAAAGAAAGAAAAAAAGAAAGAAAGAAAGTAAAGAAAGAAAGAAGGAAAGGAAGAAAAGAAAGAAAGAAAGAAAAGAAAGAAAGAACGAACGAAAAGAAGGACGGGGACGAAAGAAAGAAAGTATATACGCAATTTGGAAATAAAATGACCATGGAGAAGATAAAACGAAAGATGAAAGTATTATAAGAAAGATAAAAAAAAATGGAAGAAAGGCAGAAAAAAGAAGATTTGAGGCGATAAAAAGAAAGATAAAAAGTAATCTATACATATATAAATATTTACACACATTAAATATCACCGGTTCTTGCTTTTTGAGAAAAAATTATGAATATTCGAAGATATTTCAAACTTAAAATATACATAGAAATAACACTGAGAAAGAAAGAAAGAAAGAAAGAAAGAAAAAAAGAAAACTAGAGGTGATAAAAAGAAAGGTAATAGTAATATAAAAAGAAAGAAAAAAAGACGAAAAAGAAATGTAAAAAGAAAAGGAAAAAAAAAAGAAGAATGAAAAATAATGAGACTATTAAGAAGAAAGAAAGCCAAGCAGAGTCGGGACACACATATCCGGAAACACCTGTACCCCAGGTATCACTTACAAACACGGACACAGGTAATCACCGGACGATTATTCTAAAATCTTTTGTTAGAAAATTCTTTTTCCCACCGAAGTTACCGGACCTTTTATTTAGGGATCTCGCAATATATAATTGAATACGAGATTGTAATTCAGGAAATTCTGACTTCCTTCTTTGCTGAGTGCACCCAAAATAATGTTCTATGCCCCATGCCAGGCTAGGATCAAATGTGTATCTATTCAATTTTGCGGAGGTTGTTCATTTTGGCCCAGAAAATAACATGATTGTCGTTAGTATCTTGGATCAGTACCAATATATATATATATATTATGGGCCATCTTTTGGCTTCAAGCAAGAGCGCTTGTCCAGCAGAAATCCTTGGTAAAGAATCCTTTGGTTGTTCCTTAGTGCTCCTCAGTATTGCAAGTCCTTCATCAATGATTGCAAATGGACGTCTCTCAGTATCAGTGTTTAAGTAGTCAACCAGCCACGCATTAGGGCTGTTGATTGGCTGAGGTTTAAATCACTTGACCTAGCTTAGTCTATAAATTTAAGTGGTGTATTGTAGCACGGCTTATATACCCCAAAATAATCCAAAATGATGAAAAGAGCATATGAAGAAGCGAGACAGAGAAGGAGAAGTAAGGATTTCACAGAAGTGGGGAGTACATATGTTTGGGTGGAGTAAAGATAGAACCCTTACTTCATCTTCATGATTTCATTGCTACCCCATCCTGAACTGGTCACTACCCCATCCTGAACTGGTATCAACCCCTGGCTGATCTGTTCTCTACACCCCCTGTCTTCGAATATACCCCATCCTCCCCATCCTGAACTGGTCTCTACCCCTGGCTGATCTGTTCTCTATACCGCTCTGTCTTAAAATCTACCCCATCCTGAACTGGTCACTACCTCATCCTGAACGGGTCTCTACCCCTGGCTGATCTGTTCTCTACACCCCCTGTCTTCGAATCTACCCCATCTTGAACTGGTTACTACCTCATCCTGAACTGGTCTATACTCCTGGCTGATCTGTTCTCTACACCCCTCTGTCTTCGAATCTACCCAATCATGAACTAGTCATTACCTCATCTTGAACTGGTTTGATCTTCCCGGGGCAGATTTTTATATATCCTTCTATGTTGGAAGGAGGCGTGTGGTGTAATGGTTAGAGTCATAGGAAATAGACTCGACGAACCGAGTTCCAATCCGGGTGAAGGCTGTTTACATTTCACATAGCACTAATATCCTAGGGAAAGGTAGCAGACTGGTTGCCTAACTAAGGTTAAAGAGCCCAATCTGCCGTGCTATTTACCCATAGCTGGAGAATAGTTGCATGCATACCTTTCCCAAGGGTATTAGCAGTATGTGAAATCCAAACAGCCTCGTCCAGGATTTGAACTCGTGTCCACTCGAAGCACCTTCTCTTCAAACATCGGTAGAGATACGTCCAACATCGGGTACAGACATTATGAAATAGATAGAGAAAGTAATACCACGCATCTCTTCCGAAACACAACGTGCGCATCTGATAATCAAGCGAAAAGAAATCGATGGCCCCTGGGCCTGATCACTCAAATCTTTCCAAACGAGGATGGCAAAGTGTGTATGGTAAATAAATAACCCACGAAGGTTGATATGCCGTTAAAGAAAACAAACAAAAGCCCAACCTGTTCAGATCTATGTATCTATCTATCTATCTATCTATGTGGAGAAATGTAGACAAGCACGGGATGTTACACTGAATGGAAGTTTGTTATTGGTCGTAATATCAACGTTCGAACGTTTCGGTTTATATAGAAACCGTCTTCAGGACAATATGAAACAAGTAAAGGAAAAAAGTATTTTTGTTGTTAAAAAGTTGATGGATGTTTTTGAATGAGTTGAGTTTAGAAATATGTAGAAAAGGTTCACAACCGTTCATTGAATAGCGCTCAAATTAAATGTTCATGACGTGATTGGTACATGCGAAAACGAAAGTCAAGATGTGATTGGGACATATGAGGTTGAAGAAGGTTTCTATATAAACCGAAACGTTCGAACGTCGACATTACGACCAATAATAAACTTCCATCCACTGTAACATACCGTGTTTGTCTACATTTCTCCACATACTGTCGGATTGATTTCCCCATTTTAGTCACTATCTATCTAACTCTGTTCACATCTATCTATATATCTATCAATGCATCTATCTATCCCAGTCTGTACCTATATGTCTATCTATCGGTGAGGTTAACGTTACAAAGCCTATGGACTGAAGTGGGCGTCATTTCCTCTCTGCATGCGGACTTGAAAGAGAGATATTTTTACGCGTTATTCCTTTTATAAGGACACAGTGTCATATGACAAATTCAGCCACTACGCCACCTGACGGCGACGAAAAGTAATTCTGATGAAAGATAGATAACCGAGACAAATGGATAGATGTGAACTGGTTGAGATAGATAGATAGATAGATTAGAATAAAGTGAGATAGATACATAGATGTGAACTGGCTGAGACAGACATATGTGGGAATAGACGGATATAGATTGATAGATATATAGATGTGAACTGGTCGAAATAGATAGATAGATAGATAGATAGATAGATAGATAGATGAGTTGTAATAGATAGATGTGAACTGGCTGAAAAAGATAGAAAAATAAGTGGGAACAGACTGAGATGGATAGATAGGTAGATAGATAAATGTGAACGGCTGAGATAGATGGGAACTCGTTGATATAGATAGATATACAAGGTAAATAGATACATAGCTGTGAACTGGCCAGGATATAGAAGTGGGAATAGACCGATATAGATAGACAGATATAATAGATGTGAACTGTCTGATATATATATATATATATATATATATATATATATATATATATACCCCATATATATATATATATATATATATATATATATATATGTGTGTGTGTGTGTGTGTGTGTGTGTGTGTGTGTGTATCTTTTCCAGTCTTCTGGATATCTTTCTAATGTTAGGATCCAGTTGAAATAGGATTCTTCCCATACTATCAGCCCGAGCGCTTTCGACTGTTTCTTCAGTCGTCATCAGGGGGGTAGGGTATATGTTTTGGTGTTAGTTCTTTTTTTCTCTTTTTCTTGTTCTTTTATCTATTTTGTGTTTTTAAATTAGAAGAGTCTATTATTTTTTTAGAATGTTGCTGTGATTAGTGTATTAGTTATTAAAGATAGCTAATATATTATGACCCATGTTGAATGTTATTTTATTAATGTTAGGTTTTTTAATTTCTTATTTATATCGCCACAATAATTTGCATATATATATATATATATATATATATATATATATATATATATATAATGTTGTTCTGGTTCCAACGGGAGAAAATTCAATATTTTGTAAAAAAAGAAGGTCCGTAAAATGTATTTTGTTCTCAGAAAAATGTTTAAATTCTTTTTGTTTTACATATGCAACACGTGTTTCAGATCTTCTGGTATCTTCTTCAGATATGTGTGTGTGTGTGTGTGTAAGGTAATCCAAATGATTGGTTGTAAGGGATGATTCTATTTGGGATCTTCAAAATCTCACTGTATAAAATCATGCTGTATGCTCTTGTAGGTGCAAACCTATATTCATGCAAGGATTTTTATGAATCCCTAAAGAGAGCTCAATGTATAATAATCAATAAATTAGATTATATACAGAGCAATATTTAACTTTCAAAGAAAGAAAAACTTAACAAACCGTCATATAATATATATATATATATATATATATATATATATATATATATATATATATATAGATAGATAGATAGATAGATAGATAGATAAGAGGAAGTAGATTGGGATAGAGACATAGATATGAACTGGTTGAGAAAGATAGATAGATAGATAAGTAGGAATAGACTGAGATTGACAGATTTAAATGTATTTCTGAAGTTTTAAATTCGCCCGCTTGGATAGTTTATTTTTCTCTGTAGTGTGATATTTAATTCTTGATTGGTTGAACATTTTGGTAGAGCCGCGGGGTGTGATAGTCCTCAAGGTAATTTACAACCGTAATGTCTCGACCGAATCTCGAAGATGAATCTCGAAGATACCCGTATGATTGATGGAAACATCACCCGGCTGACAACAAAAAAAAAAAAACACTAAACAAATGTCGTTGGGTAGGAGAAGAGTCGTTGCTAGCAAGAAGACGAGACGATAGCTACAAAGATACTTTGATTAATTAACAGGTTTTCACAAACTATTAACAGACCTCTGCTCTTTTACACCCCCCCACTTTATGGCGGTAAATAAATAAAAGACAAAAAAAAAAAAAAACACCCGGTATCATTTTTACGACAGTTAACGACGTGTAACAGCCATTAACAAAACGTCTGTCACTACCGGCTGGGTCTGTAGAATACGCTGACTGCACCTATACAGAAGGGTAAAATCCCAACCTGTTGGCCGTGCGTGCCGACCCGTGCTGCTTAAATACGGAATCCTGTTGTCTGAGCAGTACATGACTTGCAATACTTTACTTAGGCTAGACGGTCAGTCGGAGAGTCCCTCTCTGATCAATCGGCTGGTCTTGTCAAGCCATAGCACCCATATGATTGTCCCGACTCTTGTGACTTTATGTCACCCAAAACCCTTTTAACATATATGTACTAGAAGGCGGTGGCTGAGGGTCTTTGTGTCCTGGGTATGGCGTTAAACTAAATCTAGTAGCGAGGTGTGGAGTACCTCTTCATTGTCATTATTCCCAGGTCACTCTGACCCGGAGTGGTAGTACCTGTTAGGGTTCCGTCGATTTCGTTTGAAAAAAAAAATGAATACCCAACAAGAATGAATAAAACAAAATGTCTTCGGCATGAAATAATCCAACAAGAGTTGACATACCATAAAATCCAACCAACCAACCAACCAACCAACCAGCTAACCGACCAAACAACAAATCTTTCCTCCATTACTCCTCCCACCTTTGGCTTTATGAGTGGTGGTATTGACCTGAAAGAAAATAGGAAGATAAAATCCAATCAGTGGATAACGATCAACATAGTCTGACTAATTTAGAAATAAAAAAAGAAATGAAAGAGAAAGACTTTAGCTTTTATTTATTGTTAATTACAATAATTAATTACTATTAATTACCGTAAATCACGTGACATTGACAGGAATTTGTGTAGTGTGTATTATATATATATATATATATGTGTGTATGTGTGTGTGTGTGTTGTTGAAATTCAGAGAGGGACTCGCTTCCGGCTACACCGGCTAGCAGTCTTTAGGGGGCAAACGTCGGGAATTTATTCCGATAACGACACTTGAAATTTATTTCGTTCCCCTGATTTAATAATATATTGGTGTTTTTGAATTTAATGTTTAACGTTTTTTCTTCTATGCGTAGGTTGTATTTATTTTAAAAGTTATTATGAAGTGTGTTGGGTGAGGTGATTGTCTTTTAGTTTCCAGAATTGTTTTGAAAGCGCTGTTCGATTTCTTAGAACCATGTGTATAAAGGTATATTTGGGGTTATAGAATCTCTGTTTCTTGATCCCTGCAGACTTTACAATGTATACTTTTTTTCAGAGACTTTTTCCTTGAGTAATTACTTATTTTTAATCCATTAAAAAAATAAACTATACACAAATCCGAGACAAAACCTATTCTATTTGATAAGCAAACTTTCCGACTTTTCGCAGCCAGCTAAATATATAAAATAAATAGAAGTACTCGGTCTATGAATTTTAGGAACACCACGGAGGGAAAGAGAAAAGGGAAACAGAGGAGTAAGAGGGGGGTGTAAGATTAAAATAATTTAATAAATTCCTTATCAATTAAAAAAAATCGCTTAGAATTTGTGTGTTACAATGTTCGTTTATTTTAGGAATTCTTTTTTTTTTTAAGTGATGAGTGTTCAGGGGTGAGCCCATGTTTTTGACCAGGGATTGTATATCCATTGATTCATCTTCCTACGTTATTCCAAACAGGTTTATCAATAGATTTACGTCAGTTGGTATTCTCCTCCAGTTTATTCTGTCATAACTCTAAATAATTCTTTTCATATTTATCGATCTGACAATCTATTTTTATTATTCATTGGAATATGCGCATATGACTATGTCTCAATAAAAGTGTCTAAAAAGTCTAAACTACATCATCGTTTAATAGTGTAGAGTTAGTTTGGTAATACATATTAGTAGCAAGTAAAATCTAAGGGGTAACCTATTGTTGGTATTACTATTGAAACCACTTAAGCAACAGCAGGTACTGAGTCTTTTTTTAAAATCAAAATGACTTGATTCGGCATTACATAACCCAACCGGTATTGATATGCCGTAAAACAAAATAACCAACCAACATAAGTAAGTGTACCACTAAAAACTCATAACCTATTGTTGGTATTACTATAGAAACCACTTAAGCAACAGCAGGTACTGAGTCTTTTTTTTATCAAAATGACTTGATTCGGCATTACATAACCCAAACGGTATTGATATACCGTAAAACAAAATAACCAACCAACATAAGTAAGTGTACCACTAAAACTCATGACCTATTGTTGGTATTACTATAGAAACCACTTAAAGCAACAGCAGGTACTGAGTCTTTTTTTTATCAAAATGACTTGATTCGGCATTACATAACCAAACGGTATTGATATACCGTAAAACAAAACAAATAACCAACAACATTATAGATAAGTAAATGTACCACTAAAAATTCATTTCTTTATAAAAAATTTAGTTTTTGTCCAAACCAAATATAATTACGGTCAAGCCTCTCTGAAAGCACCGGTTCCTGTTAGATCACCAAAGTTAAGTAGCATTGAGCCTGTTCAATACTTAATTGGATGAACACTTAAGCAACGTCAGGTACTGTAAAACAACATGTGTCCTTTGTTTATGAAAATGACTTGATTCGGCATTAAATAACCCGAAAAGGGTTGTTATGCCGTAAAACAAAACAACCAAATGTACGTCAATTTTATTATTTCTAGTAAAACATTATACAATCAAAACTATATTAGGGGCCGGATTAGCTCAGTCTGTTGATTGATTGATTGATTTTAACGGCATATCAACCCGTCTGCGGTTATGTCATGCCTAACGGTTCAGTCTGTTGAGTATTCGCTTAGGAATCGCAAGGTTCCACGTTCCGGTAACTCAGTGCATGAGTATCACAGCTTGGGTAATCTGATATGTGCGGTAAAACATATGGAAACTGATGGTAGGTGCGGCGTTCCACCACAGTAAAATGGTCTCTCTGATATAGCGCAAGTAAAAAGGGGATAGACACCATCGCTGTTCGGCTAAAACTGACAAGAGGCTACTCTGCAGACATTACTTGCTATACATTATACAATCAAAACAGACATAATTAGATATTATTTATTACAAAACTGTATAGTAACTCTCTCTTTCTTTCTCTCTCTCTCTCTCAATATATATATATATATATATATATATATATATGAGTGTGTGTTTGTGTGTGTGTGTGTTTCTCTGTCTTACACAAGGTTAGCTTAAAGCAACATCTGTGTATCTTGGAAGCGGTTGCAGTTTATCCATACCGCCCTAGCTTGTGTAGACAGAGGAGACTCAAATATCAACTAAAACATCAACACCGTAGAGTTTGGTTATAAAATTACCTAATAATATCCGTTTTGATTGTAAAATGTTCCACTAGAAATTCTGGTATTTTTGGTTAAGAAGAAAAATAACTTATTATTAAAACTTTTATGTGTGTACTTATTTATAGTGTGGAAAGCTGGAAAGTTTATTGAACTGTATTCACCAAGATAGAAACGAAGAATGAATGGAACGTTAATTTTTTTCAGAATACAAGGTGTGTCAAAAAGTACCGAGTGTAAAGCTTTATTTACCAAGATAGAAATGAAGAATGAATGGAACGTTATTATTTTTTTTAGAATTCAAGGTATGTCAAAAAGTACAAAAAATCTCGATACTTTTTTGACACACCTTGTATATATTATATATATATATATATATATATATATATATATAATAATGTATGTGTGTGTGTGTGTGTGTATTATGTATAAACTTTGTTTTTGTGAACGTTGTTTTCTTTTGTATTTTGAAGCATTGGAAAAAAAGAACAAAAAACAGAATTCAATTCCGATATTTCGGATGAACCTTCATCCTTTTTCAAGGTATAGGGAATAAAGACTATCTGGAGAAAAATGAAAATAATGTTCAGAGAGAGAGAGAGAGAGAGAGAGAGAGAGAGAGAGAGAGAGAGAGAGAGAGAGAGAGGGGGGCATAAAGAATAGAGAAGTAAAAGTTGAAAAGGAAAGAGCAGATAATACAGAAGGAGATAGAAATATAACAAAAGAGAGAGAGAGAGAGAGAGAGAGAGAGAGAGAGAGAGAGAGAGAGAGAGAGACACACACACACGCACAGAAAGGGGACAAGAAAGTGTGAGAGAGAAAGTGAAAGTGAAAAGTGAGGGAGATAGTGGATAGAATATAGATATAACAGCAGATAATGAAAAAGAGGTAGAAAGATAAACACACGCAGAGAGAGAGAGAGAGAGAGAGAGAGAGAGAGAGAGAGAGAGAGAGAGAGAGAGACAGACAGACAGATAGACAGACAGAGAAAAAGGGGATCAGAAAGTGATAGAGAAAGTAATAGAGAGTGTTGTGAGGTGTGGTTTTGTGTTCCTTGTTGCAGTAGTATTTATTCGTGCTTAATCTTAGCACTGGGTTTAGCTTCTCGTAGCTAATTCCCTAGTCCCCTAAAGTGTCTCTATATATGTCCTGCAGTAATACACATATGTAAATGAGATAACACGCCATTGGCTATCTCACTACAGAGAGAAAGTAAGAGAGTGTCGCTATAGAAGAATATAGATATAAATAGAATATGACAGAACAGATTATAAGGAAAGAACTAGAAAAAGAAACACACATACACACGCCCAGAGAGAGAGAGAGAGAGAGAGAGAGAGAGAGAGAGAGAGAGAGAGAGAGAGAGAGAGAGAGATGTGAAATAATATTACCAACATAGGTTTAAAATACTCAGATAAAATAGGCGGAATAATAATAAAGTTATTGAGACATATTTCGATCGATTACCGCCCCCACGAATGTTGGTGATAGAAACCGAATTGCTCGTTGGCGTCATTTATTTACCACAAACTTTACAAATACTGTACACAAGTCTCGTATTCCATGTGACTCCATCTGCTGATCTATCGGGTATCCTGGATATAATACTAAACTGCATCCGGTGGTGAGGCTCTGGTTTTTGAGCTCCGGGGAGTGTAGAGTCATTCATTCACTGTCATTACTCCCAGGTCCACTCTAAACCGGAGTGGTAATACCTGTTAGCGTCTTATCTATGGTTGAAATTGTTCAATTTGAAAATTATTAGTACTAGCAAATATATGCACCCTCCGGGTGCAAGTATTTAAGTTTTAATATAATTAAATTAGAAAGGCTAATGAAACTGAATAAGAATGCAGATAAAAAGATTTGGAACAGAGGGGGTATGATTGAAAAATAGAACAACTTTGAAACTAACTCTTCCATCATTTTCCCTTACTCCCGTCTTTCATTGGTAAATTTTCCTAATTTAATTATTTAGTTAAAATAGGAAGTAAAGGGTAATATTACAGTTATTTCTTTTTGTTAATGGATTTCTTTTAAGATTTATCCCCGAGATTTTTGCTCATATTCAATAAGATAAAACCAAACAATTAGAAATCAATAATACTAAGCATATATTTATTAAAATCAAATTTTAGATATCAATATGCAAATTAGCCTTCCCTTTTCATACTGTAAACCGCTATTTTGTTGTAAATATAAATACAATTGCATGTTGTTAGTATGTAGATATGGTCAACAGTCTTAATGATGTAAAACAATTTTATTAATAATTGAGGTTTAAATAAAAATAAAATCATGGAGAATGTGATGTCAATAACTAAGGGAATAGTGATATGAGTAGTAATATAGTTTCGGTTACAGACAAAAAAGCACACAATCTCCATTATAATAAGATTAGTATTATCTGTGTTATTCGGACTATTGTCCTCATCTCTATTGTTGAACAATTGGACATATGGCCTAGTGGATAAGGTAGTTACGTTAAGACAGTTCTAAGTGACAGTTATCTCTGGATTCCGGGTTCGATCCTGAGTAGCGGCAGTAACATAGAAAAATAATTAACACAATTCCTACCCCAGCTATGGTTAGCGGAATGAGAACAGGATACCCCCGTGGACTGAATAAAGGGTTAAGTTCAAAGTTCCGTGATGGCTCCCGATTACGACAAGAAAGTTCCCGAGTTCAAAAAGAAGGTTCCCGAGTCCGACAAGAAATACTTGGAGAAGGCTGGAGGGTATATAGGCCGAAACGTTGTACAAATAACAATAAAGATGAGGACAATAGTCCGAATAACGCAGATAATACTAATCATGAAGCCTCATCTCAAACATTCAGAGAAATATTATTAGTATTAGATAAGAATACTTAAAACCATTGGATTATGATTATGTTACATAATTGATGGCTTACCTATCAATTATGTACGGTGGTGTAGTTAAAATCAAACCAACGGTTTAATGAAAAAATACTAGGAATTTGGTTGACAAGATTTAACCCTGTATTTGACCTTTTCTTTCGAGAAGTTAGTTTAGAAAAATCGGATTTAGCTGGGTGACGAGACGAGACGCAATGGCGGTCTGCCCGTCCGAGGCCCAAATCTCCGCGCGTTTGTCTTATTATCTTTGTGCATATATCACTTGTAAGCATGGTCAAATTTGAACATTTGTACAGTTCCCAGTGGATTGCCTTTCCCACCCAGTCATATATTCTTTTTGTACCAGTTTGCCGCATTCATTTTTCATGTAATTAAATGTTTCACCACCACATAACCTACACTTGCTCTTTTGCGCATTATCAACTTTTGCTTCGAAATTATTTGTTTTCGTGGCATTATTTTGGGCTACTATTGATAGAGATCCAGTTTCTCTCTTGAGATGTCCTCTTTGTATGCATGTCTAGGTCATCTCATGAGCAATCTCCTTAGTTTGTCTTTTGAAAACCGATTAAAAAGTGCTCAATATAAAGAGCTAAATAGACGATTACAATAAATCAAATGGTTTAAAAACTACCTACTTAAGTTTCTCGCAGTAGCGCGAATCTTCAAGGTATTTTTTCCTACCAACGTTATATATTTTATAGCTGGGTAGTGCCCATGTTAAATACAGCGGGTATATATATATATATATATATATATATATATATATATATATATATTATATATATATATATATATATATATAACCCATGGATTGTGTGAAGAAATCTCCCCTTACACCGTAGTAGTTTACAATAGTCGTAATTTATAGAGTTCATGTCATGAACTGCTCATCCACCTGGGCTCTATCCTTAAGCATCACGGGTCGCCACCCACGGCCAACAGGTGGCCCCATTGGGGGAGTCTTACCCCTCTGCAGAGGTGCAGTCGGTGTATTCTAACCCCACCGACAGGGCGGTTAGAGTTCAATGTGTCACTATATTGGTAGGACCACAGAGCAAAAATGTGTAACGAAGATTTGTATTGAGAGCATAATAGTCTCTTTTAGGAAATAGTTAAAATAGACTATCATGCTTACAATCTAAATCTTCTTCGTTATTTTTTACCAATATATATATATATATATATATATATATATATATATATATATATAATTTATATATGTATATATATATATATTTTTGGTACAGGCAAATTTATATAATATATTGAGGGTTATCATAGTGATCATCACGATATCAATGGATGGAAGACTAAGGAAGACTGAAAGGAATAGAGAAAAAATGTTTATATGTATATATAATTTTTTCCTGAAGAATATCGACTAAGATCCGAAACAATTTAAAAAAAAAAGAATTGAAAAAAAAAAAAAAAAAATTATTATTTAAATATTTATTATAAATATTTTCATTTCTCCCCGTTTAAGCCACAAATCAGTATATATATATATATATATATATATATATATATATATATATATATATATATCTGCTGATGAGGCATAATAGGCCGAAATGTACCTACAGAGATTGTTTTTTCTCGATTTGTTTAGCCTTACATTTAAATAGATATGCCCGCCTAATTAATTAATTATTAATTAATTAACTTTCAAAATTAGGTACGACTTCAATTAAGCACATATTCTCCCAAAAATTGTCGGCTAAAAAAGCCATATTAAAACACATTATTTGTGTATATACTTCTCATACTGTCGTGTAGAAAAAGTCACTATAAGAGGAATTTAACCTACATCTAAACAAAAACGAAAAATCTAAGAAAGTCCGGTTGGTGTAGGGGTTACGGTCCTTGCCTGTCAGCTTGACAGTCAGGGTTCGAATCACGCACAAGGCGGTCTTCCTATATATATATATCTAATATATAAAACAGAGATTTTGGTATGTACGTGTCGACGTATAACAAAAAAACGGGAGGTCACTCAGATTCAAAATCTTGCATACACATTGATATCGTTCTAACTAAGAAAAATTCCAAATTTGGTTATTGATTTTTACTGATTAAGGGATTTAATCGATTAATTAATCCAAAATCACCCAATTTGCGGAACTGTCCGTATATCAGCCCCTCCTGATAATAAAATATTGTCTCTGCCTGCTTATTGTTAAAGCGATAACAGCAGCGAAGTTTTGATTTTAATGAATTAATTTTGCAGTCTAAGCCGTTCAGCTCCGAATTTATGGCCTATTTATGGTCCAGTCTTTAATAATTTTTATATCGTTAGAAAGATAAGAAAATACTCTTTCAAAATATGTAATTTGTGTGAGTTTTTTATTAATTGAATCATTTTTTACAGCGAGTTAAAAAATTAAAAAATGGCTTCGGATAGCCACGCTGCCTATGATTATTGCGATACAAGCAGTGCAGTCTATAACAGTCAGATCGGAATCTCTTACCTATTTAGGATTTTAATCTTTAAAATATTTATATCTTTAGTAATAAGATGAAATAGTCTTTCTGAATATGTAATTTGTATATGTTTTTATAGATTTATTTTTTTTTACAGCTAGTTAAAAAAAAAAACTACGTATAGGCGATAATACGAATAAAGCTCGGAATCTCTTAGTCTTTCTGAATATGTAATTTGTATGTGTTTTTATAGATTAAATTATTTTTTACAGCGAGTTTGTCCATATTCTTAAATTGTACAGTACACTCATTTTAATTTTAATTTTTGTAATGCATAAAAATTGTAGAAAATCAAAATGTACGCTTTACGGTTACATTATTAAAATAATATTTTAATCGTAAATAACAGTATCATGAAAATCAGTTTACGTCGTAAGTACGGTTACATATTTGTATAAATTAAACTAAGATTTTCATTCGAATAAAATGACTTTTAATTCTTTAATTTATTTATTAATTTTTATTGTTAGAGTTTTAAAAGGGTTAAAAATAACAATAAGATTGACGAATTTCCTTAGAAACTGTTTTTCTTTTGGTTCGTTAACTAATTATTTTCTCAAACCACGATAAAAAACAAAAAAAAACAAAGGTTACTAATACGGACAAAATCCGGTGTTTTATCTTTAGTCGAAGGCCCGACTGGAGATAAGTAGTCAATTATTTGTAAGACGAAATTTATTTCAAGTTTATCCGACAATATCCAGTTATTGGAACATTTCAACAAATTTTTATATGTAAGTACGAAAAATTGTAAGCGCTTTGTTTATCAAAATGACATGATTCGTTAGTAAATTACCCGAAAAGTTGATAAAACAAAACAACTAACAACCAACATTTAAATTATTATTCAAAATACAATTTAAAATATTCCTCAGAATTTGCCTTACAAATTAAATTTTAAGTTTTATGATTTTACTCTTTATTGTGAAGTCAATAAACATCGCTGAGTTTATAGTGCAACTTTTCAGTTCTGAAAAATTGGCATGTTTAAATAGAGATTTCATAGGTGACATTTGAACTTTTATGAAAATTGATGTTTTGTAATTAATACAAATTTTGTAATAAAACTTAATTTTAACTAGGGGGGGGGGGTTAGGGGTTAGGGTTAGTTTAATGGGAAAATAAATAAATAATTTGGGTTCCGTTCAAGCGGTTCCGATATGGGGGATCAATTTACTATAAACTTATACGAGGAAATGAGCACCCGTGAATACTCAAATAATAAAGAACTTTTAAGAATTTTTTTTTCAATCTGATAGATTGGTGTGTAATCGATAATAATCAACTGAAGGAAAAAAATAGATGGGGGGGGGGGAGTCCAGATAATCAGGTCCACCAAAACGTTTTTAAACAATGTTTTTAAAATACAAGGTACCACCAATTTTACCCTGTGAAATTTACCCCCCCTATATTTAACACTATGAAACTTGCAGAAAAATTAATATTTTCTTGAAAATTTTTTCCATTTGAAAGAGTAAAAAAAAAAGTAAAGTCAACGGGGCGGCCTAATGTCGGTATCAGCCAATCAGCGAGGGAGTCTATCCCCTTTTCAATAGCGCTAGACCAAGGAGATTGTTTTAGCATCTGAGGTGGAGCGCCACACCTACCATCAGCTCCTTACTTTACCGCACAGATCCCTGTGCTACTCATACGCTGAGTGGACGGGGACCGGTATCGAACTAGGAACCTTGTGGTTTCTAGCCGAACGCTCTACCGACTGAGCTAACCCGGCCCCTAACATTAAATAAACTCCTGATGATTTTTTAACTTTTTTTCAGCTTACGGAAATAATGAAAATTATGATTGAAAAACAACGTTTTCATTTTTGCACTGTTAAATCAACTGAAAATTAACGTAGCTAAAAACAAGTTACGATAAGAGTTTTTTAAATTCTATGAAAAATCAATTAATTATAAATAATAACAAAATATTTCAGTTTTATTCAAGATGGCCTAAACTGATCAATTGGTGGTCCCTATAATACTATCTTAGGTTTTAGCAAAAATAGATATTGCAATACGAAGAATTTAAATTTTCGATTCTCAGCTTCTTTTTAAACTCAACATGCAATTAAGAACTAAATGTGAATTGTTGTCATGTACAAAAAATTTAAAACAATAACAAACAAATATACAAACGAATACTTTCAATTTGTTGTATAATAATATGAAATAATTTTAAACTATAAAACAGAAAATACAAATCCTGAAATATACAAATTCTCAATGATTTTAGTTTCAAGAATTATTTTCCTCTTACCCCCTCTCTAACTACTGTCTTCCACTTTCTCTCTCACTCGCTGGTGATCCAAATTTCATTTTAGTCCGGTCATGGACCGGGTACTTTAGCTAGTATATATATATATATATATATATATATATGATTTAAACAATTGTCAGCATACTTTCTGCATGGAAATATGATTATTTTTCTAAACTTACACACTATAGTGCCACAAAACCAGAAGTATGAGTCCCATCTATGGGTTAAATAGAAAAATGTATTTATAAAAAAAGTATTGTGTATCCATTAAGAATTAATTCATTTCAAAACTTAATCGGCATTAAATGACCCACAGAGGTTGATATGCCGTAAAACAAAACAAATAAACAAACGAAACAGAAGTATGAGGCACCCAGTAAGAATCGAACTCGCTAATAATGGCGTACTACTCTAGTTCACAGAATGTTACATTAAGCGAGCCCACCACCCCCTGATTTCACTGAAAGAAGATAAGAGAAAGTTAGCACCATAATACCGACAGTGGAAAACTGCGCAGTAGATTTTCTTAGATCTTAAGACATCATCATCATCAGCAGCATCATCATCACAGCCGGACATCATGCCAAGTCGCACATCCCCTGTTTCCATGGAAATCCTTTCGTTCGTCATCGATTAGTTTAAATAATCAATACTTTTTCTCAACACAACAGCTTTGCCGCCAATTCTCTCCCCCTCTCTCTCTCTCTCACTCTCTCACACTCTTATTCTCTCTGTTTCTGTGTTTCTCTTTCTGTCTCTGTTTCTGCCTCTGCCTCTCTCTCGTGTCTGTACACACGTATACGTGGGAGGTATTGGTTTGACCGGATTGTTAGAAAATCCAAAGGTCATTTGTTCGTAAAAAAATTTATTAATTTATTTGTTTATTCTACGAGTATCTTTATTTTGTTGTTTGTATCACAACGTGTTGGAATTTGAAATAAGAATATAACCCCGGCCGTGTGGACATTTTTCGATACATGATAGATGGACTGTGGACCTGTTTACTTTTGCAACAGCGATTCATCATGACACTGGGGCGAATATATACGTGAATATATATATATATATATATATATATATATATATATATATATATATATATATGTGTGTGTGTGTGTGTGTGTGTGTGTGTGTGTGTGAATAAAAGCAAGTGAATCCGACGGTATGTAGTATAATAAAAAAAATTGAAAAAACACAGGTTTAAATGAGTTAAGTGGCGAGTTTATTGGCCGACGCTGCAGTGTTTCGATCTATTAAGTAGATCATCTTCAAGGCTTTTGTTGGTATGTGGAAGGTGATAATTTTTTTTATCTCAGAATAAGGAGAAAGGCGAGTCCTTGTTTATCGGTCTGTTTAAATTTTTTTGAATTCATACCAACATACCAACAAAAGCCCTGAAGATGATCTAATTAATAGATCGAAACACTGCAGCGTCGGCCAATAAACTCACCACTTAACTCATTTAAACCTATGTTTTTTCAATGTTTTAAAACTGTTAAACTCCACTTAAGGGATTGACCTTATGTCACATCCTATTCGTGCTGTGGTGTTGGTATATATATATATATACATATATATATATATATATATATATATATAATATATATATATATATATAGGTGGATTATATTAAGTGTTTCCTTGATACCATTCAATCAAAATTGAGAACTCAAACGTACATATAAAGATTTGTGTATATATTTTTACATATACGGAGAATTATAAATAAATAAATAAATAAATAGATGGATATTTACCTTGTTTTGGAAATAAATTTATTTCGACATATTGCCTATTCAGTCCTCACAACCGTTCTCACTTGTGTGATTTTCCCCTTTTATTTATTTATAGAAATCGTGAGTGTGCGCTTTTCCGTGAACTGACGTGTTTAACAAATGCGGAATTTGAAAAAGTAAATAAAGAAAATGAGAAAATCACACCAGTGAGACCGGGTGTGAGGACTGAAGAGACAATATGTCGAAATAGATTTATTTCCAAAGGTATATATATATATATATATATATATATGATAAGTTGTAAACAAGGTATGTTTGGAATGGCTTTTTTGCCGACAATTTTTGGGAGAATATGTGCTTAATTAGAGTCGTACCTAATTTTGAAAATTAATTAATTAATAATGAATTAGGCGGGAATGCCTATTTAAATGTATGGCTAAACAAATCGAGAAAAATCAATCTCTGTATGTACATTTCGGCCTATTAGACCTCATCAGCAGAGCTATATATATTCTCTCTTGTGATCGTAAAATATATAAACAAAGTATGTATTTAATAGTTTAAACATCACCCCTTTACGACAGCTGCCAAATGGCCGAGAGCTTAAGAGAATTCGGGCTGGTGAAAAGTCAGTCGAATTTCGCTCCAGTCAGAGGTAGTTGTTGTGCCTAGCCACACTGAAGAATAGATAACCTACTTAATTTTCACCAAAAAGGATCTTCAGTGTTATTCGTAATGAATTAATCAAGGAATTGATTAATCAAGGTCAACCGTGTCTATATTTTTACTTACTAACACAAGCATGTCTGAAGCTCGCTCGTACCTCAAATTCAGCTCGCAACACATAGCAAAAATCGACCGCGTTGACAGCTCATAACTCTGAAAACTCGTAATTTGCGTCACTTGTAACTCAAGATACTACTCTCTCTCTTTCTCTCCCACACACCACACACACACACACACACACACACATATATATATATATATATATTATATATATAGCTATATAAGTTGTAGAAAAGTTTTTCTCTACCACGGTGTCGGTGTTCTAAGTACACTGTTTACAGAGTTCTCCTGAAGACAGTGTACTTAGAACACCGAAACTGTGGTAGAGAAAAAAACTTCTACAACTTTTACGACTATTAAAGCTTTATATTTGACAAGATATATTGAGCCCTTTTGGATTAACTACTTATGCTACTACAATGATTACATGGTAGTAACTTGTTGATGAATATATATATATATATATATATATATATATATATATATATATATAAGGCATGAAGTCAACGCTGTTTGCTAACTGACAGTTACTCGCCTATGCGATTTACAAACCATGTGCGTATATATATATATATATATATATATATATATATATATATATATATATATATATATATATATATATATAACTATAGCGTGGGATTGTCACTGTTTCAGCTTTTACTGGAACGGAGTGCCAAAGTGCAGTATTATAGGGAGAGTGCTCAATATAAGAAATAGAGCTATTGTATAATATAATAAAATAAATATATAAAGGTTTTACATATCTATTTATTTGATGAAAAAGGAACAGTCCTTTGTCATCAAATAAATAGATATGTTAAACCTTTATATATTTATTTTATTATATATATATATATATATATATATATATATATTATATATATATATAGATTGTGCTATATTCATAAGTATGTAGAGCTCAATGACATGGATGTAAGTTATATACATTCAAGTTAGGATAGCGTGTCAACAGCGAATGGTTACTGACAGTTTTTTCGCCGATGCCATTCTTAAACTTGATTACCCCAACTAATACCTATGTTTACCCTAACTGATATACATATATATATATATATATATATATATATATATATATGTGTGTGTGTGTGTGTGTGTGTGTGGTCTTGGGGTGTCTAAAGATCGCATTGGCGAGAAACTGTCAGTAATCAGGGTCCGCCGTTGACTCCATGTTCACGCTATCTTAATTTAAATATAAATATGGGCCGTGTTAGCTCAGTCGGTAGAGCGTTCGATTAGAAACCACAAGGTTCCTAGTTCGATACCGGCCCTCGCCAACTCAGCGTATGAGTAGCACAAGGATCTGTGCGGTAAATTAAGGAGCTGATCGTAGGTGTGGCGCTCCACATCAGATGCTAAAATAATCTCCTTTGTCTAGCGCTAGTGAAAAGGGGAATGTTTGATACCGACATTAGGCCACTCCGACGACTTTACTTATAACACAAATTATCTACATTATATATATATATATATATATATATATATATATATATATATATATATACATATATATATATATATATATATATACTCTGAGAGTAATGTTCGTGACATATAGCATACCATATGAAACGCCTTTTCCCTTAAGGTCCGAACACAAGTACCTACCTATTCAGGTGTGCGCACTCCTCAAGTAAACCTCGTTCCCATTCCACCCTTCTCTCTTTTGCGACTTTGCCATTAAAGTTTCTGTGATGTTCCACTTAAGAGGTCGGCTATGTAAATTCACCTTCAGGTAACAAATGGACACCTATTCATATTCTCCAAATATTCCTAATTTCTGCGTCTTAAAGATCAACCAGAATTTAAAGCCGAGAAAAAAAAATAGTCTAGTGCTAGTGGGGGTGGGTGCGACGTGAAACGATAGGTCGGGGTTGTTGTCGTGTTTGAAGTCCAGATTTTCGTGACATCCACCTCGGCTTGATCGCGAGGGACCGGCACGAGAAGTAGAGAAAAGGGCAATTATTTGTGATTTGTAATTCTAAACTTTTTTGGGGGCCCTCTTTTTCTTGTCGGGGTTAGCTCGGTTGACTGGAGAAAATGGAGGTATGGCTTTCATCTTTTGGTCTTTGCTATTTAGGGTGGCCTTTGTTCGAATTAATTAGGTTGGGTGCTGTTCCGATGATGCTGCAGACTAGAGGAGGTGGGGGGGGTACAGATAAAGGTTTGCTGAGAAGGCAAAAAGATAAAGAACGGTATTGGTGTTGGTGGCGTGAATAATTGAGGCGATAAAAGAAGACTGAGTAAAGGATATGCATGTCAAATTGAGAGAGAGAGAGAGAGAGAGAGAGAGAGAGAGAGAGAGAGAGAGAGAGAGAGAGAGAGAGGGGGGGGGGTAGCAATGAAGAAGAAAGAGTTGGGATAAAAGAATATGACAAATAAGCATTCTGGAATCAGATTACGATTTCTAACAGAAGCTGCTTAGTAGACTTTTTATAAAACAACCTCAAATGATTATATATATATATATATATATATATATATATATATATATATATATATATATATATATCTAATCATTAATTTCAAAGGAAAAAGTTTTAGTTTTAGGGGCAAAAGTTATTTTTATGGGGACATAGATAAAAAATAATCCTACACCAGGTGAGTATATATAAGCTACCTATTTTTTTTTTTTTTTTAGTTTTCCTGAGGAAGGTGTACCTTGAACACCGAAACTGTGGTAGAGTAGAGAGAAAAAAAAACTTTTTTACAACTATTAATGCTCTATATTTTACGGGATATATTGAGTCCTTTTGGATTAACTACTTATGCTACTGCAATGAAAACGTGGTAGTAACTTTTTGATGAATATATATATATATATATATATATATATATATATATACATGTGTGTGTGTGTGTGTGTGTGTGTGTGTGTGTGTACATTCAGAATAACCTGGTATCAATCGGATGAAAAAACATAGCCCGTAATGTGGTTGGTTGGTTTGTTTTTATAGCATGTCAAACTTTGCTGGGTTATTTTATGCCAAAGACGTTTTGTTTTATCCATTCTTAATGGCATTCATTTTTTTCATCCAACTGAAATTTTCAGACACATTTTCTGTATTCAACCCATAGATGGGACCCTAACAGGTGCTACCACTCCGGGTCAGAGCGGACCTGGAAGTAATGGTGATGAAGGGGTACTCCACTCTCCCCAGAGCTCTAGAATAAGAACTTCACCATTAGATGCAGTTTAACGTCATACCCAGGACACTAAAACCTTCAGCTACCGCCTTTTAGGGTTAAGGTTTTTTGTCCATGAGAGCAAAGGGCCCGGGACAAACATAGGGGCTACTGCTTGACGTGACCAGCCGATTGATCGTAGGGGTCTTCTCCGATCACCCATCTAGCTTAAGTAAGAGTCAAAGTGGAGTGTTGCATGTCATGGACTACTCTGCCACCAGGATTCCATCCTTAAGCATCACAAGTCACCAGCTACGACCAACAGGTGGCATCACTGGTGGGTATCCTTCTGCATTTATATTTGAGATGTCATTGACCGACTTTCGAATTTATATTTGAAATGTCTCGTAAATGGATCACAGTTAACATCTAATTCGTTCAATCACTTCTACAGTTCATGTTGTATCATGCATATTCAGTCACCACCTTATCATCCACAATCCCACTGAACGTTTTGTAGATAAACGAGCTCTGCTTAAAGTAAGGGGCAAGGTGCAACAACTGGGGCGATTATATATGCATTCCTCAATTCGTATCAAAAACACTATCGGTGCAGTGAGTAGTACAGTTTGTGTCCATGCGGTAAAGTGTTACATAATCATTAGATACCTAATGATTATGACAATAGTGTAGAAATCATATTAGTGCAGCTGATGGCCTTGAGAGTGAGTGACAATGCTTGACCTCACTCTGACCTTGCCTTGCGGGATAGACCGTGAGAAACGGAACCCCGATAGAAGCCCCTTCTGGTTTAAGGAGTAAGCAACTCAGTTAGTTAGAGTTAGAAGTTAGAAGCCAAGCTAGCAAGATGTGAGTCTCACTGCGTGATTGTCTGGTCTGGGGATCTACGAATAAAGTAACATCATCGTAA
>CM042157.1:60794152-60801732 GCA_023376005.1 Doryteuthis pealeii
GGTCTACATGTCCTGGGAATGATGGTGAGTTTCCAGTTTTGGAGTTTGGGGAATTGGAGCAGCCCTTCATCACCATTGCTCCCAGGTCCACTCTGACCCGGAGTGGTAGTACCTGTTAGGTCCCATCTATGGGTTAAATAGAAAAACATGAGTTGATAAACCAAAAATTGTATTATCCATTAAGAATTGATTTATTTCACAACTTTATCGCATTAAAATGACCCATTGAGGTTGATATGCCATAAAACAAAATAACCAAACCAAAAACCTATCTTTTCGGAGTGGGCTGCCATTCAATTGGATCGTCTATTTCTGCAGCCCCAGCCCGGAATTAGACAAAAAGGCGAATTAATCAAAGCAGTTACGTTGTTTGGTTACAGACGCACAAACACCGAATCTCTATCACTAATAGATGTGAATACAACACTTCTTCTTGTCAATACCATTTAGTTGCTAATAAACTTTAGCCACACACACACACAACACACACACACATAACCCACACACACACACACACACACACATATATATATATATATTATATATATATATATATATATATCAAAATTAAGTATCCTCAAAAAATATTTTCTAGATAAACCATTTGATATTCTCTTGTCACTCCTACATATGGACACACCAATCTTATTGCTTAATAATACTTAACCACCACACATTTGATTATTCCTTGAAAAATTGATTATCCTTTTAAAAAAATCTACGATGATAAACCATTGATGTCTCCAATGCGACTCCTACGATGACACAACCAGTGTGAACGCTAAAAAATCTTACCATCAACACCCTGTGTACCACTGAATGTAACCGTTAACCAACGCGCCTCTACATGTGTTTTATTCTCTTATATCTAGCAGATTAGACAAATTAATTTCATTTTAGACCTTTTTTATCAGTCTGCAATTGAATAAGGAAAAAGCAAAATCAAATAAAAGTGTGACGTTTTTGGTTACATTACACACAAACACCGAATTCTCCATTAATAAATAAAGAGTGAATGAAAACGCTTCTTCTTGCAATACCATTTTACTGCCTAATAAACTTTATGCCCCCTAGATATCTCAAAATTGTTATCCTTTGATATTCCCAGTGCACTCCTACGGTTATGGACACACCAATTGTACAGCTAATAAACTTTATGTCTGCCACACATTTGAATCCTTAAAGAATTGAGCCTTCTGTAAAAAAAAAATTCTACAAACGATGATAACCATTATATATCTCCAGTGCACTCCTACGTATGTGACACAACCTAATTCTACGTGCTGTGACGAGACTGAAGCAGCCCTATGAACAAGCAATTCCAGCTCCACAAACAAGCGCTCAGGAAATGTTGGCCTGTGCGAGCGTTCTACGATACTCGAACTCGCTACCTCATCGTAACTGAATATTGTTATAGAACCAAAAAATATATAAAACCGAAGTTGCATAATTCATTTTAGAACCTTTTTATCAGTCCTGCCAATTGAATAAGGAAAAAGCAAAATCCCATAAAAGTACGTGTTTGTGACATACACACAAAACACCGAATCTCCTATAATAAGAGTGAATAAAACAGCTTCTTCTTGCTAATACCATTTACGTGCTAATAAACTTTATGCCCCTAATATCTCAAAATTGTTATCCTTTTGATATTCCCAGTGCATACCTACGTATGACACACCAATTGTACGGCTACATAAACTTTATTCTCCACACATTGATTATTCCTTAAAGATTGGTGCTTCTGTAAAAAAAATGCTTACGATGAAACCATTTGATATTCTCCAGTGCACTCCTACGTATGGCACACACCAATGGTACGAGCTAATAAACTTTATGTCTGCCACAATTTGATTATCCTTAAAGAATTTGATGCTTTCTGTAAAAAAAATTCTACGATGAAACCATTTGATATTCTCCAGTCACTCCTACGTATGGACACACAAGTTACGAGCATAAACTTTATGTCTCCACACATTGATTATTCCTTAAAGAATGATGCTTTCTGTAAAAAAAATTCTACATGATAACCATTTATATCTCCAGTGCACCATCCTTACGTATGGACACACCAATTGACGAGCTTAATAAACTTTATGTCTCCACACATTTGATTATTCCTTAAAGAATTGATGCTTTCTGTAAAAAAAATTCTACGATGATAACCATTTGATATTCTCCAGTGCACTTCCTACGTTTGGACACACCAATTGTACGAGCTAATAAACTTTTATGTCTGCCACACATTGATATTCCTTAAAGAAATTGAGCTTCTGTAAAAAAAATTCTACGATGATAACCATTGTATTCTCCATGCACTCCTACGTATGACACACAATTCTACGTGCTTGGACGAGACTGAAAAGCAGCCCTATAAACAAGCGGATTCCAGCCCCCACAAACCAAAACCGCGGTCAGATATGTTTGGCTGTGGCGAGCACGGCTACGGAAACTTTGAACTCGCTACCTCCTCGTAGCTGAGGTGTTTTAGTAGAGACCCAAATAAAGTATATCTGGAATTTGCATAAGCGCATCCGAACTAGCAGACATAAAGACGGACTGTCGCTGACATGAGGAAGAAAGTGTTTTGACGCAAGTTAAATCTACGACTCTATTTTATGTGAGAGTAGCTGTTAGTGGGAAAGGAAATTGCATTCGTTTCTGAGAGACTTCAAAGATTTGATTTATCTTAATTTTTTGGACCCTTTCAAAAGACGTGCTAATAAACTATATGCCAGTCAAACATTTGATATCCTTAAAAAATGATTATTCCTTTATAACATTCATACTATGATAACCATTTGATATTCTCCCAGTGCACTCCTACGTTATGGACCACACCAATTTTACGTGCTAATAAACTTTATACCAGCCATACATTGGGTTATCTTTAAAAAAATGATTATTCCTTATAAACATTGTCTACGATATAACATTTTACATTCTCCAGTGCATTCCCTACATATGCTACACGGCGTAGATACATTAGATGTGTTCATCATATCTAACTCTGTTTCGAACGGTTCCAATACTTCGGCGCTGACTTACAAGTTTAACATCTTGATCCCAGTAATCCCTACAGGCATATTCCGCCCCTTTATTAAAGGGCTGCGTTTATTGTCCAGTGCCTGAGGCCTCTCCTGAGGGTAATGCCGACGGGAATCAACCCATTTTCTACTGCCACCCATGAGCTTCGCTGTGTGTGGCTCAATATAAAAATGTCCTTGGTCGCGCCCTCATAAGTGTGCAATGAGGCATTTTACGTATGACACACAGTTGAAAAAGCCTGTACAAATCATACCATCAACATCCCTGGCAGACACCAAATATAACGTTACACCAACGCGCATCTACGCTGTTTGTTCTGCCTTTATATCGACAGATTAAGACAAATAATTTCGGTTTTAGTGCCATTTATATAATGTGTTACATACTGGTTTTCACAGTTACCAAATCTATATAACGTTGTATACCCTTTTCTTACTCTTACTCTGGTCGTATTTGCTTCTGGCCGGCTGGTTCTATCTTCTATCATCCTGGTCTGGTAATCTTCTAAAGTCTGGTCTTCTTGTATGGGATTCGGGTCTGCGTTTCTGTGAGGATCACTCTCTTATCAGAAGCCCTGTGATTGTTAGTTTTTAGGTAATAAAACAACAAGACTTCGATTTACTGATTTTACTTTATTTTAAAATCCCCAACCAGACATTCTGCGCAGTGAGACTTACATGTTACTAGCTCGGTTTCTAACTTCTAACTGACTATATCCTAAACCGGAAACAGGACTTCCATGCCTTCCGTTCTCACGATCCATCCCCGCAAAGCAAGTTGAGAGTGAGGTCAAGCATTTCCACTCATCTTCAAGGCCGTGGGCTCCACTAATCGCCATTATGTTTTCTACACTATTGCCATATCATTAGTATCTAATAATTCATAAATATGTATATATTACCAACCCTCTGCACGAGAAGAATGCGACACAAGGTCAATTTCTAAGGATTCAACGGTTTGAATTCAAATTTTCCTTCTCCTAGACTGTACCTATCCAAGGTTAAAGAGCCCAGTCTGTCTCTATGCTCATGCGGAGGGATAATTGATCATACTTTCCAAAGTATTAGCGCCATGTGAAATGCAAGACCAGTGTTGGATAAAGAGGTGAACTGTATTTCTCATTGATGTATGACAGTATTACGTTCTGATTATGAACTGGACAAAGAATCTCCTTTACGTGAAATTTACCCTGAGGAAATTCGATATGTGATACCATGTGAATTACCATGTGGAATTTACCGCGTCACCTAAAATGACTACTGATGAGACAGAAAAGCTACTGTATCCGAAACCTTCCAGACATGAAATAATCACCACTAGAGCATTCAATTATCACATTCAAATTATCATTTTTTCATGAGCTTAGAATTTTTGAATTATTCTTAATTGTTTTCCTTTTTATTTTAATTCTATTTTATTTATTCCATCAATCATCGACTTTGCATTAGGAAAAATGCACTTCGATCAGTTATTTTTATTTATTTATTTATTTCAATTTTTTATCATTTATTTTATTGATTTATTTATTTCATTTTTTATTTCATTTTTTTTATTTCATTTCAATTTTATTCTATTTCATTTTTTTTTGCAACCCCAAAGAAGAAAGATAAAAGACAACGATGGATGGAGGTGAAATTGTATTTTTCGAGTTGTATTTGTATGTAGGTTCCGAATCTGATTAAACTGCCTGATGAAACTTGCCTGGTGAATACCGTGGTGGAATTTGCCACGTGGAATTCACCAACAGGTGTAATTTACCGTTACATAAAAAATTAATCCGATGAAGGACAAAAGGTATTGTGTATAAACGTTCCTAGACATGTAAATAAATGCTAACCAATAGAGCCAAACACACGTGCGTATAGATGCAAAAAATAGAATGTTTTGGGCGTTACGTTTAACAAGACACAGTGAGGAGTAGGTGAGAGGAGAGTAGAAACCTCGACAGCAAAGTGCGCAGAAAGAGCGAGGAAAGACAGCAGCTCCATGAAGCATCACAGTTTTTGTGCATTCAGTACACCAAAGACTGACACTCGAGAATTGCCTGCAGGTCACTTACGCAGATGCAGATAATTTGTAAACACTGCGTGATCTCGTTAGTGGGTGGAAAAGTGCCAACGGAACCAATGCTATAAATTGATCACATTCAAATTAATCAGTTTTTAGAGTGGAATTTTTGAATTATTTCTTAAAGGCATTTTCTTATTTTATTTTACTTTATTTATTCCATTAATCATCGACTTTGCATTAGGAAAATGCAATTGCTACCAGATTATTTTTATTTATTTTCATTTTTAAAAATTATTTTATTCTATTTAGTTTCTGCGAACAAGAAGAAAGATAAAAAACAATGATGGATGAGGTGAAATTGATTTTTCGATTGTTTGTATACATATTAGTTTCTGAATCTGAATAAACTGCTGATAGAATCTATTTGATGAATTACCCGAAGAATTCGACGCGGTGAATCGACGTGGTGGAATTTACTGGTGGAATTTGCACAGTAGAATTACCACAGTGCGAATCTACCGGTCACTAAAATGACCCCTGATGAAACAGAAGCGACTATGTCCGAAACGTTCCTAAACATGTAAATAATGGTCGACCAATAAAGCCAATGCTTAAAATTATCACATTCAAATTAATCATTTTTTTATTATTATTCATTTGTTTCTTCCTTAGTTCTTCTATTTTATTTGTTCCATCAATCATCGACTTTGCATTAGGAAAAGCACTTCGACCAGATTATTTTATCTATTTATTTATTCTAAATTTTTTAATTTATTCAATTTTATTCTATTTGTTTGCGAACCAAAGAAGAAAGATAAGAAGACAATGTGGATGGAGGGATTGTATTTCTCTATTGTTGTATACTGTATACGTTCTGAATGTGATAAACTGGCTGATGCCATCTACCTTTGGGGAAATTTACCTGAGAATTCACACGTTGAATTACGTGTGAATTTACCGTAGTGAATTTCCAACAGTGAATTACCACAGTGAATCTGCCCGGTCATCTTAAAATTACACCCTGATGAAGACAGAAAGCTACTGTGTCCGAAAACGTCCTAAAACAATGTAAATAATTGCGACCAATAGAGCCAATGCTTTAAAATTATCACATTCAAATTAATCATTTTTTAATGGACTTAGTATTTTTAAATTATTTTTGATTTGTTCTTCTTTTATTTATTCCTATATTTCCATCATCATCGACTTTTATAGGAAAATGTACTCGACAAGATTTATTCTATTTATATTATTTTAATTTTTTATTTATTTCATTTTATTCTATTCTATTTTTGCAAAGAAGAAAGTTAAGAAGAAAATGTTGGGAGTGAATTGTATTTTCGATTGTGTATAGCTGTATTTAATTTATTCTATTAATATTTTCTGCGAACCAAGAAGAAAATGAAAGCAATTGATGCGAGAGTTGAATTGTATTTTTATTGTATTAAGTTCTAAATCTGGACAAACTAAACGATTGCATCTACTTAGGTGAAATTTGTACCCGAGGAGTTCGACGCGGTGAATTTACCACGGTGGAATTTACCGTATAGAATTGCCACGTGGGAATTTACCTTAGTGGAATTACATGGAATTTACCGCGCTCACTTTAAAAAATGACCCCTGATGAAGAGAGAAAAACTAACTGTGTCCGAAACGTTCCAGACATGTAAATATTGCAACCAATAGACCAGTACTATAAATTATCACATTCAAATTAATCATTTTTTCATAAGTTTAAATTTCTGCATTATTTAAATTTGCTTTCTTCTTTATTTTTATTCTACTATATTTACTCCATCAAATCATCGAATTCTGCATTAGGAAAAATGCACGTCGACCAGTTTTTATTTATTTATGCATTTATTTCATTTTCTATTTTATTTCATTTATTCTATTATTTTTTACGAACCTAAAGAAAGACAAGACGACAATGTGGCATAGAGGTGAATGTATTCTCATAGTTGATACTGTATACCTTGCTGAATGTGATACTAACTGGCTGATGGATCTACCATTAGGGAAAATTTACCTTGAGGAATTCGACGCGGTGAATTTATCGTGTCGAATTTGCTACAGTGGAATTACCACCGGTGGAATATACGCGTCACCTAAAAAATGACTCCTGATGAGACAGAAAGCTACTGTGTCCGAAAGGTTCCTAGACATGTAAATAATGCGACCAATATAACCAATACTTTAAATTATCCATTCAAATTAATCATTTTTAATGAATTAGAATTTTTGATTATGGAATAAATAAAGTAAAATAAAATAAAGAAGAAAGCCCAATTAAGAATAATCAAAAATTCTAATCTCATTAAAAATGATTAATTTGAATGTGATAATTTAAAGTATTGGTTATATTGGTCGCATTATTTACATGTCTAGGAACCTTTCGGACACAGTAGCTTTCTGTCTCATCAGGAGTCATTTTTAGGTGACCGGTATATTCCACCGTGGTAAATTCCACTGTAGCAAATTCCACCACGATAAATTCCACCGCGTCGAATTCCCTCAAGGTA
>CM042157.1:60801832-60824332 GCA_023376005.1 Doryteuthis pealeii
AAAGAGAGAGTTCTGTTATCATCTAATTTAACAAAATTATCTTCACGAATATAAAATCAAACCTTCATTATTTTTGCTCAAAAACCAAGTCCTGGTGATATTTAATATGTATATATATATATATTTACTTTGTCGTTAATTGTTTTATTTTCTAAGTTTCCTCCGGACATACAGATACACACAACTGCCGTTTATATATGTATAGATATATTATTACTTTATTTATATTTCTTTCATTTTTACTTTCATTCATTTTTCTTTATTGTTATTTTTTTTTCTCTTTCCTTTACTTTTATTTCTTTTCTTTCTTTATTTTTTCTTTTTTATTTTCTCTTTCCTTCCTTTTATTTTTATTGTTTCATTCTTTTTCTTTTTCATTCTTTTTATTTATTTTCTTTCTGTCATTTTTTTTTTTTTTTTTTTTTCTTTTTTTTTTCGTTATTCTATATTTCTCTTTCTTTCTCTTACTTTATTTTTGATTTTTTTTCTTTTTTTTTTTGAATACAAAAAAGTATTTTCCTGCCCCCCCCCACCAAGCAGGATTAACAAAGGTATTTTTAGCATGGGAGCATGCACAATAGGATAGGTCGATTTTTGGAAATGTAACGTCTTCCATGTGGAAAATTAACATAAAGAATTAACCCACAAAATATTTTTCTTCAAAACTTTGCCTCCTTTGAGCAAATAGATTGCAATCTTTTAAAATGTCATCCCTGTGACAGCTTAATTAATGAGGTAAAAAGCAGCATATCGGAGATGTCATTGGTGATGGGGGATATTTTGAATTTTAATTCTACCAATAATATCTTATTCGTTTAATCTTAGTAAAATAAATTTCTGTTTTAGATATTGAAATTCCTAAATTTCTGTTTTTAAATATTGAAATTGCTAAATTTTCTAACCAATTTCTGGACCAAATGTTGCAAAAACGAGGATTTTTTAGTGCATTTTAACTGACGATATTTGATGCTATTTTCTTAAACAATGATGCAAGTAAGAGATCTGGGTTTTTGGTATCAGTATTTATTATAGCAACATACAACATTCGCTGTTTGAGAGAATTCGATATTTGAAATAAAAGAAGTGAAAAATCAACCTACCCTAATGCACAAACCGAAGTTCATGCAATAGCCAGTGTGTGAATCCCTTCGACATTCCCCTTTTAAGGCGGCTCAGACACCGGGCAATAAATCTGGTCCTGCCCCATTTAGACGAGAGGGCTGGTGTTGTCAGAGGAAAAGGCTCTCTGGATTCACGTGATGTATTATATCTTACCGTTCGAGAAGCCTAAGCCACTAGACACAATGCACGGATGCCGTAAAGAGTGCCGTTATAGTATGTGGCCTACCATTTCTATTATAGTATGTGGCCTACCCTGTTTGAATCCCGCCCTGTCGGCTGGGGCGTTAGAATGCACCGACTACACCTCTGCAGATGGGTAAGACTCCCCCAATGGGGCCACCTGTTGGCCGTGAGTAGCGATCCGTGATGCTTAAGGATAGAACCCAGGTGGATGAGCAGTTCATGACTCGCAATATTCCACTTTGGGCTAGACGGGCGGTCGGAGAGGCCCCCATCCGATCAATCGGCTGTTCACGTCAAGCCCTAGCACCTATATGATTTTCCAAATCCTATTGCCCTTATGGCTAGCCCCAAACCCTTTTTATCATATGGGTGCTAGAAGGCGAAGACTAAGGGTCTACATGTCCTAGGAATGACGTTAAACTCTATCCGATGGTGAGTTTCCAGTTTTGGAGGTTTGGGGAATGTGGAGCAGCCCTTCATCACCATTGCTCCCTGGTCCACTCTGACCCGGAGTGGTAGTATCTGTTAGGGTCCCATCTATGGGTTAAATAGAAAAACATGAGTTGATAAAAAAAGGGTTATCCATTAAGAATTGATTTATTTCACAACTTTATCGGCATTAAATGACCCACTGAGGTTTATATGCCGGTAAAACAAAACAAACCAAACGGTTTGAATGTGTCCTACCTCAGTAAGAATATATTTATAGATATAAGTAGTAGGGTTAGGGCTAGGGTTAGCAGTTATTATTATAACCTTTATGCCCTTTATGGTAGGCCACATACTAAAAGAGAGACATGATTTCATAGACCACATTCAAAAGGTAGGCCACATAATATAATGGTACCCCGGAAAGTATAAATAAATGTGCCAATATCATCACAGACATCTGATTTAATTTTTTGGGATAGCTCAGTCGGTAGAGCGTTCGGCTAGAAACCACAAGGTTCCTAGTTCGATACCGGTCCCCGCCAACTCAGCGTATGAGTAGCACAGGGATCTGTGCGGTAAAGTAAGGAGATGATGGTAGGTGTGGTGCTCCACCTCAGATGCTAAAACAATCTCCTTGGTCTAGCACTATTGAAAAGGGGATAGACTCCCTCGCTGACTGGCTGATACCGACTTTAGGCCGCCCCGTCGACTTTACTTTTACTTACTGTAAAAAACAACAACAAATAAATAAATAAATAAATAAATAAATAAAACAACAAAAACAAAACAAAAGCAAAGCAAAAAACAAAAACCAAACAACATATCTTATTATAATGGAGATTGTGTGTTTTTCTGTCTGTAACCGAAACTATATTACTATTCAAATCACAATTTTTTTCGTCATATTCTCCATGATTTTATTTTCATTCAAACCTTATTTATTAATAAAATTGTTTTACATTATTAATACTGTTGGCCATATCTGCTTACTAATAAAATGCAATTGTATTTATACAAGAAAATAGCATTTTAGGGTGTGAACGGGAAGGCTAATTTGCATATTGATATTAAAATTTTGATTTTTAATAAATATTTGCTTAGTAATATTGATTTCTAATTGTTTGGTTTTATTTTTATAAATATGAGCAAAAATTTCGGGGATAAATCTTAAAAGAAATCCATTATCAAGAAGATATAACTGTAATTTATTCTTTACTTCCTATTTTTAAGTAGTTAAATTAGGAAAATGATAGAAGAGTTAGTTTCAAAGTTGTTCTACTTTTCGATTATACCCCCCCCCGCCCTTTGTTTTAAATCATTTTATCCGCATTCTTTTTTAGTTTCATTAGTCTTTCTAATTTAACATATTTCATTACATTAAAACTTAAATACGTGCGCCCGGAGGGTGCATATATTTGGTAGTATGAATAAAAATACCAGCATCATCATGGACATTTTTTATTTAATTTTCCTCTGTAAAAAAAAAGATCCTCCCGCAAAAAAAACAAAAAACGCGCCACCCGGTGTCGGACAAAGAGATAATGTTCCTTTGATCAGACTAGCCATTATATTTATATATCTATGCATGTATAAAAAGCGTACCTTTGTGATTGCACCTACTGACAGGATACAGGTTCACGGTCATGTAGGTTTGTTTAATTTTTTTTTTTAGCCAAGGTGTGGCGTGACATTGACGGCGCCTCGGAGTCGGTTTTGTATGACATTACAAAATCCGTACATCTTTTTTTTTTTATCCTCGAATTATTTCTTCTTGTCGGCATTTCCTTTTTGGTATTTCTGTCTGGGAACATCTATGAGCTACTTATACCATTATTTGATCATTAGCTGAAGTAGTCTTCTACGTCGGGTACGGGACCAAGATATGGGTGGCAGGCAAGCACGACGAGACCAATGTCAAAAATACTTTTTGTTTCATTTTGCTAAACACACACACACAACACACACACACACACAACACACACACACAGAGAGAGAGACATATCTAAATATATATATGCATATATATATACATATGCATAGGCATTTATGTACATATACACACACATATATATACATTAACACAATATATATACATAGAAATAGAAAACATACACCCCATATATATAATATATATATATATATATATATATGTATGTATGTATGCGTGTGTGTGTGTGTGTGTTGTGTGTGTAAAATGAAAATGGAAGTGAATCCGACCGTATGTTGAAAAGAGAATAAGGGAAAGAAAGAATTGAATGGATAAAATAGGATATTTTAATTAATGTAACTTACACGTGTTTCGGCCAGGAGTTGTGCCACATCCTACTCGTGGGGAAGGGTTGGTAAATATGTATATATATACATATATATATAATCATGCAAATATATACAGATGCATACATATTTTATACAGACACACATACACACACACACACATATATATATATATACATATATATTTACATACAAATATATATATTGCACATATAGAACACACACACACACACACACACACTCATATATATATATATATATATATATATATATATATATATATATATATAATAAGTCATCCACACACACCGTGTTCCAATGTTTCACGTCTCATCAGTGTGGCTAGACACAACAACTACCTTCGACCAAGAAAGAAACCCGACTGACTTTTCATCAACCTTCGTTAACCTCTCGGCCATCAAAAGCTGCCATTAAGGAGCGGTGTTTTAACTGTTAAATACATACATCTGTGTATTTTACGATCACCAGAGAGATCAAATATGTAAACAACAAACGATCGTACACAACCAACCTCTCCAACCACCCATCTAGTCCGAGTTTAGGGCCGAAATGGTGTGTTGCGTGTCATGGGACCACTTAGTACCCAGGTTACAACAATCCTGTCCTCAGACATTACGGTTCGCCACCCATGGCAAACAGGGGGTCCATTAGGAGTGGAATCTCTCCTCTCTGCATAGGTGCAGAAGACGTAAGCTACAGCCCCAGTCAATAGAGTGACTGAGGTTATGGTTTTTATCAATAAATATTTTGTTTACAGGAAAATGGGGCCACCCGTTTGACGTGGGTGGCGACCCGTGATGCTTAAAGATGGAGTTCTGGTGGGTGAGCAGTCGATGACATGCAAAACCTCACTTTGGCACTTATTTTGCCTAGACTGTCGGTCGGTCAGAAAGCTCCCTCTGATCAATCGGCTAATCACGTCCCAACTCTACTGCCCTTATGGCAAAACCCCAACCCCTTTTATTGTACTAGAAAGCCGTGTCTTAGATATATTTCAAGCTCCACTGACAGTGCGAGATAGATAGATAGATAGATAGATAGCATATAGCAATAGCATAATCTTTACAGATCACTGCCGTCCCTCACAATCCTATAACTCCACCACCATAACCTTTCCTCTCATGAGCCCTCAAATGACTCATCAAACCCGTTGCAGATTCACAAAGTTTGATGCAAATATGACATAGATAGATAGATAGATAGATAGATAGATAAGAACAGACAGATAGTCAAGGAACATACTGAGACAGACAGACAGACCAACAGATAGATAGATAGAAAAGGAACAGACTGAAATTGATAGATTCATGGACGATAGTGTAATACTTAGTAATATCTGTTTTGATTGTAGAATGTTCCATTGGAAATAATAAAATCTTGGTATCTTTGATATAAAAGAAAATTTAATTCTTATATTAAAAAAAATGTATGAAGCCTCAATATCATCATGGACCATTATTCATTTAATAAATTTGATGGATACAAACCCTTTGACATTGAATTTTTAACTCTCACCCACCTCAGGCAATATCTTTTAAAAATTAATTTTTACACCGCCCGGGTGGTGCTTTTGCTAGTATACATAATTATCATTAAATAGGAATACTTGAAACCATATAACTGTGTGAAAAACAAATGGTTATTATTAGATAGAAATAGTTACTAAAAACCAAATGGTATATAAAAAAGTAAAGTTTGCGGAGTGGCCTATTGTCGGTATCAGCCGAACAGCGAGGGAATCCATCTCCTTTTCACAAGCGCTCCCTGCTTTACCGTACAGATCAGATTCATCTGTGCGACTCATGGCGCTGAGTTGGCAGGGACCGGTATCGAACCCGGAATTTTACGATTCCGAGGCGAGTGCTCTATCGACTTAGCTCACTCGGCCCTTTATGGTATATACATCGATATTATTAAATAGAAATACTTGAAACCATGTAACTGTGTGCAAACAAATGATTATTATAAAATAGAAATAGTGACTTAAAACCATATAATGTTATATACATTATTTCAGACAAATTCTTCTCAAAGACAAAACGGTTTCTATGAAAAAAAATTCATTAATTTGTTATGCTTTGAATATAAATATTCAAAATCATTGGTTTGGTTTCTTTATTTTAATGGCATATCAACCTTCATAGGTTATTTAATGTCAAAGCCATCCTCGTAGAATAACCGATAACTGAGAGATGAGGGGTTTTCACACCTTTTTCAACGGTATTAATCCGAAAGTGAACGTAAGCATGACTGGAGTTCGAACTCGTTTACTAGGATGTCGCAGTCCAGCAATTTAGCCACTACGACACGGAGACTACCCTGGGTCCTATTGAATACGAATCATTTTCAAACGGATCCGTTTGACCAATAGTTGGGACCCTAAGATGTTCTCCCACTTTGGACCAGAGTTGACCTGGGAGTAATGGCAATAAAATGGTATTCCACACTCCACCAAAACTCATGAACTGGAATCTCACCATCAGCTGAAGTTCAGTGTCATACCCAGAATAGATAGAGGGTCCAGTTTGTTCTACTTCTGGGAAGAAGACATGAATTCAGACTTTTTCCCAAATGGCATTGGCAAAAGCTAAAACAGCCTCATATAGAATTTGAATACGGCACACGAAGTCCCTTTTCTTCGACGATAGCATGATCCACTGAGGTATAATACACTCCAGGTCTTTTTCTTTCTTTCGTTCTTTCTTTCTTTCTTTCTTTCTTTCCAATTCTCTTATATAGACGAACTTTGATTGCCTTTGCCAGGTCCATTTGAGAGCTCAATGTTAAATATTTCATCAGACTGCCATCTTTATTGAACATTTTAGGTAGAAATAGATCTATAACCGCAAAATGGCCGATTTTACTCTATCAATTATATCTAAATTATATATTTATGGGAAAATATCGGTAAATAAATGTAATTGAGAACATAATATTCAATTCAGTCCTTCATTTATATCACTCATTTCTTTCGTGCTTCTAAAACAACAACAAATTATCCCCATATATATATATATATATATATATATATATATATATATATATATATATATATAAGGTGTGTAAAAAAGTATTGAGATTTCTTGTATTTTTTGACACCTTGAATTCTGAAAAAAATTAACGTTCCATTCATTGTTCATTTCTATTTTGGTAAATAGAGCTTCAAACTCGGCACTTTTATGACACACCTTGTATTCTAAAAAAAATAACGTTCCATTCATTGTTCATTTCTATCTTGGTAAATATAGCTTCAATATCGATACTTTTATGACACACATTGTGCATATATATATATATATTATATATATATATATATAATCTTTAGATATACCGACAAAGAAGCATACATAGACTCCTTAACAATATATATATATATATCACTTCCATTTTTTCTCCCAGATACTGGATTTCATTTTCCCCAAACAGTCTATATACCTTGACGAAGGGTGAATGTTCACCTGAAATATCGGAATTAATCGAACCAGGGACAGAACAACAGCTGGACATTAAAATTCTATTTTTTTGTTCTGTTTTTTGTTCTATCCTTTTCATGCTTCATAATACCCCCAAAAAACAACGTTCACAAGAACAAATTTTATACATAAGAAATATATATATATATATATATATATATATATATATATATATATATATATATATAAAACACCGGTATTATCTGCGCACTTGTTAGCTACCTTATCCGAAACGGGTTTGAAACTGAAATATACTTGATCAAAGAAATACCTCCCTTGATGAAATCCACTTTCTCACGTCGGAATATTTAACTCCCTTGTAGAAAAAAAAACTGAGTTGTTCTCCGCCCCTTCCTTCCCAATTTAAGCGAGACATCATGGAGAAAAAAGGCTTCTATCAGTTCCACATCGTTTGGAATCATTCACTGGAACTGGGCCTGATTCGTTACGTCCGGAGACGAGACGAAGATACGAAGATAAACAGTGAGGAAATGAAGAGAGAAGAAAAGACCTAAACAATGCCGCTATAAATTAATGAATAATCACTTGGAATGTGTGGCATATTTTCGACGTCGACCTTAACGCACCGACTTAATCGCTACATATATTAATACACTTGTTTGTAACTACCTCTTGTCGGTGTTAGGTTAGGTTGGCTTGGTTTGGTTTGTTTTACGGCATATCAACCTCAGTGGGTCATTTAATGCCGATAAAGTTTTGAAATAAATTCATTCTTAATGCATACTCAATTTTTTAAAAAATAAATACATTTTTCTATTTAACCCATAGATGTGACCCTAACAGGTACTACCACTCCGGGTCAGAGTGGACAAGCTAGCAATGGTGATGAAAGGCTGCTCCACATTCTCCAAACCTCCACAACTGGAACCTCACCATCAGATAGAGTTTAACCTCATTCCCAGGACATGTAGACCCTCAGCCACCGCCTTCTATCACACATATGATAAAAAGGGTTGGGGCTTGCCATAAGGGCAATAGTATTGGGGAAATTATATAGATGCTAGGTCTTGACGTGACCAGTCGATTGATCGGTTGGGGGCCTCTCCGACCGCCCGTCTAGCCCAAAGAAAGAGCCAAAGTGGAGTATTGCAAGTCATGGACTGTTCAACCACCTGGATTCTCTCTTTAAGCATCACGGGTCACCACCCACGGCCAACAGGTGGCTCCATTGGATGAGTCTTACCCATCTGCAGAGGTGCAGTCAGTGCAGCCAAGGGGACGTCTAGCCAAAGTAGAGTGCTGCAAGTCATGGATATCTCAGCCACCAGGATTACGTCTTTAAGCATCATGGGTGGCGTTTACTTATACAGTAGTACCTTGATTCTTACGAGTGCCACAACTTAACATTTTTTCCCGGGTAACGAACTGCCAAAGTCGATTTTATGGCTTTGTATTGAGAGCAACAAATTTGAAGTATTAGCGATGATGTAAGTATGGCTGTCATTGTTTTTGCTATTTAGGGTGGCCTTTGTTCGAATTAATTAGGTTGGGTGCTGTTCTGATGATGTTGCAGACTAGAGGGGGGGGACAGATAAAGTTTTGCTGAGAAGGCAAAAAGATTAAGTATGGTATTGTGTTGATAACGGGAATAATTGAAGCGAGAGAAGGTAGAGACTGAGAAAGATATATGCATGTCGAATGTCTTGTTTCGGTGTATCACGTCTTTTCAGTGTGGCTAGACATTTGTAAGCTATATATATATATTATATATATATATATATTATATATATATATATATATATATGCACACACTCATATATATACAAGGTGGGCCAAAAGTAGGGTTACAGTTACTTCATTATCTGTTTTACCTTCACAGTCACGTTTTATATATAAATTATAGAAAAAAAATACTGATCCCTTATTCTATGTTACTTACTCATGCCTTAAAATGTTGTACATTTTATAAATTTGTTTTTTTTATTTACAGGAACTCTGAACTGTGAACAATGGCAAACAATTACAATACGAAGATTGTTACAAATGGACACTTTGAGCAATTGAGAGATTAAATGTTCAATGTAAAATATCTAATATGTAAATATAATGTATGTAAATACATGTGAATAAATGTCAAAATTTCTAATAAAGGTAAAATTTTTAAGTGTTAACTGTAACCCTACGTTTGCCCCCCCTATATATATATATATATATATATATATATATATATATATATATACACACATACACACACATATATATATAATATATATATATATATATATATATATATATATATATATATATATATATAGTGGAAGAAGTTATGGGTCTACCACGATTTCGATCTATATGATCTCACCATCGAAATCATGGTAAACAATTATTTTCCACTATTACTTTTATAGCTCTAAGTCTATGATATATCGAGCTCTCTTGGATAAATTACTAATACCATAGCAACTGAAAAGTTAAAGCGGCATTGGACACTATTTCTCTCTCTCTCTCTCTCTCTCTCTCTCTCTCTCTCTCTCTCTCTCTATATATATATATATATATATATATATATATATATATATATATATATATATACAAGTTTGAACAGTTTCATACTTTGTTACAGGATCAGCTAATAGACGAATAAAAGAAAGGGCGAAAGATAGAAACTTAAGGGTCCTTTCGACCGGTGCTTTGTCAAAAGTTAAACAACCTGTAGATCGTTTAAAAGTCATATTTTATAAATTGGGTAAAAGGGGGCATAAGATGATATAAAGGTTGGAGCAACAAGGAGAAAACATTCTTCACGTCAACTTCAGCAATAAACCCCGGCAAAAATTACCAGGGAGTGTTTCAATCGACGTTGCCTACACACATTTTTTTACACTGCCTCAAAGATATGTAGATGGTGATTTGTCCTGGCCTTGTATAGAACAGAAAATTGCTGATCACTATAGTTGATCCTGCCGTTATTTAAACTGCACAGGTGATCACCAATGGCAGAGTCCTGCGCCTGTGAGAGCCCGGATGTTGTTTGAGGAATACTTCTTATTCCCTTCGGGACATGTTGGTTTATTCTTACACTCAACCTCTGCGCCGTCCTCCCAATATAACTGGCATCACACCAGCAATGATATTTATAAATTAGTAAACTCTGTTCAAAGATTGGCAGAACATCCTTTGAGTGAAATGCAGATCTGGTAGTGAAGATTGTTCTGACCTTCACTGCATTGAAACAAAGTCTTACGGCCAATGTAATCTTATTAGCCAACATCTTGACCAACAAGTCCTATCCACGGCAATCTTAAACACACAGGGCATTTCGATGGTCCGAAACTCTTTATTACAATTAAATATAGTTATGGTTTTATTGATCACATCCATTGTCAAATTACCCGGGTATCCATTATCAGCAAATATGTTTGTAATTTTCTTAAGTTCATGTTTAATCTTGCAGTCAGAGCAAATCATTAATGCTCTGTATGTTAAGCATTTAATTAGGTTCACTTTTCTTGATTTGGGAGCAAACGAGTCCCAACTCAAGTAAAGCCCAGTAAATGTTGGCTTTCGGTAAATACTCGTCACAAAAGACGAGGAACTTTTTTCAACTAAAACATCCAGGAAGGACAAACTGTTATTTTTTCCTGTTCCATAGTGAATCTTAAAAGGGATGTAAATTATTCAAGCTCTGAAAGAATTTTAGAGCTTCGTTACGTGAGCTAAAGCAAAGAAAGTTATCATCCACGTAACGTGTATAAAAATAAGGTTTAGGAACCTCATTAAATAATTTCTTTTCAAGAAAATCGACAAAAGATTAGCCATTAAGGGGCCAAAAGGGCTACCCATCGAGATTCCACCAATCTGACTGTACATCGTGTCATTGAAACTAAAAAACACTGACTTAGTGGCCAACTCCATTAATTCAATGAAAATATTTTCAGGAAAAGGGGAGGGGCCATAATATATATATATATATATATATATATATTATATATAATATATATATATATATATATAAATATATAAGATAAAAGGATATGAAAACACACAATGCTGTTAAAATGAAAATAGTTTATATCATATTCATAGCTAATATTGAACAATATTTCGATTTATAAAAATCATTTTCAGAGCTTGTTTTTACTCCGGACTCATCGAGAGAGGAGCTGAAAATTATTTGAATTCGAAACAAAAACATTGATGTTCCAAAAAGTCATGTGATCGTTTCTTCATAAGCACATCCGCTACGTGTTTCTCAGTCAGCGACTTAGTGTAACATAATATATTTATCCACTATATATATATATATATATATATATATATATATATATATATATATATATATATATATGCACTATATATTTTTTATGAATGATATTTTTCTTTGGCGTAATAATTATATAATATATATATATATATATATATATATATATAATTTATTATGCCAAAGAAAAATATCATTCATAAAATATAAACATTAAAATATATTACAGTTCATAATTCATTACATTCTTTTTATACAATACAGTGCTATTTTTCTTATTCAAAAAATGTAACAAAAACTCACGGTGTTTAGCAGGGGCTGGAGTAGATTAATGGTATGTCGGTTTATTTCAATGGGGAAAATTGATTTGAAATACGAGAAAATTTAGTTGCGAGCGGAAGAATTAAACTCGTAAGTCGAGGAACCACTTTATATATATCATTATCATCAAGTTGTGCTGATTGCATGGATTCTCATGACCCTTTCTCTTTCCCACCCCGTGTTCTTATCAGTCATCCCCTTGGCAAGTCCTACGTACGGCATCCCGTGTTTTCACAGCGCTGATCAATGCAAGTTTTTGTTTGTCGGCCAACATTTTGTCCATTCGTAGGTGTCCACAGGAGAACGTCACTTATGAATCCGTCTTTACTTCTCCAGTTGTGTCCAGCAAGTTATGCTCGTCTTATTCGGATAGTTAGTACGATAGGAAGTAAGTGGTCGTGCAGTGGCCAAGGGTATTAGCCAGAAAGTGAATTGAAATAATTCAGACAAATTCTTCTAAAAAACAAAACGGTTTCAGTGAAAAAAAAATCATTAATTTATTATGATTTCTGAAATATACATGCTGAAAATCAGAAGGTTTAGTTTCTTTTTTTTTTCAATGGCATACCTTCATGGGTTACTTAATGCCAAATATATCCTTGTAGAATAACCAATAACTGAGGGATGAGGTAGTTCTTTTTCAAGGGTATGAGTCTGAAATTAGCCCGAAAGTGAACGCAATAGCACGACTGGAGTTCGAACTCGCATACTACTGTGTCGCAGTCCGGTACATTAGCCCCAATGCCATGTGAAACCCCTCCTGGGCAAATGCCAGTGAATGTCAAGAAAGAAAAATTTAATGACAGTTTTGACTAAGTCAAATACGTTTTGGTCCAGCGACGTTGCCATTTGCTGTGACGTTTCGTAACACAATGATTTGCACTTTTTTGTCGGCCATTTTGTCGTCTGCTTCGCAGTGTCCTCAATTGATGGGACGATAAAAAAAGGATATGCAGAATTTAAAATTAAAGAAAGCAATGACCCTAAAAACCATCTGATTGGCGACGATCAGTCTGCAAAGTTTCCTTTGTTGGTTTTAATAATTACTAATCCCCAGTCAAATGCCAGGGAAGTGGTGTCAGTCGCTGTTGTCAAAGACTGATGGTGTTTACCTAAAGTCGAGATGGCTGGGTCGAAAAAGCTGAAGGGTTCTTTTTTTCTGTTTTTTTGTTTTGTTGTGTTTTTGTTTTTTTTGCTGAGAAATAAAAAGGTTGATAGTGTATTGGAATTTTACCCACACCGCCACCCTGATTGGTAGTTAGGTTCAAGCAGAAAAAGTTACCCGTTCGGTATTTTGTTTTAAGTTTTAAATGTATTGTTTATTTTTTATTTTTTGTTAGTGCATCTACTCTGTATTTGAACTTAACAGAAAATCCACAGACATTATGGCCGGGTTCGAGACCGAATGAAGTCTTGTTCGCCAATCCTCTTATCAGTACGGCCACAGGCAGCTGTCAAATATAGGAGACTATTTAATCGCTACATTTCTAAACGGAAATGAAATTCACTAGAGGTCTCAAACTTTATGTAAACAAAGCGAGGCTTAGCTGTTCGCCGAATACGGTGAAGTTTGCAATTAAATCCCTTCTAATTAAAGTGCTCAACCAAATTTGGGAGTATATAATAAAGTAATCCACAGACACGGTAATATAATATATATATATATATAATATATATATATATATATATATATATAGCGAGAAACTTAGTAGGTATATAGCGAGAAACTTAAGTAGGTAGATTTTAAATCATTCGATTTTAATCGTCTATTTAGCTCTTTATATTGAGCACTTTTTAATCGGTTTTAATGAAAAAATCCATTAAATCTATATGAGTAGGAGAGGATAGCTACGAATCGTGTGGTTTGGGGGAGACTTGTTCATGACAGCTGTAAGGGTTTGGTGTAAGGCGGCTCGAGCACTCCACCCTGAAGCGGGCTTTACGTAAATGGCACATGACGGACGTCCCGGACACATTCCCTACATTTACGCTTGAACATCTTATGTATGTGGCAGGACTTGCCTGTCGAAGGTAGGACTTCTTAGTCACGTACGGTCTCACACATAAAAAAGCCGGGGATCTTATGACGCAATCGTGCGGCAGGTCGCGTAAAAGATGGACTGTGAGCCATTTGCGTGCTCACAACCCAACTTGTAGAAATGGCCTTCTTCTGTGAAGAAGTGGCAATTACCATATCACACACACACACACACACACGTATATATAGGCCTCGCCACACAGACACATATGTATATTTATATACATATTATATATATATGTGTATATGTATATATATCTTAGTTTTCAAGAATATTAATCTATGTATATTTCTCTCTCTTCTTTTGCTCCTCTCTCTATATATATATATATATATATATATATATATATATATATATATATATATATATGTGTGTGTGTGTGTGTGTGTGTGTGTGTGTGTCATAAACATAATTGTGACTTTATATACGTATTTATCTATCATTTACACAGCTTGGTCTCACCAAAGTTTAATGAGAAATTCCATTGTTTTCGTAATACGATGCATTACGTACACGTTCATGTGTGTGTTTTTCTAATCTCTCTCTCTCTCTCTCTCTCTCTCTCTCTCTCTCTCTCTCTCTCTCTCGCGTATATGCAACCTGGTCTCACAATTTAAGTAATAAGAAATTCTGTTATTATGGTAATATGGTTTTTGTATTTTATCGTATTAATCAAACTTTGTTTCAAATTTTGTCAATTTGAGTCGATGTTAAAATAATTACAATTTCATAAATTCATTATTTGTACTAGCAAATAATAAATAAATAAATAAATAAATAAAAAATAAAATAAAATAACAAAACGCCCCCAGGTGGCGTAAAAATTAATTTTTGAAAGATATTGCCTAAACGGGTGGTGGGGGAGTTAAAAATTAAATGTCAGAGTGTTTGTATCATAAGTAACTAAAATCATCAAATTTATTAAAGGAGTAAAAAGAAAAAAAAATGGAAACTTAGTTCTGTCCGCCTCAGATAAAATGTTGCGTACATCTATAGATTATTATTTAGTCACTAGGTTAGCTCAGTCGGTAGAGCGTTCGGCAAGAAACTACATGGTTCCTAGTTCGATTCCGGTCCTCGCCAACTCAGCGTATGAGTAGCACAGGGATCAGTGTGATAAAGTAAGGAGCTGATGGTGGGTGTGGCGCTCCACCTCAGATGCAAAAAAAAACAAAACAATCTCCTTGATCTAGCGCTAGTGAAAAGGGGATAGACTCCCTCGCTGATTGGCTGATACCGACTTTAGGCCGCCCCGACAACTTTACTTTACTTTAATCACATAGTAGAAGTACTGAGTTACATGGTACCAATAGCACTCTTTAAACAACCTGACATTTTTCAGGTGTTTTCAGAACAAGTTGGAAAACATTATTTTGTCTTGGGGACTAGTTCCTAGTTTATTCAGTATTGCTCTTAAATAAAGTCATAAAAGTAAAGTTGGCCTATAATCGGTATCAGCCAGACAACGAGAATTTTTACTAGTGGCTGACCAGGGAAATTATCTTGGCTGATGTGGAGCGCCACTCCTACCGTCAGCTGCCCACTTTACCGCACAGATCAGATTACCTGATTTGTGCTAGTCATACGCTGAGTTGGTGGGGACCGGTATCGAAAGAAAATTGTGATTCCTTAGTCGGATGCTCTACTGATTGAGCTAAACAGGCCCCTTAAATAGTTGTTCCCAAAGCTAGAGAGTAAGTTTCTTATAATTAATTATTTTGAATATTTTATACATAAATTTACACAAAATCGTAGGTATTTATTTATTTGTAAACTTTTTAGTTAACTTCTTGTTACTGAAAAAAAAAAAAACAACCCGTGGATGTAAAAAACAATTTTTGAAATTGATTACTCAAATTTTGAGTTTATATAACACAGGGTTGTTTTTATTCTATGTATTAACGATTTTGACTATGAATTAAATACTCATTAATTAGACTTAGTTAATTATTAAAGATATTGTGACGTAGTTTTGGTTACAGACAGAAATACACACAACCTCCATTTTTAATCACTTTGGCCCTATCTTGGGCTAGACGGGCGGTCGGAGAGGCCCCCTCCGATCAATCGGCTGGTCACGTCGAGCCCTAGCACCTATATGATTTTCCCAACCCTGTTGCCCTTATGGCAAGCCCCAACCCTTTTTATCATATGGGTGCTAGAAGGCGGTGGCTGCGGGGCTACATGTCCTGGGAATGACGTTAAGCTCTATCTGATGGTGAGGTTCCAGTTTTGGAGGTTTGGGGAATGTGGAGCACCCCTTCATCACCATTGCTCCTTGGTCCACTCTGACCCGGAGTGGTAGTACCTGTTAGGGTCCCATCTATGGGTTAAATAGAAAAATGTATTTATAAAAAAATTGTATTATCCATTAAGAATTGATTTATTTCAAAACTTTATCGTCATTAAATGACCCACTGAGGTTGATATGCCGTAAAACAAACAAACCAAACCAAACCATTTTTAATAGAATTGTCATCTATCTAACTATTCATTTATAAAGGGCAGATGGTGTGTATGTATCTATGTTCGGTGAGAAACTGCGAAAACAAAACAATTAAATGACAACGTGTAGTGAGATAGCCAATGGCGTGTTATCTCATTTACATATGTGCATTACAGCAGGAGATATGTAGAGACTGTTTAGAGGACTGTTTGAAATTAGCGACTTGATGCTAAGACCTGGGCTACGATTACGCTCGAAGAATTATTGATACTACTACAACAGAGAATACGAAACCACACCTCACACACAAAGTAAATATATATACACATTCACTATCACCAGATCTTGCTTTTTGAGCAAAACTTATGAAGAATTGATTTATATTCGTGAAGATAATTAAACAATGAAATTTAAATATTCACAGCATAGAATTTTTCTTTTTTGGGCATTTGATATTCTAAATAGGAAACATTAATTTTTCTTTTCATGCCTTTTTTTCTGACGCTTTATCAGGCTGGATCAACGTAAGTTTTTTTTTACGTAGGGATTCTAATGGGACATCCTGTGAGGACCCAACTCACAATTCAGTAATAATAGATCTGCGACACTTTTTTGCTCCCCCACCCTACCTAGCGTCGCCGGGTAGCCACTTCTAGTATATGACTAAAGTGAGACACTAGCGTTTGAACACCGACCGACAGTAAACGAAAATGGCAATCCTCCAGATAGTATAACTAGAGGAACCCTGCTGTTAGAGTGGAAAGGACTTTAGTGATTGATTGATCGGTATACTCGGGGTTCAAAGCGATTCTTTTATTGTTCTCGGCAAAGCTGTTGTGTTACAGATAAGTAATAGTATTTTTCGTTTGTCTTATTTTCTGTTTAATGTATTAATTTCGGTTGGAATGAAATACTTATGCTTTTATTAAGTGGGCAATTCCATGTCAAATCATCCAGAAAAAAGTAACTTTGAACCACGTATCTCTGAAATGGGCTTCGCCTCAAAGACCCGGGGTTCAAAGTTAACTGACCTGAAAAAACATAAGAGTTTTTAAATAAAATAACTGTTGCATTATATATTTTATTCATTAATATATCAACACTGAAATTTTCATTAAATTCTGTTAATTCCCTGATTTTTTGGTATTTTTTTTTCCTTTCGGTGAGATGAAATAGGAATGGTGGAATCTAGGCCCGTTAAGTTCGTTTTAACCAGAAATGACTATACAACTTATATATATATATATATATATATATATATATATATATATACTATTTAATAAAAAACACATCCATTTATTAATTCACTACATACGATTCAATAATTCTAAATTAAATTCGGTTTTATTTGCTGCGGGACTAAAATAGGATTTCGACATTATCTGTTTTTTTGTTTTTGTTTTGGCCAAGAAGTCACTGAGGGATTTTGAAAAAAAATTGACCCCTGTGTGTGGGTAGGTTAGAGTAACCTCCCTTTATTGATAGTTAACTTAGAGTGACCGTTCTTGGTGTTATGCAAATATTAGTAGCAGGCCGTCGGTAATGTCACTAATTAATGACTGGTGGTGGTGCCATTTGCATTCTGGACTTCGTACGTCGTATGAGACGGTCGATTCGGGTTACTCTTATTACAACCTGATTTTGATAAAGCAATTTAACAATTTGGGTACGTTCTTCAACGCTATACTTATTCATGATTAATTTCCAAAGTATTTCTATATAATATCTGAAATAGAAAGAAAAAATAATTATTAATGGTAAAATGGCAGCATTTGGCAACCCTCAGTGACTTCTTGGCCACTTAATTCAATAACTGAATAAATCATCATTTTCCACCTAACTATAGTTAGGCGGAAAATGATGATTTATTCAGTTATTGAATTAATTTAAAATTACCCTTTTTTCTGTTTTGTTTTTCATTATAATTTTCTTAAATTTTCTTTTGTATCTTATAATTATCTTATGCATTGTTACATTATACAACTTTTCTTTAGTTTCTTTACTAAGTTGCGTTTTTTTCTTCTTCTTCTGAACATCTTGATCGTGACAAAAGATAGGAGTTCGCAGTTTATGTCTTCATGTAATAACCTGTGTAGTTATATCATCCCATATACGATTGATAATTTGATCACCTTGAAACTGATATGTAAGTAACTGCTTGACTATTTAATTCATAGGGAGGAGAGACAAGATAATTATAGGCATTATTGAAGGGAGAAATCACAAAAAAAAATCGCAAAAAATCATCAAACTTCTCAACTCATCGTAAAATGTGGATAACTAGCGATTTCTTTCGTGTATGTCGAGAAGTCAAGCATGACAAATGAGAAGACAACGATGATACGTAAGAGAATTACATATCTAACTCCGGCATCAAGACTCGAACCCAACTTTCCTCTCTAAAGTAAAAAAGTAAGTAAAGTCGTCGGGATGGCCAAAAGTCGGTATCAGCCAATCAACGAGGGAGTCTATCCTTTTTCACTAGCGCTAGACCAAGGAGATTGTTTTTTGCGTCTGAGGTGGAGCGCCACACCTATCATCAGCTCCTTACTTTACCGCACAGATCTTGTGATACTCATACGCTGAGTTGGCGAAGGCCGGTATCGAACTAGTAACTTGTTGTTTCTAGCCGAACGCTCTACCGACTGAGCTAACCCGAAATTGAGCAATGTTCTTAACTATTCTGCCATAAATTTTCACTCGTTCGGTTGGTTGGTTTTACGGTATATGAGTGATGTACAACTTGTGCAACGCCATCTAGCTTATTCTCTATGCGCTTCGTTAAGGTGGTGGGTGCAGTCGTTTCTTACATTCCTTTTAGAAATCCGTCGCAGACAACGATGACGTCACTCCATGACGTTCAACAGTTGGGGACACTCTTCTGGTTAGTTAGTCCAATTCTGGACTTGCAGATGCGGTCACATACATCGCAGGGGAAATTTCCACCTGCATTTGGTGGTTCATGACTACGAAGAAGTCGCCGCGATGTAGCCCCGTTAATCTCGATATTGAGCCGCTCAGCTCCTGTGCGGCACACGCATCTCGCTAACCCTGTCTGTTGGAGGCCAGATCTTCCAGACTTGAAGGTGTAATGGTGCATTTCTTAGCGTCGTCTTTATATGATCTTTGAACAGCCTTTGAGAGGCCTCTTGTCTTTTCGTGCCATCTGCGAGTTCACCATAAAGTAATTTAAGGAGAGTCTGTCTGCAGGCATGCGATGGTGTGACTGAACCATCGCAGTTGGCATTGCGATAGAATGGTCTCGATTAGGTCAGTGCGTGCTCTACTTCGAATATCTGTGGGAGATTTTGTACCACCAAATAGTCAAGATCTAAGAGGTTGTGGATTGATTCTTGTGGAATCCGTTTTGTTTCTCCCTGAGGATTTTTATTTTTCCTGGATATTCTTTTTTTCTCCAAATGTTTGATCGATTTTGCTGATTTTATATATATATATATATATATATATATATATATATATATATATATGGAAATACGATGAGGAATTAATCGATAATATGTGAAAAATGTTTTCAAAAATATAACAGACACAGGATGTTACGATCAAAAGAAAATTTTTATATGTCTATACTTAAGCATTTCGGTTTATGATAATTGCATTGTCCTGATGATGGTTTATCATAAACCGAAAGTATAGACATATAAAAATTCCTTTGATCGTAACATCCTGTTATATTTTTGAAAACATTTTCTTCATATATATATATATATATATATATATAATATATATATTATATATATATATATATTTATGAGGAGAAGCAAAAGATTTGCTTATTTCATGTGGTCACTCTAAATTGTCAATCTTATAATTTCTATATCTTTTTATTTCCCACTATGTCAAGGGGTGTGGTATCTTATTTGGTCGATTCTATAAACTAGCAAACTTACACATCCCGGTTGGAAGAAGGTCGTAAGTAAAACATAAAAAGCATAAAAAAGAAAGGCGATTTAGGAAAAAAGAAACACAAGAGAAACAAAATAAATTTCTCAAAAATACAGTATGCATTGGAGGCAGTTGATATGGAATGCAGCCGTACAGTAGCACTGATACAACCACGGTTTATTCAATTATAGCTTTTAGCATTAGCCAACATTAAGCGTTTTGGTTTCTTTCATATTAAAACATTATCATTTCAATGCTATGCATAACGTATTTACTAAAAAAAACTATGTGTATTTATTTTAAAATGATAATAATAAATAGATATAAGTATTGTTTAATGTAAAATAAATTTTGAACACTACACAAATAAAAAGTAAAGTAAAAGTAATGAAGTAAGAAACATTTTAAACAAATGAATAAATGTACAAACATTTTTTTATAAAAGACATAATGTTTTTAAGTAATTTCAAACACGAATTACGTCACATAATTTTTAAACAGACGCTACTAACGACAATAGAATAGTAAGATTTTTCTCATTTTTGTTTCCATATTTAGATTGCATATTATTCAAAAGTTAGAACATCACACATCAACAATGCCCTGACGATGGTTATATATATATATATATATATATATATATATATATATATATATATATAATGCACTTAACATTGGCTAATACTTCAAACTATAATAAAATCATCTTCCGAATACCTTGTTTTTTCAATCTTTTCTGATTATAAATGATGTACATAGTTAAATTCGGGATTTTAAAATCTTATAACATAATATAAAGGACACATAGCCTAGTAGATAAAGAGTTAGGTTAAAACAGTTCTAAGTGAGAGTTACCTCTAGACTGCAGGTTCAATCCTGGTAAGGGGCAGCAGTAACATAGAATAATAATTAATACCTGTACCCCAGCTATGGTTAGCGGAATGAGAACAGGATAACCCCGTGGGCTGAATAAAGGGTTAGGTTCAAAGTTCCCGATTACGACAAGAAGGTTCCCAAGTCTGAGAAGGTTCCCGAGCCCGACAAGAAATACCTGAAGAATGCCGGAGGGCACATCGGCCGAAACGTTATACAGATAACAATGGAGATGAGTACAATAGTCCGAATAATACAAATAATACTAATATAAAGGAGTTCGATGAAAGAAAATATTTCTTAGGTAAGATCACAACCTTTTTTTAGAATAACATTAGATAACTTTTCTTTTTTATTCTTCTTTCTTCTTCTTCTTCTTCTTCTTCTTCTTCTAGCCAATCAACTAAGACTAAACAAGTTGAACAGCGATGATCCTGTTCAGTACTTAGATGAGTTCCACTTAGAAACAGTAGGCACCGTAATTATTTATCCAACCAGTTTGTCATTGGTAGGATGTGACACAAGATCTTAACTATGAGGCATCCAGTGAGGATCAATGGGACCCCCTAAATACCCAACCCTTTCGCAACGGGTAGGATGTGACACAAGTTCGCAAGTATGGCGCATCCAATCAGTATCAAACTCGCTATTCAGTAGGAACGGAGATGCGAGACTAGCTTGTTAACCATTACACCACGACGGGATGTCCTTAAACAGCATGTACTGTAGGTTAAAATAATTTTAGTAAATTACAACATAAAGTAGGGAGAAGTTAAGCACTGATGGGACTGTTCAGTACTTAGATGGGTGACTACTTGGTAAATTCGAATAGATTGAATTTTGGCACCAGGTGATCCGTCACCTGTGCAGCACCTCCAATTCTTTAGAAGATGGGGAGGGTCATAGGTAACCCACGATGCTTACAGCAGTAAAGTCGTCAGGGTGGCCTAAAGTGAGGGAGTCTATCCCCTTTTCACTAGCGCTAGACCAAGGAGATTGTTTTTGCGTCTGAGGTGGAACGCCACACCTACCATCAGTTTCTTACTTTACCTGTGCCTGTGCTACTCATACGCTGAGTTGGCGAGGGCCGGTATCGAAATAGGAAACTTGTGGTTTCTAGCCGAACGCTCTACTGACTGAGCTAACCCGGCCCTCAAGGCAATAATGATGATTTATATGGTATGAAGG
>CM042157.1:60826832-60869332 GCA_023376005.1 Doryteuthis pealeii
GGGACTGCAAAATTCACGAGATGACAGGTCCTCTTCTTCTTGTCGATCAATACTAGGTCCGGTCTTCTGTCCGGGATTAGGTGATCCGTCTGTACCTCGAAGTCAAATCGTAATAGTTACTAGAAACCATATAATTGTTTATACATTATTTGTATTGAGAATAGTTACTTGAAAGTATAATTATAGGAATAGTAAATTGAAATTATAAAATTGCTTGAAAAAATGTTGAATTCGGCATTAAATAACCCAACAAGGGTTGACATGCCAAAAAAAAACTAACCACCAACTAATCAACAAATAGGCAAAAGCTACATTCCTTTCAGAAGACCCTTATGGCAAGCCCCACCCCTTTTTATGGGTGCTAGAAGGCAGTGGCTGCGCGGGTCTACATGTCCTGGGAATGACGTTAAACTCTATCTGATGGTGAGGTTCCAGTTTTGGAGGTTTGGGGAATGTGGAGCACCCCTTTATCACCATTGCTCCCAGGTCCACTTTGACTCAGAGTGGTAGTACCTGTTAGGGTCCCATCTATGGGTTAAATAAAAAAATGTATTTATAAAAAAATTGTATTATCAATTAAGAATTGATTTATTTCAAAACTTTATCGGCATTAAATGACCCACTGAGGTTGATATGCCGTAAAACAAAACAAACAAACAAACAAATCCTTTCAGAAGAGACTAATATTTACTTTGTAAAAATCTATACATATATAAAGGGCAGTTTGTGTGTATGTATATCCGAAGGAAACTATGAAAATAATACAATTAATGACAAAGTAAACATATATACACATTAAATATCACCAGGGCTTGGTTTTTGAGCAAAAATAATAGAGATTTGATTTATATTCGTAAAGATAATTAAAAAAAATTAAATCTAGAGGTTAACAGCCTAGATTTTTTTTTTGCATTTTATATTTTAAATAGGAGACATTAATTTTTCTTTTCACAGCGTCATGTTCCCTTTTTTCTGACGCCTTACCAGTCCGGATCAACGTAAGTTTTTTTTACGTAAGTTTTTTTTTACGTATGGATTTTAATGGGACATCCTGTGAGGATCCAACTCACAATTCAGTAATAATGGATCAGCGAGACTAACATTTTTGCTCCCGCCACCATTCTTTGCCGAGTGGCTGGATCAACGCAAGGTCTTTTTTCACATGTGGATTTTAATGGGGCATACTACCAGGATCCAACTCGCGATTCAATAATAATGGATCTGTGGGACTAACGTTTTTTTTTGCATCACCTCTACCCAGACAACGCCGGGTAGCCGCTTCTAGTAAAATATAAAGGCAGAAGATAAATATAAGTACGAAACGAACTCATATTGAAAATTCCAGTTCCGTTTTTTAATTGAAACATAATTTAGCGTGTAGCTGCATTCTTTCCTTTTTAAGTGCAGGTCGTCTTTACAGTTGGTTTAAAAATTCGAAGGTTGCAACTGCGCATAAAGAAAACGCTTGCACGGGGAGTTGAAAAGATAAACATGCGCGATTAGTTTGAGAAATAAAATAGGACAGACGTGAAAAAAAAAGAAAAAAAAAGAAGTCAGTTATGTGTGCAAATGACACAAGATAAACAAAAGAGAAAAGAGAGAAATTGACGCTTCGGTGACAAGAAAAAAAAAACTACAAAGAGAAAGAAAAACAAGATGGGGAAAAATCGGTAAGTCAGTAGCAAAAAATGCAAAAGAAAAAGATATATATATATATATATATATATATATATATATAGAGAGAGAGAGAGAGAGAAGAGAGGAGAACGAAGGGACAAAAAAGAGACATAGAGGGCAAATAAATAAATAAATAAAGTAAGTGGACAAATGCACAGAGAGAGAGAGAGAGAGAGAGAGAGAGAGAGAGAGAGAGAGAGAGAGAGAGAGAGAGAGAGAGAGAGAGAGAGGGGGGGGACAAAAGAATCAGAAACAGAAGACAAAGAAAGAAATAAAAGAAGGAAGGAAGAAAGAAAAACGAGGGATAGAAAAAAAAACAGAAGTCAAAGAAAGAATAAACGTAAAAACGAAAGAAAGAAAGAAAGAAAGAAAGAAAGAAAGAAAGAAAATTAGAAAGAAAGAGAGAATAAAAGAAAAAAACGGAAGGAAGACAGAAAGAAAGAGTCAACATTAAAGAAAACTAATGGACAAAAAAACCCGCAAAAACAAAAAAACAAAACAAAACGAAAAGAAAAAGAAAAATGTTAAAAAAAAATCAGAGACAGAAGGAAAAGAGAGAAGACAAAAAAAAAAAAAAAAAAAAAGAATGAGAAAGAAAAATACTGAAAGGGGACAAAAAAGGAACAGAAACAGAAGGCAAATAGAATGAATAAATAAATAAAACGAATGGATAGAGAAAAAAAGACAAAAACAGAAACAATGAAAGAATGAATAAAATCAAGATGAAAGAAACAAAAACAAAAGAAAGAAATATTGGAAGAAAGAAAGAAAGAAAACGAAAAGTAAAAACAAAAAAGAAGAAAAAGAAAGAAACATAAACAGTAGGCAAAGAAAGAAAGATAGAAGTATTGAAAGAAAGAAAGAAAGAAAGAAAGAAAAAAGAACTGGTGGAACAGAAACACGTAAAAAGGATCAACAATTGAAAGAAACAAAGTAACAAACAAAATAACTGGTTAAAAGAAACAAGACAAAGAAAAATTAAGGACATACATAAAAGAAAGAAAGTAAGAAAGAAAAAACTGAAAAAAAACGACAAAGAAAAAATAAAGAAAGACAGAAAGAAAGAACTGAGGAAAAAGAAATAAATCATAAGAATATAAAAGAAAGAAAGAAAGAAAACGAAAAGTAAAAAAAGAAACATAAACAGTAGTCAAAGAAAGATAGATAGAAAGAAAGAAAGAAAGAAAGTGAGGAGACAAAAAGAAACAAAGAGAAGGCAAAGAAAGATAAAGAGACAGAAAAAAAAGAGAAGCTGAAGGTAAAGAAAGAAAGAAAGAAAGAAAGAAGGAAGGAAGGAAGAAAAGAAAGAATGAATGAAACCGATTGAAAAGAAAGAAAAAAAACACAGAAAAAGAAATAAGAAAACCATTAGACAAAGAGAAACAGGAGAAGACAAAGAAAGACAGACAGAAAGAAAGAAAGAAAGAAGAAAGGAGGGAAACCGAGTAGATAAAAAAACAGAAAGAGAGAAAGAAAACGAAGAGTAGAGAATTAACATAAACAGAAAGAAAGAAAGAAGAAAGAAAGAATGAAGGTAGGAAACGACAAAAATAAATAGAAGATAAAGAATGAATGAATGAATGAATGAATGGAGGAAACCGAGTAGACAGAAAAAAACAGAAAGAAAGAAAGAAAAAGAAGAGCAAAGAATTAACATAATCAGAAAGAAAGAAAAAAAAGGAAAGAAAGAAAACGATTAGACAAAAAAAGAAACAGGAAAAGACAAAGAAAGAAAGAAAGATAGAAAGACAGAAAACAATGGAATAGAAAGAAACAGAAACATAAAACAAATAAATAAATAAAGAAAGAAAGTAAGTAAAAGAGGAAAATAAAGAAGGAATAAAAGAGAAATGGAGGAAAGAAAGGTTACAAAGTGTTACATACAGAAAGGGACTGGTTGGTCGAAGGTGGAGGGATTAAGTGAGAATAACAGAAGAAGAAGAAGAAGAAGAAGAAGAAGAAGAAGAAGAAGAAGAAGAAGAGAAGGTGGCTAGAAAGAAGAAGAAGAAGAAGAAGAAGAAGAAGAAGAAGGTGGCTAGAAGAAGAAGAAGAAGAAGAAGAAGAAGAAGAAGAAGAAGAAGAAGGGTGGCTAGTAAGAAGAAGAAGAAGAAGAAGAAGAAGAAGAAGAAGAAGAAGAAGAAGGTGGCTAGAAGAAGAAGAAGAAGAAGAAGAAGAAGAAGAAGAAGAAGGTGGCTAGTAAGAAGAAGAAGAAGAAGAAGAAGAAGAAGAAGAAGAAGAAGGTGGCTAGTAAGAAGAAGAAGAAGAAGAAGAAGAAGAAGAAGAAGAAGGTGGCTAGAAGAAGAAGAAGAAGAAGAAGAAGAAGAGAGAAGAAGGTGGCTAGTAAGAAGAAGAGAAGAAGAAGAAGAAAAAGAAGAAGAAGAAGAGAAAAAAGAAGAGAAGGAATGAAGGAATAGAACAAAACATAATTGGAGAGGCTAACATTAAGAGGGGTGTTAATGAGGATTAGTAAAAGGGAAAAGAATAAAAAAAGAAGTAGGAAAGAGGGCGCAAATAGCATAGATGGTTAAGAGAGGAAACAAGAGGAAGGGCAACAACAAAAGAAGAAAAAAAAGGAGGGGTGGAAAGCGAGGAAGAATGATATAACTATGAGTGGGAGGTTTGGGTTTTTGGGAGAGAATGCGCGGACAAATAACAGAAAGGAGAGCAGTAAGAAAAAAAGGAAGAAGAAGAAGAAGAGTTCATCATCCAAAATACCATTTTAAAGTGCGTATTCTAATTTATTGATTTATACTAACGGTTTTGTTTTCAGTGTTTATTACTGTTGTCAAGTACACTGGTTAGTTCGCGGTACTTTAAAATCGTGGAATATGGCTCGTGACGAGATTTTTAGAACTCAGTTTTAAGCACACTTAACGACATTTTGCTAATAACTTTTATTTAAAACTAGCAATAAAAAAAACTTCAAAGCTGGTATTCAAAATATTGTTATGAGTTCGAAATACAACGCACATTAGTTTCCTTTCTCTGTTAGTCTTACTCTTAGTCAATCTCATATGGCGTCCCATCTCTGAGTAATGGTTAATGATATAGTCGTACATATCCATTACTATTACGGGCAAATCACGCTGAAAACACCTGTTGTTGGAATATTTTGGTGATATATACATTTACCATCCCCTCCGCACGAGCAGATGTGACACAAGGTCGATTTTTAAGCGGAGTTTTCCTAGACCGGTTGACTAAGCAAGGTTAAAGAGCCCAGTCTGCCCTATTATTTATCCATAGCTGGAGGAAGAGTAGGATTCATACCTTTTCCAAGGGTATTAGCGCTAAGTGAAATGCAATTACCACATCCAGAATTTGAACTCAGGGCGACGAGTCCATTTCCCATTACTTTAACCATTACACCACGCGCTTCCATATTTTGGTGATATAATTATTTACTAAGATTAGCTTAGATGTGGCACAAGGCCAGAAGTATAGGGCACCCAATGAGAATCGGACTCACTAACAATGGTCTGCGAATCTAATTTGCTAACCATTACACCGCGTGAGGGTCTATATTTTGGTGATATAATTATTTACTAAGCTTAGCTTAGATGTGGCACAAGGCCAAAAGTATCGGGTGCCAGTGAAAATCGAAGTCACTAACAATGGCTTGCGAATCTAGCTTGCTAACCATTACGCCACGTGAGGTGCCCATATTTTGGTGATATAGTTATTTACTAAGCTTAGCTTAGATATGGAATAAGGCCAGAAGTATGGGGCTCCCAATGAGAATCGAACTCACTAACAATGGTTTGCGAAGCGAGCTTGCTAACCATTACACCACATGAGGTGCCCATATTTTGGTGATATAGTTATTTACTAAGCTTTGCTTAGATATAGCACAAGGCCAGAAGTGTGGGCGCCCAGTGAGAATCGAACTCACTAACAATGGTATGCTAATCTAGCTTGCTAACCATTACACCAAATGAGGTGCCCAAGGTTATTTACTAAGCATAGCTTAGATGCGGCACAAGGCCAGAAGTATGGGGCTCCCAATGAGAATCGAACTCACTAACAATGGTTTGCGAAGCGAGCTTGCTAACCATTACACCACATGAGGTGCCCATATTTTGGTGATATAGGGTGTGCTTCAATACACCACTTAAATTTATAGACTAGGAGAGGTCACGTGGTTTAAACATCAGCCAATCAACAGCCCTAATGCATGGCTGGTTGACTACTAAATCACTGATACTGAGAGTCATCCATTTGCACTCATTGACGAAGGACTTGCAATACTGATGAACACCAAGGAACAACCAAAGGATTTCCGCTTGAAACCTAAAGGATGGCCCATAAAATCATAACACCGGTTCCCGCTAGATCACCGAAGTTAAGCAGCGATGAGTTTGTTCAATACGAGAGGTTGATTTTTCACTTTCTTTTAAAACATCAAATTCTATATGGGCGTCTCCTCTTGGAGTAATCAAACTCTGGTTTCGACCGGGGGGTCCAGTGGCTTCGGCCCTGGATCTTACAAGTTAACATCGTTGATCATAGCCCCCCCCCCAGGCAACACCTACCCCTTCGATTTAAAGGGGAAGGGTTGGGTTTATTGCTCAGTGCTGAATGCCGACGGAATCAACGCATTTTTTTGCACCCACCTCCCATGAGCTTCGGTTCGTGGATGGTCCCATATTAATAGAGCCTTGTGCCTAACCCGTACACGTGGGGTACATGGTAAATATCTAACCTTACTCTTTCAATCTCATGGGGCGTCCCATTTCGCAGTAACGGTTAATGATATAATCGCGCATATCCATTACTATTACGGGAAAATCACGCTCAAAACACCGGTTCCCGCTAGATCACCGAAGTTAAGCAGCGATGGACCAATTCAATAGGGGAGGTTGATTTTTAACTTTTTTTAAAACATCAAATTCTCTCAAACAGAAATAGTTTTATGTTGGTATAATAAATACTGATACCGAAAACTTGATCTCTTACTTGCAACTATTGTTTGGGGAAATAGCATCAAAGATCGTCAGTGAAAATGTATTAAAATCTACGTTTTCGCAACATTTGCCCCAGAAATTGATTAAAGAATTCAGCAATTTCAGTATTTAGATCAGAAATTTATTTTACTAAGATGAATCTAATAAGATATTATAAGTAGAATTAAAATTGAAAATATCTCCCTATCACCATCGACACCTCCGAGATGCTGTTTTTTTTTACCTCATTAATTAAGCTGTAACAGTGATAACATTTTAATAGATTGAAATCTATTACCTCAAATGAAGGCAACATTTTGAAGAAAAATATTTTGTGGGGTAATTCTTTGTGATAATTTGCAACTTTCGCCACATGGGAAACATTACAGATACAAAATCGACCTACCCTATTGTTTAATACTTAAACAACCAACTATATCCATTACTACTGACTAGCGAGTTCGATCCTAACTCGATGCCCCATACTTGCAACCTTGTGTCACATCCTAACCGTAGAGAACGAGTTGGAAATTTAAAGCATTCCATCGGGATGTAATGGTTAGCAAGCTAGTCTTGCAGATCCATAACTATTGGATAGGGAGTTTTATCCACACTGGATAATTCATACTTGCGACATTGTGTCATATCCTACCCCTGGCAAACGAGTTGTGTCTGACACAAGTTTAGAACACTTATGGCGTTCAATCGTGGTGTAATGGTTAGCAAGCTAGTCTCGCAGATCCATTACTACTGTATAGGGTGTCATATCCTCGCTGGATACTCCATAATTGGGACCTTGTGTCACATCATGGCAAACGCACATTATTTTCTGTTTCCTCTCTCTGTTAACCTTACTCTTCCAATCTCTTGTGGTGTTCCATCTCGGGATAATGGTTAGCGGATCCATTACTAATACGATCAAATCATACTGAAAGCATCGGTTCTCGCTAGATCACCAAAGTTAAGCAGTGCTGAGCCTGTTCAATACTTAATTGAGTGACCACTTAAGCAAAAGCAGGTACTGTAAGCAACCTGTATCCTTTATATATCAAAATGAGTTCATTCGGTATAAAATGACCCAAAAAGTGTTGATATGCCCTAAAACAAAACAACTAGCCAGATCCATTAATACTGAGTAGCGATTTCGATTCTCGCTGGATGCTCCTTGGGACGTTGTGTCACATCCTAACCGTGACGAATGGGTTGGATATTTAGAGCGTCTCATCGTGGTGTAATGATTAGCGAGCTAAGTAGCGAGTTCGATCCTCGCTTGATACCCCATACTCGCAATCCTGTGTTACATCCTACCTGTAGCGAACGGTTTAAGTAAATACCTATCCGTGGCGAATAGGCTGGGTAGCTACAATGTCCCATTGCGGTGTAATGGTTAGCAAGCTTGTCTCGCAGATCCATTACTACTGAGTAGCGAGTTTGATTCTCGCTGGATACCCATTACTTGCGATCCTGTGTCACATCCTACCTGTGGCGAACGGTTTAAGTAAATACCTAACGTGGCGAATAGGTTGGATATCTAGGGTGTCCCATCGTGGTGTAACGGTTAGCAAGCTTGTCTCGCAGATCCATTACTATTGAGTAACAAGTTCGATTCTCGCTGGATGCCTCATAATTGCGACTCTGCGTCCCGTCCTAACCGTAACGTATGGGTTGGATAAATAAGGTGACCCATCGTGGTGTAATGGTTAACAGTTTGGCGCATTCAAGCTGCAATTCTCTTTCATTGTCTCTGCCTTATATCTATCTGTCAGTTAAATTTTTATCAGGGTTGCCAACCTGAAGATTTTTTTATTACGTTCTAGACCAACTTGATATATATTTACTGAAGCATTAACTTATTCTCACGGAATGTTGTCATCCCATCAAAGGTGACATGCGTTTCGTTTAGAGATATTTTTTTGATGACACCCCCTTTCGTATTAGACTTTGTCAGGAATTCGACATGGTTTACGTTCTAAATGAATTACTTGTTCAACCGTGAACAGGTGTTTACCATCAAAATTATCCCATTTAATAAAGTTCCTCACTGAAACGGAATCCCTGAAACAGAAAAAGAATATCCTACAGGTGTGAACAAAAGATGAATGGAAAGATTTAGCAAATAGACGTACTAGGTTTACACTATTCACGCGTTTAGGACAATTGACATCGCCTTAGTTTCTATATGTGCAACGTTTGAAGCGCGTGGTGTAATGGTTAAAGTCATGGGAAATGGACCCGTCGCCCCGAGTTCAAATCCTGGATGTGTAATAGCACTGAGATTTTTGATGCTAAATTAATGAAATAGTTTAACAATAAAGTCTTCTGAAATAAAACTTTGTGAGCTCATAAACATGTACATTTTTGTTTCTCTGTTTAATGGCTTATCAACATTCTTGGAATATGTAATACCATACCGACAGATATGGATATCTGTGCACGACAGGATGATGATGATGATGATATGTAAAAGAGTATATAACAATGGTATATTAATGTAGAAGAACTGTGGTAGTACTATTTAATCCATAAATGGAGATTATGGGGTTAATCCATTTCACAAGAATATTCGTCCGAACGTGAACACAATAGCGCGACCAGAGTTCGAACCCGCTTATTACAATGTCGCAGTTGAGCACGTTAGCTATTACACCAATGGGACTCACGGGAACTTTAAAGCAAAAAGTAAAAAACACCAATAACTTCCGGCCTAATGTCAGTGCCAGACAGCAAGGGAGTCGATCCCCTTTTCACTAACGCTAGACCAAGAATATTATTTTAGCATCTGAGGTCGAGCGCCACTCCTACCATCAGCTCTTTACCGCACAGATCCCTGTGCTATTCATACGCTGAGTTGGCGAGGGCCGATATCGAACCAAGAAGTGATTCCTAGCTAACACTCGAACGACTGAGCTAAAGCAGCCCTTAACCTACCCCCGAAAATCGTTCATTTTAAATTTTATTCCTCGTTTATTCGTTTATTTATTCATTCATTCTTTCAGAAGATTTTTTTTTTTTTTCATTCTTTCTTTATTTTCTTCTTTCTTCACATATTTCTCTTTACACAATTTCTTTCTTTCTTTTATTTTTCTTTCTCTGAAATAATAGTTTCTTTCTTTCTTTCTTTCTTTCTTTCTTTCTTTCTTTCTTTCTTTTTCAGTTTTTGCTTTTTGCTTTTATTTTTCAGTGAATTTTCTTTTAGATTTTTCACTTCACTCGTTTTCTTTCTTTCTTTCTTTTTTTCTTTCTTTCTCTTCACTCTCTTTTATTCACACATTCATTCATTCTTTTTGTTTCTTTCTCTTTCTGTCTGTTCCCTCTTTTCTTTCTTCTCTCTTTCTTTCTTTCTTTCTTTCTTTCTTTCTTGTCTTTTTCATCTCCACGCGTTTTCTTTCTTTCTTTCCTCTTTCTTTTACCCTATTTTCTTTTTCTATTTCTTCTTTCTTTCTTTCTTTCTCTTTTTCTTTTCTTTTCGTCTCCACGCGTTTTCTTTCTTTCTTTCTTTCTTTCTTTCTTTCTTTCTTCTTTCTTTCTTATTTTTTTTCTTTTCTATACTCGTTTTCTTTCTTTCTTTCTTCTTTCTTTCTTTCTTCTTTCTTCTTTCTCTTCATTTCATTCTTCTTTCTTTCTTTCTTTCTTTCTTTCTTTCTCTTTCTGTCTGTTCCCTCTTCACGCGTTTCTTTTTCTTTCTTTCTTTCTTTCTTTTTGTTCTTTCTTTCTTTCTTTCTTTCTTTCTTTCTTTCTTTCTTCTTTCTTCTTTCTTTTCTTTCTTTTCTTTTTCTCTTTTCTTTCTTTCTTTCTTTCTTTCTTTCTTTCTCTTCTTTTATTCTTTTTCTTTCGTTTCTTTCTTTCTTTCTTTCTTTCTTTCTTTCTTTCTTTTGAAACTTCATTATATATTTGCATTATAAAGCTTCAACTTAGGAAACAAGCTCAGTTTGTTCTACATGGATTGAAAATAACGTAGAAAACATTTTTCTATGAGTGGTGAGCAGTAGCGTAGTGGTAGGGTGTGCGTTTTGTGCGGACCGCACAGGGCGGCCACTTTGAGGGAGGGCCAATTGGGGGTGGGAGCAGCCAATACTATAATTTCATTCCTTTAGTGTAATCTTCGCTCAATTATGAGCAATCATAGACTCATTAACTTAGCGGTTCTTTTTTATTGAAAGTGAATATCCCAAATCATTTGATGTTGAACAGATCATAAAGGAGGTTCGCAATTTGTAAAGTTAGAAGGATAAACACCAACTTGTTCGGTGTTTTTCATATTTTTTGTTAAGAATAAATACCGTAGTCCAGTTATGGGCAACATTTTTTTAATTTAATAGAAAAGAACGTTTTTACCGAATAGAAAGAAAAAAAATCAACTGTTTTCTATTCTGTCGGATCCAATATTTATTGATTTAACCCTTGGATACATAAAAAATGTATTGAAGTTTTTAAATTTAATGAACAACACACTCCCTTCCCCCCCCCATCTCTCTCTCTCTCGCACATACACATTCATACACTGTCTCTTTCTGTCTATCTCTGGACCTCTCCCACACTCTATCACATACGTGCACGCGCCTGCATACACACACACACTCTCTCTCATATATATATACCTGGGGAGTGGGAAGTACCCCTTCATCACCATTACTCCCTGGTCTATTCTGGCCTGGAGTGATAGTACCTGTTAAGGTTAAATAGATTTTTAAAAAAGGAATTTTTAAAATGAGTTAAAAATGTTGAATACCTAACAAGAACGAATAAAACAAAATCGACTTCGGCATAAAATAACCCAATGCCGTAAAATACCAACAACCAACCAACCAACCAACCAACCGACAGTAAAAGTTGTGACTAGTACGGCTTTTCTTTTTTTTTTTTCGCTGGGTCATTCTCTTCAAAAACGAGTGTTTACACTCATCTTTTTGCTTACAATGCTCCAATTATTTTGTTTATTTCGTATTACGTGTTTATTTGTTCGAGTATTTAATAATAATCTCACAAATGAATGGGAATTTATTTTTTAAAAACATTCCTAGTATTTACAATTCATTTTAACGCTCATTTCCTGTTAATAAATGTTAATCTGATAAATGTGTGTTCCATTCTATAGAAGATACCTGAAACTTATAGTAGTGAAACGATAGTAATAAGGAGTGATTTTAATTACTTATATATATATATATATATATATATATATATATATACAGGGTGTTCAGGATAAATTTATTTTTCTCCGGTTATTTTTCTCCGTAGGTTGGAGATATAGACGCACACTACGCATCATTTAAAAGCTTGGACCTTTCCTCGTTTATATACGTGATGAGAGATAGAATGGATCACTGGAACCCACCTGAATCATGGAAGAGAATAATTTGTATCATGCGCCGGCCATCAAAATAAGGAGATTATAGTTGCTGCCCAGTGCTCCCTGAACACTATAAAAACAACCAGGCACGAACTGGAGAATTGCAATGGAGACTACAAGGCTGTGGCTAGAAGAAAGCAACAGAACAGATGATTTGATTGCGTTCGTACAACAGAATTGCTCGAAAATCTGCAGAGAAAAGTGTTGGGGGACACTGGAATTGAAATTCAGGCTTTGTCACGTGAATTGAATGTTTCAGCCTCAACCATGAAGCTTACACTCAATGAAGACCTTCACTACTACTCATACAAGCGTCGTAGTGGTCAACTGCTCCCAAAAAAGGTCCGTGAAAATCGTCTGACAAAAGCAAAGAAACTTCTGAGCAAAGTGAAACATCCTGATGAATCCCAAACAATCTAGTTCTTTTCCGATGAGAAAAAACTTTTACCAAGATCAAAAGCACAACACGCAGAATAACAGATGGCTTGCATACAGTCCAAAGGACACTCCTTATGTCGTGCAGACTAAATTTCCCCAAACTGTGATGGCTTTCGGGGGTGTCCTCTGAGAGTGATGTGATGCCTCCGCATTTTTTCAGGGAGGTATCAGGTTGAATTTAGATGCCTACGTAGAGTTGCTAAACACTGTAGTCAAGCCCTGGATAACAAGGGTGGCTAATGGTAGGCCATATGTATGGCAGCAGGATTAGGCCCCTAAGGGGAAAGTAAAAATGGTTGACGGCGACTTTTTACGATTACACCAGTTCCAATGTTTGGTCTCCGAACTCCCCTGATCTTAACCCCATGGATTATTATGTATGGGGCTCTGTTAAGAAAGACACCAATCGCCGTGCCAATACTAGCAAAGCCCAGTTAATCGAATTAAGGTAGTTTTTGAGACCCCTCCCAGGGAAAGTGTACATCAGCTTGCTCCAGATTCCGGAGCAGGATTGAGGCTGTGATCGGCGCTAATGGTGGTTATTTTGAGTGAAACTTGTTGACAGTAGTGTAAGTACAGTGCCTGTTGAATTTCTTTACAATCCATTAAATTTTTAATTACCAAGCCCTTTTTTCTTTTTCCTTATGAAACCGTCAAATTTATCCCGAATACCACACACACACACACACACACACACACACACACACACACACACACACATATATATATATATATATATATATATATAAAGGATATGAAAACACACAATGTTAAAATGAAAATATTTTATATTTTATTCATAGCTAATATTGAACAATATGTCATCAGAAGCGTGTCATTTTTTTCTGCTTCTCTCTCGATGAGTCCGGATTAAAAACAAGCTCTGATGATGATTTTTATAAATCGAAATATTGTTCAATATTAGCTATGAATATGATATAAAACATTTTCATTTTAACAGCATTGTGTGTTCGGTTTTGAAAAAACAAGTATCCATCGATGTGTTACATTGTCAGGATGTCTCATATGACCTTTTCATCTCTGCTTACCAATGTAACCGGATTTCCTTGTATAGATATATATATATATATATATATATATATATATATATATATATATATATATATATATATATATATATACAACCTCTCGCACAAGCAGGATGCAAAACAAGGTCAATTTCTTAAGTGAAGTTTAACAGGTTTGAATTCAGAGTTTTACTTCTTCTAGAGTGGTTACCTAACCATAGTTAAAGAGCCCAGCCTACCCTGCTATTTACCATAGCCGGAGGGATAAATGTATTCATACCTTTCCCAAGGGTATTGCGCCATCTGAAATGCAAACAACTTCGTCCAGGAATTGAACTCGGGTCGACGAGTCCATTTCCTATGACTCTAACCATTAGACCACCCGCATATGTATATATGTGTGTTGTATGTAGCGAAATGTATCGTAGAGTAATGTAATAGTTTTTTCAAGTTTTTTTAAAATCGAGACAATGATGAAGAAATCCGACAGTTTTTTTCTAACCTCATAACACGGCGTTAAAATATATCATTTTTTTCCACTAATGACTCGTTAATATTACATTTGGGAATTAGTTCACCCAAGGGGCGAATTAGATCGATTTTAGAAATGTTGATTTAAGGCAATCATATCGCTTCTGAAGTCTTTGATTAAAGACTGTAATAATCTGACATCATAAATACTCCAGCTACTACAAAATAATCAATAAATGGTGGCGCTCATTACTGAACAATCGGATAATTTGGGGATGATACTTTTTGGGAGGTCGAAGTTCGAACTGAGATGAAAGAACTTTTGCCCGTTATCCATTAAAAAGATATGTTATATAATGTAATTTTAATGATAAAAGTTTTTTGTTTGTACTTTACAAAGTTTAGAAGTTGCTGCATTTTCACCTGCATATTAGTTGCAATCTGATGCAATTGGCTTCGATTCAAGTAAAGGAATCAATAACTATTGTGTGTGCTAAGTGCATTCAACTAAACATTACGAAATTCATATTCATTTATCTCACGAAAGAAATACATTAAAAATGTGTATAACAATGTGAAGTAAATTAGGCGAAGTGGTTTATTGTCGGTATAAGCCGAAGCGAGAAAGTCTATTCCCTATTAATAGCGCGAGACTAGGGAGATTGTTTTTCGTGTGAGATAGAGCGCCACACCTACCACTTTATCAACTTCGGTGGACTAATTTACGGATTCCATCCAAATGTAAAAAAAGTTGGTCAGAAAGCTCGAAAAGATCGTTAATAAAATTGTTAAACAGGAGACGTGACTTTTGTTTAATTTTACATGTATAAATGAATGAATGCTGCCCAAATACACACACACACGCACACACACACACACACACACAATATATATATATATATATATATATATGTTAGGTGTGTGTGTGTGTGTGTGTGTAAATGTACTGGATTTTTTAACCATAAAAGAATGATGAAACTAGGGATTCAAATGGGCTAGCATTCAAGAGATACGGCTGATTTGCTTGTTTCGTTCAGATTGTGTAAATGACACTAGTCTCTTTATCACGAATTTATCACGAATTATACACAATTATCCACACTGACGTATGTGGAAAAGTTCGTGGAAAAATCGCCAGACATGAAATCTTCGTCGTGTTTAACAATTATTTACTTACTTATCTATTAATATATATACTCCCACCTTGGTTGAGTTCTCTAAATTGGGATTTAATTGTAAAATTCACTGTTCTGGCCTGTAGCTAACCCTCACTTTGTTTACAAAAGTTAGAGGACTCTAGTGAATTCATTTCCGCTTAGAAATGTATCAATTAAATATTCTCCTATATTTGACAGCTGCCTCTGGCCGCACGGGTAAGAGGCTTGGCTGACAAAAATTCATTCAGGTCTCAAACCCGGCCAAGAGTAGCTGTTAAAGTATAACCACACTGATGAGAGGTGAAACCTCGAAACACGTGTCTGTGGATTACTTATTTATTACATATATATATATATATATATATAATATATATATATATATATATATATGTGTGTGTGTGTGTGGTGAGTGTTTTTGTTTTGAACAAACACTGGAAGCAGCACCTCACAAAACAGCAGCTGTACGGCCACTTACCTCCATCTCACAAACCATCCAAGTAAGTCGAACAAAACATGCTCGGCCATACTGTTGACACAGGGACGCTCTCTAGTGGACTCATGCGTATAGACACTAGTATTAGCCGACCAGCAAAAAAATTACATTCATCAGCTCTATGCGGACACTGGATGCCATATAGAGTGCCTACCAAAGTGATGGCTAGTAGGGGCGGATGGCGAGAGTGAGTCAGAGAAATCTGTGCAATTAACACGACTCGGTGATGCTGATACTGATGTACTTAAAATGGCGTGCAAGTGGCAATTAGTGTAGACATGATGCTCTAGATAGTTGCACGATACAGTGGTTAGCGTGCAGTTATCGAAAGTTGTAGGGAGCGGTTTCTGTTCTGGGTGTTCCCAAGGGAGAAGATTAAAAAAAAACAACAAAAACAAAAGAGAAGTAAGAAAGTGGATCGGATTGCACGGTATTCAGATTACTCGCGTGTAGGTGGCCAAAATGGGGTCTATTATGTAGTCAGGCGATCAAATGAGGGCCAATCCGAATGAAAAGACAAGAAGAATGATCAAAGGGGGAAAAACTGGAGTGGAACAAGATGGGAAACACACTAGATTCAAGAGGAACATTCTAAAAATGAGGAACTTTAGATTTAGTATCATACGCTTTCTCTCTCTCTCTCTCTCTCTCTCTCTCTCTCTCTCTCTCTCTCTCTCTCTCACCACACACACACACACACATATATATATATATATATATATATATATATAATTTAATATACCAAGCGTGTTGGTAGATCCTTGCGGAGAGAAAAAACCCAGCAGAAAGTTTGATTGTAAAAATATACTACCAAACATCAACCAGGAAGAAAAAAATTTTTGAAAAAAAAGAAAGGACCAAGATATTCGTACCAACAAAAAATAATCTATTGGTACAGTATTTGGCCAAAAGAAAAAACAATTTATATGTATATATATGTATATAAGATATATATATATATTCATATAACCGCTAGGAGAAAGCTAATAAGTAAAAAGTGTCGATACCTAAGTAGAGCCAATAATAAAGATAATCTAATGAGTCAGACGAACCTACTATTAGTTTCGCATAAAGCTCTTCAGGGCTAAAATCTGACTCTCATATATATATATATATATATATATATATATATATATGAAAAGTTTGCGGTATGAACAGAATTTTAGAAATAGCTTTAAAAAGTGTATACATATTGAAAAAAAAAAAAAAAAAAAAAAATAAGTGAAATTAAAATAAAGTAAAAATAAAAATCCGTTTTTACGGAGCTTTGAAAAAAAAAAAAACACGCCATATCTCTAAGCGTCCAAGAGAATTCTTCTATTTTCAATTTGAAAATTAATAACTCAACGATACTGAAGAGTTTGTACTGAAACATGGTCTTCCAAAATAAACAAAGAATCCATTTTTTTCTGAATATATATATATATATTATATATATATATATATATATATCTTCTTATTATAATGGAGATTGAATGTTTTTCTGTCTGTAACCGAAAACTATATACTACTCAAGTCACAATTCCTTTGTTATTGACATCACATTCTTCATATTAATTTTATTTAAATCTCAATTATTAATAAATTGTTGTACATTATTAATACTGTTAACCATATCTACATATCAAAAACATGCAATTGTATTTATATATACACAAAATACAGTTTATAGTGTGAACGGGAAGGCTAATTTGCATATTGATATTAAAAATTTAATTTAATAAATATGTGCTTAGTATTATTGATTTCTAATTGTTTGGTTTTATTTTAATGAATATAAGCAAAATCTCTTCAATGAATCTTAAATGAAATCATTAACAAGAAAAATAACTGTCATTTTATTCTTTACTTCCTATTTAACTAATACTTAAATTAGAAAAATATACAATGAAAGACGGAGTGATAGAAGAGTAAGTTTCAGTTGTTCTATTTTTCGATTATACACCCCTCTGTTTCAAATCATTTTATCTGCATTCTTATTTAGTTTCATTAGCCTTTTTAATATAATATATTCTATTACATTAAAACTCAAATACTTGCATATATTTGCTAGTATATATAAAGTATTGTTATGGGTCCAACGGGAGAAAATTAAATATTTCATAAAAAAGAAAGTCCGCAAAAAGGATTATGTTTTTTTAATAATTTAAAAAAAGTATTATCTTACATTTGTGACACGTGTTTCAGATCTTCTGATATCTTCTTCGGGTATTAATTAAACATATTCTGGCAGAATATAAATATGTATATGTATATATATATAGAGGTATCTAACCCCTCCCTTCCTGTTTGGTGGGAGTGTAGATGAATTTCCTTTTTAACATCTGTGTTATTAGCAGGTGTTTTTGTTCCTGGGTGATAGATAATATTTTTTTTAAAATTTAAAGTCTCGTAGTTATATATAATATTAGACGAAACGTTGGATCATCCATTGAACTCTGGATAGATAATTGGGATTAGGGAAAAGCTATCCTTGTAGAAGAACAGTAGTTGTACCATTTAAAACCTAGCTGCGGGGTGAAAGGTTTCATACCTTTTTCCAAGGGCATTAGGCCGAAAGTGAACGTAATAACGTGTCTAGAGTTCGGACTTGCTAACTACGATGTTGCAGATCATCATGTTAGCAGCATTTTGTGTGTGAGGCATGAAACCACATATCCCTGTGCACTGTCCTATCACTGTTTTTTTTTAATAGCGTGAAAGTAAATGCTATTTCTTGTTTGTGAGACAAACCATATAGCCATGGGCACTGTCTTATCACCGTTCTTTTTTTTTAAAAATTACGATGGCGTTGAGAATAAGAAATCAACATGTGGACCAAGTATTCAATAGGCACCCCAAATCATCAACATAATGAAAGGTTCACATTTTAACTCGTCACCAGTAACTTTCGCTTCCAAATTTTTGTAAACAAATGATTTTAATCAGAAGTTTATGGAGATGTTGAACTTACGATAAATTAAGTAAATAGATGGTTGGTACATGTAATCAAATTAAAATTCAATAGCAAAATATTTTTAAAAATAATACTTTAATCAGAAGTTTATGAGTATTTTCAACACTTATGATAAATAAAAAAAAGACGAAAGATGTTTTTAAACTAAAATAGTTTTTACTTAATCAGAAGAGAAATGCAATTATGTTTATTTAAATAATACAGTTTTTATTTGCAAAATATTTCTTATGTTTATTTAAATAAAAGGAGGCTGTTCAGAAATAGTCTCACAAAATTTGTAAAATTTTTTTTTCAGATACAATATAAGTTCAAAAAATCATCTGTTCATTTATTTTCAAATATTTGAAAGTTACCGGTGGGGAGCTAAAATATGAACCATTCATTAAGTTGATGATTTGGGGTGCCTATTGGATAATTGGTCCCAAGATGTTTATGCGGACCTCGGCCATCTTTTCATTCAATATTGTTAGACTATGTTAATAGCATAAGTACATCGTTTGAGGCATAAAACCACATATCCCTGTATACTGTAATATTGCATTTAAAAAAAATCTTTTTACGAAGGTGTTGAAACTGAGAAATTAAGATGTTTATGCGGACCTCGGCCATCTCTTACTTCACAATTGTTAAACTATGTTAATAGCATTAACATTACTGCTATATCTTTTGTCAGTATTGAAGATAGCGGAACGTTGTGTATGTGTGTATGTATGTGTGTGTGTGTTGTTTATAAGATGTGCGTAGAAGAGATAATGGTATGTACATAATAACAAAACGCCAGATCACACATTTCACAAAAGTTGAGTATTAATTTCCTTAGAGGTATTGAGCGTGAAAAAAGTCAGTGAAGCGTAGAGTAATGGACAGATGCATCTTTAGAAATCCACCTTGACTGATGGCAACTCGACATGGCGTCCTGCAGGGGAATCAGGGTGGGTGCGTGGGCATCAGGTGCTCCACACCAGAAATTGTAAACATGGGATTTTGAGACCATAAAGCGGACCTTAACATTCTGTTTTTTTTTTTGTTGTTCATCGTTTATTTAAGAAAATCGTTCATTTTTTTGTTTTTTGTTTTTTAATTTACTTGAAAATTTTAGCGATTTTTTTTTTTTATTCCTTGTTCATTTGTTTATTCATTCCTCCATTCTTTCGGAAGAATTATTTTATCTCTGATTTTATAGTTTTTTCATTCTTTTCTTTCTTTCTTCTTTCACTCTTGCATCATATTTCTATAGCATAAGTTTTTTTTTTTTTTTTCTGTGCAAAATTTTCTTTTCTTTCTTTCTTCTTTCTTTCTTTCTTTCTTTCTTTCTTTTTTCTTTCTTTCTTTCTTTCTTTCTTTTCTTTCTGTTTCTGTTTTTTCTCTATTCATTTTTCTTTTTTCTTTCTTTCTTTCTTTCTTCTTCTTTCTTTCTTTCTTTCTTTCTTTTCTTTCTGTTTATGTTTATCTCTATTCGTTCTTTTTTCTTTCTTTCTTTCTTCTTTCTTCTTTCTGTTTCTGTTTTCTGTTTTTTTTTTCTCCATTCGTTTTATTTATTTATTTATCTATTTCAGTCTTTCAGTTTTTTTTTGCTTTTATATTTCTTTCTTCTTCTTTCTTTTTTTCTTTCTTTCTGTTTCTCTCTTTCTGTTTCTGTTCTGTTTTCTATTTTTTTTCTCTATTCGACTATTTCTTTCTTTTCTTACTTTATCTTTTGAATCTGTTTTTCTCCACACTTCTTTGTTTCTTTCTTGACATTCTTCTACGTACTTATTATTTTCTTTTCTTTCTTCACTTCGAAAATCCTTTCTTCTTTTTTCTAGACCATCATCTTTTTATTCCTTTTTTTCTTTCCTTTTCTTTCTTTTCAAACTTCTTTTTCCCATCTTTATTTCCTTCTATTTCTATCTCTATCTATTTTTCATTTCAGTTTCTTTCTTTCTTTCTTTCTTCTTTCTTTCTTTCTTTCTACCAAATACGTTGTCTTTCTTTTTTCTTAGAATGGTAATACCAGTTAGGGTCCTATCTATAGGTTAAATAGATAAAAGTTTTGTTTTCAGTCTTTCAGGGTCTTTTTTCTTTTCTTATATTTCTTTCTTTCTTTTGCCCTTTTTTCTTTTTCTATGAACTCGTTTTCTTTTCTTTCTTTCTTTCTTTCTTTCTTTCTTTCTTTGTCTCCCCCATTCTTGCTCAAGAAAGTCAACCAACCGTACTTTATTTCCTAGATTCCCCTTTCTCTCCCTTTTTTTTTGTCCTTTCGCTCTCAACTAATGTCACGTGATGACAAACCCTGAACACCAATCACGGAATCCGATCGCATTCGAAGGTCAAAGGTCGAAGTGTCCTATTACAAAACCTCATATCTTTATCTATCAACACATACGCGCCATCTTACGCTTGGGGCTTGTAATCATTTCACCTCCACCCCCTAACAGCATGTCCAACGTCTTTACTTCTTGATTTTTTTGATTTTTTTCGTCTGTATTATTCATTCACATGGTGATCGTTGTGTAACGGTTATTGCTATAGGAAATGGACACGGCGACACGAGTTCAAATCCTAGATGAGGTAGTTTGCATTTTACATAGCGCTATAACCCTTGGGAAAGATATGCATCTATTCTACCTCCAGCCCAATGTGCTATTGGTACCATGTAACCCAGTATTACCTGTTCCATACTCGGATCATTGGTGACTAAACTGGTAACCCCACAGATTTTGTCTAGTGTTTGATTTGGTTTGTTTTGTTTTTACAGCATATCAACCTCAGTGGGTCATTTAATGCCGATAAAGTTTTGAATTAAAGTCATTCTTAATGGATACTCAAATTTTTTATAAATACATTTTTCTATTTAACCTATAGATGGGACCCTACAGGTACTACCACTCCGGGTCAAGTGGACCAGAGAACAATGGTGATGAAGGGATGCTCCATATTTCCAAAGCTCCAAAGCTGGAACCTCACCATCAGATAGAGTTTAACGTCATTCCCAGGACATGTAGACCCTCAGCCACCATCTTCTAGCACCCATATGATAAAAAGTGGTTGGAGATTGCCATAAGGGCAATAGGATTGGGAAAATCATATAGGTGCTAGGGTTTGAGGTGACCAGCCGATTGATTTGGGGTCTCCGTCTAGTCCAAGATAGAGCCAAAGTTGAGTATTGCAAGTCATGGACTGCTCAACCACCTGGGTTCTATCCTTAAGCATTACGGGTCGCCACCCACGGCCAACAGATGGTCCCATTGGGGGAGTCTCACCCCTCTGCAGAGGTGCAGTCGGTGCATTCTAACGCCGCAGCCGATAGGGCGTTGTTTAGTGTGGAGGGTGGCTAGACACCATGTAGAACGAAAAACAAAACATGTTAAAGAGCGGAGAAAGTTATTTGCTCAATGAGCATCTAGCACATTATTTCTAAATTCCAAACCCTCCTCAGGGCCGTGTAAACTTGGTAGTGTCTGAACCATGCCATCGGGAAATTAAAAATAATAAAACGATATATCTTATATCTATCTATTAACCCTTGTGTTCCTTAAAAGTACGACAGTTATCACCTTATAACACCCTCTGGTTAAAAATGAAGCCATCCAAATCATCCAAGATCAAATGCAAAAATGTAAATCCTTATTATCTCGTATTGCTTATTCACCGCACCTCAGCTAAATAATGGACCATTCCGTTTTTATCATTATGAAAGAAAGCGAAAAAAAAAGAACATGGTACACAGAAACATTATAATAAGAAAGAAAGTAAGTAAGAGAGTAGGAGAAGATAAGTTAGCGCACGGAAGCGATAACGCTAATCTGTTTCAATCGAACATAATGAAAAGAGTAAAAGAAGAAAAGAGAGAAAAAAGAGTGATAGGGGATTAAATCGAGATTATTATACTTTCTACATATTGAACTATTAGCAAAGTTCTTAAGTAAACATATCAAACGTTGTCATAATTAGATAATCATACTGTGTTATATCCACTGGTCCTGATAGTAAAATATAAAATTGCTACATTTTATTGACGATCGAAATGTAAAAGGGACCAAGTATCCAATAGGCACCCCGGCTGGGAGCCGTCTCGAAAGGAACACCTTTTGCCTTTCACCACACACTTCCGGTTGTGGAAAATAAACTTTATACATTGTATGATACCATTTCCGAACAACATCCTTTTATTTAAATAAACATAACAAATATTTTGTAAATAAAAACTATTTTTATTTAGATAAACATTTCTGAATTTCTCTTCTGATTAAACACAAACTATTTTAATATAAAAACGTGTCTTTCGTTTAAAGTTTTATAATTAAAAAAAAATCCTTTTGAATTAACAACAACATGAAATAACTAATATTTTTAAATTAAAATCGAAAGCTATTTCAATATAAAAACGTGCCTTTGGGTTGTAAATATACATGAACAAACTTTTAAAAAATCGTCTGTTGTTTGTAAGCAAACAACCGGAGTTTACGGTGTAAAGCAAAAGGTGTTCCTTTCAAAACAGCTCCCAGATGGGGTGCTTATTGGTTAATTGGTCCGAAGTAAAGATTCGACAGCCGAAATTCCGGCCGCCCGGGGCTAAGGACTTCAAGTTAGCTGCACAAAAACTAGCCACTTGGGGTTGGAGAGAGTTAATGTCTTGTTTTTTGTACCAGCATGTAGCGGCTAAAATTAGTACTACATGCAACGTCAAATACAAAAATAATCGTAAACATTGTCTTGTTTGTAGATTAGAAACAGCGAATGTATATCAAATTAAAAATGAGGTGGAGCTACACCAATTAGAATTCCTGTTTTTGTTCAGCGTCACCTTTTTTAAGTTAAAACCATTATAATTAAAAAATAACATGACATTACATAATATAACTTTAATGGAGCTGTTGGGTATCAAGTGGAAAAAAAACGTGAATCTCGTGTGACTTCAAAGGAAGTTTAAATAAATATAATTTTGAAAGAAAGAAAGAAAGAAAGAAAAAGGATATGGACGTTACTTTAAAGATTTAAAAGTGACTCAAGGTGTCTATGAAGAGGTCGGGGATGGATTTTAAAATGACGAAAGCAGACGATATTGTTGTTCTGATATGTACTTGCCATGTTCTGCTTTAATGGTTAAGGCGGAGGGACATTAAGAAAAGATAAAAAGTAAAAGAAAAGAAAAAAGTTTAAATGGGAAATGATAAATCAATTCGGAAGTGAATTGAAGTAAAAGAATGGCTTTTTTTGTTGTTGTTTGTTCGTTTGTTTATTTTTTGTCTCTCGTCTTCTCTTCTCTTTCTTTCTTTCTTTCTTTCTTTTTTTCTTTCTTTCTCTATTTCCGTCCACACGTTTATTTTCTATTTATTCGTTCTCTTTCTTTCTTTCTTTCTTTCTTTCTTTCTTTCTTTCTTTCTTTCCTAGTTACTTTCTTTCTGCATTTCTTGCCACTTCATTCATTTCTTTCTTTCTTTCTTTTATTTTTTTTCACTCACTTTCTTTCGTTCTTTAATTCTTTCATTCTTTCTTTCTCTGACTCTCTGTCCGTCTGTCTATCCATCCACTTTCTTTCTTTCTTTCTTCTTTGTCTCTGGCCCTCTGTCTGTCTATCCCTCTTTCTTTCTTTCTTTCATTCATTTTTTTTCACTCACTTTCTTTCTTTGTCTCTGACTCTCTGTCTTTCTTTCCATCTTTCTTTCTTTCTTTCTTTCTTTCTGACTCTCTGACTGTATATCCCTCTTTCTTTCTTTCATTCATTTTTTCACTCACTTTCTTTTCTTTCTTTCTTTCTTTCTTTCTTTCTTTCTTTCTTTCTTTCTTTCTTTCTTTTCTTTCTTTCTTTGTCTCTGACTCTCTGTCTGTCCATCCCTCTTTCTTTCTTTCTTTCTTTCTTTCTATATATATTTTCTCTCTCTCTCTCCTCTCTCTCCCCTTCTCCCCCCCCTCTCTCTCTCTATATATATATATATAATGATGAAAATGGCACACCCTATATATTTAGCTAATGCTAATATCATATAATATAAGAAAGCATTGCAACAAATCTAATATACTTCAAATTAAAGGCCGTTGGAAATGAAGCATGAGAAAAAAAGAAATGATTTGCAATATTTCGGGAAATCCTACCTCCTTCAACTTGTAAAAAAAATGAAATTTTCGCATTCCCTTCAACAATAAGTAAATATATATATATATATATATATATATATATATATATATATATATGTATATATACTCTCAATTTTCATGGTAAGGCACTGTAGAGGAGACATTAATTGAAATTTCACCGCTATAGCGTAAGTATTTACTCGCCTATTGTTACAGACTTGAGTTCTCTGGTGATTGTAAAAAACATATATCCTGTAAGTATGTATCAATTAATTGTTCACCCCTGACTGACAGTCGCTGACAGCCGCAAGGGTAAGGAACTTGGCAGACGAAAGTTCTGTCGGGTTTCGCTCCCTACTAGAGGTAACTGTTAAAAAAAAGTAAGCTGCACTGATGAGATGTGTCTGTGGGTGACTGATACACACACACACACATATATATATATATATATATATATATATTTTGCAACGAGCATTGAATAAATAAGGTGTATTTTACAATAAAACGATTCATATTTCATACAATTAAAAGTTTGTTTGCTTTATTTTTAGATATAATCTCCATTCTTTAAAACACATTTTTCTCATCGGGAAAAGAGATTTTGTATTCCTTCAGCAGAGAAATCTTTAGTCTGAGATTATTCTAAATGTAAAATAAAATAAAATAATTGAAAAACACAAAATTAAACATGTAAACAAAAGGTCATCATCAGTGTATATATATATATATATATATATATTATATATATATAAGTAAAGTAAAGTCGTCGGGGCGGCCTAAAGTCGGTATCAGCCAGTCAGCGAGGGAGTATATCCCCTTTTCAATAACGCTAGACCAAGGAGATTGTTTTTGGCATCTGAGGTGGAGCGCCACACCTACCATCAGCTCCTTACTTTACCGCACAGATCCCTGTGCTACTCATACGCTGAGTTGCGAGGGCAGGTATCGAACTAGGAACCTTGTGGTTTCTAGCCGAACGCTCTACCGACTAAAGTTGACGGGGCGCCTAAAGTCGGTATCAGCCAGTCAGCGAGGGAGTCTATCCCCTTTTCAATAACGCTAGACCAAGGAGATTGTTTTTGGCATCTGAGGTGGAGCGCCACACCTACCATCAGCTCCTTACTTTACCGCACAGACCCCTGTGCTACTCATACGCTGAGTTGGCGAGGACCGATATCGAACTAGGAACCTTGTGGTTTCTAGCCAAACGCTCTACCGACTGAGCGCGCGCGCACGCGCGTGTGTGTGTGTGTGTGTAAGGTAATCCAAATGACTGGTTGTAAGAGATGATTCTATTTGGGATCTTCAAAATCGCACTGTATAAACATACTGTATGCTCTTGTAGGTGCAAACATATATTCATACAACATTTTTTATAAATCCCTAAAGAGAGCTCAATGTATTATAATCAATAAATTAGATTATATACAGAGCAATATTTAACTTTCAAAGAAAGAAAAACTTAACAAACCGTCATTCGATAATAACTTATTTCAACCAGAAACTGAAAAAATTTTAAAAAAAGATTAAAATTATTTAAAAAAATTCTTAAGAGCCTCAGTCTCATCAGATGGGTTTTACAAAATTAATGGGATTCACTGAAAGAAGAAGTTATACAACCAGAAAAAAAGCCCCCTCAATATTCACAAAATTTATGTCAGATAGCAATGATAAAGTTAAAAATTCTAAGCTTAACAAGAAGATACAATGTATATCTTAGCTTCCTGTTCAACTGACTTCCTAAAAAATAAAATAAAATGAAAAATAAAACATCATAATATATATATATATATATATATATATATATAATATTATATATATATATATGAAAAATAGATGAAATTAATCCGACAGTATGAAATTTAACATTTTGAAAAAACATATGATGTTTGTTATGTGATTGCTGACAGATCTGTTTCGACCAAATCGATAAGTTGGTCTTCATCAAAGAGCGACATAGATGGGAAGAATGATATCCGTTAAAAAGACTGTTTACAAAAAACGAACGCTGAAATTTTGAAAAATGCATGTTTCGTTTTAAAAAAATTAAAATAAATTTTATTTTTAATTTTTAAAAATAAAATAAATTTTACTTTTAATTTTCAAAAATCAGAAGCATTATAGTTAAAAAAAATAACAAAAGAGTTTGTTGTAAAAATATATAAAAATGTAAAGTGGGTATCAAAATAGTATAGTATATATTTCAGCTATTAAAAACGTGTACAAGTCCACAGTGTAATTTGAAGAAAGATGTTAAGAGTTCCAAAAAATTAATATATATATATATATATATATATATATATATATATATTATATATATATATATATATATATATTTAAATTGAAACGAGTTAATAGAAAGGGGGATTTTCAGTACAGCAACACCCAAAGTAGAGAACTTCCAACATGTAGTTTATGTCTCTCCAGGGCTGGCCTGTTGAGTCATCTGAGAAAACACAAGGATTCAGTGTTAAATGCTAATGGCACTCACGTAAGAAAAAAAACCCAACAGGAAATGGTCTTACTCATGCGCGTGTTGACAGCCAATATACATAAATATATACATATATATCATTGTACTCTCTGGAACCCATGATGACAACACCTCCCGAGTACATCGACCGAAACGTTCTGTATATAACAATAAAGATGAGTACAACAGCCTGGAAAATCTATATAATATAAACTACTCGAAACTGTTGTACTATCATCGATGTGGTGTGGCTGTAACCCTATTGATTGATTTTAACGGCATGTCAACCTATTCAGAGTTATTTTATGCCTAGAAGTCAGGAAATCGCATTTATTATATGCTTATATTTCAAATTTTTATGATGTTTCGTAAAAATACGAAAAACTTTTGATAATAGTCATTTGTTTGTACATATTTATATGGTTTCAAGTAGTTAGCATCCTTCCGTCTACTAAAGACAATGGCGTCGTGTCCACTTTTCCCCTTTTATCTGCAACTGCGTGAGTGGCTGAACAGACCAATTTTTCAATGGCAATCTCTGGTGCAGGGATTGCAAACAAACAGTGATGTTTGCTGAGGATGCTGTTGTTTCTCCTTCCTTATGACTCTCTTTTCTGCGGCGGCTTCTTTCCTCTTTTTTTCACTCCTTTTCGTTCCTTGTTTAACGAGGAGGCACCAGGTCGTACGGTCTTCTGTATAAGCCTCCCATGTGTTGGTGTCGATGTGGTATGTCTTCATGTCTCTCTTGTAGACATCTTTAAAGCGCAGGCGTAGTCTCCCTACCGGTAGGGTAGGGAGATGGTTTAAAACATTTCTATCTAATCCTAATAATCTACTCATGATTATATGGTTTTGCACATGGTTATATGATTTCAAGGGGCCGGTTTAGTTCGCTCGTTAGAGTGTCCGGCTAGGAATCACAAGGCCCTTGTTTCGATACCGGCCCTCACCAACTCAACGTATTAATAGCACAGGGAACTGTGCGGTGAAGCATGGAGCTGATGGTAAGTGTGGCGCTCCACCTCAGATGTTAAAATAATCGGACCATATTACCTTTAGGCACTCCTTTTTGATCTCGATTAAGAAAGGACATGTTTTTCATTTACACCGTCAATATCCGGTTGTTTGTTAGGGGTTAGGGTTAGGAGTTAGGGTTAGGGGTTAGAGTTAGGGCTTAGTTTTATAATTTAAAAAAATCTAGAAATCGTCTGTTAAAACAACCGGATATTGACGGTGTAAATGAAAAACATGACCTTTCTTAATAGAGATCAAAAAGGGGTGCCTAAAGATCATATGGTTCAAATAATCTCCTTGGTCTAGCGCTAGTGAAAAGGGGATAGACTCCCTCGCTGTCTGGTTGATACCGACATTAGGCCGACCCAATGACTTATATGGTTTCAAGTATTCCTATCTAATCCTAATAATTTGCACACGTTTATAGGGTTTCAAGTAACTAATGATAATCCTAAGCAAACAATTAAAACACAAAATCTCTGCGGATTGGTCTAATGTCGGTATCAGCCGAACAGCGAGGGAGTCTATCCTCTTTTCGCAAGTGCTAGACCACAGAGATTGTTTTTGCTGAGTTGGAGAGCCACACCTAATGCCAGCTCCCAGATGCTATACCACATAGATCAAATTACCCTATGCTACTCATACACTAAGTTGGCGGGACTGGTATCGAACGCGGAACTTTGTGATTCCTCGGCGAATGCTCTATCGACAGAGCTAAACCGATTCTTACCAAAAATGATTAACAGTTATAGGATATAACAAATTTCTTTCTAATAACAATTATTTGCTCAAAGTTCTGTTGTTTTATATTGATAAACCGTTGTTTTTGGACGGTTAGTGTAGATTTAGATTTTGAATTAAAAGTCGTTGAAATTCAAAATCCGTAGGGCTAGATGATTGAAAGTAAATAACCTTTAAATAACCCCCTTTCCAGTTACTCATTGACTGTGTGAACGAAGGCCTAGTCAGTTAGTTAAGTGAGAGACGTCATGATGTAAGCATCGTCTCCACTTAGACTCCGTCGTGGTTTCAAGTATTCCTATCTATTACCAATAATTATATGGTTTCACAGTTGCATCAAAAACGTAACAAAAATAAACTGATAATCTGATTTTAATAACAATTTTAGGTATATAAAATAATAAAAGAAGGGCTTTTATTTTGAATAAATATTTTCACTAAATTAAAAGACAGTTCTAAGTGACAGTTATCTCTGGTTCCTGAGTTCAATCCTGAGTGAAAGCAGTTAGAAAAATAATTAATTAGCACAACTCCTACCCCCCAGCTATGGTTAGCGGAATTAGAACAGGATACCCCCGTGGAATAAATAAAGGGTTAGGTTCAAAGTTCCGTGATGGCTCCCGAATACGACAAGAAAATTCCCGAGTTCGAAAAGAAGGTTCCCGAGTCCGAGAAGGTTCCCGAGTCCGACAGGAAATACCCGAAGAAGGCCGGAGGGTATATCGGCCGAAACATTGTACAAATATCAATAAAGATGGGGACAATACTAAATTAAAAAGGTTAACCATTTTTTCGTTAGTTTTTGTTTCGACATTTACAATAGTGAACTCAGTGAACAATAAGTTTCTTCGTAATTTTTTGGTGGCTAAAAATGAACTTTACATTTTTGGGAAGAGTATTCAATGACGGAACATATGTAAAAAAAATGACGGAACATATGTAAAAAAATCGATGTCATTAGAACGTCTTACATTTTGAAACTTAAGTCTCGTAAATAAGAAAAAAATATTTATCGTTTTTTTTTTAATCGTTAGCTTATTTCTTAAGAAATGTGATATTAAGAGTTTAACTTATCTATCTTTTTATTTTTTATGTTTTAAAATTAATAAATGTAAAATAAATTCTCCCATTTCATTTGCTTTCAAAGGTGAATTAAAAAAATCTGACAAATACTTCAACGTGAAATTTTAAAAGTAGTGTGGCCCGCCTGGCGAGGAGCCATGTCTCATGCGGACCGTTTTCTCAAAAAAAATAAGAAGTTGCCCGTGCCTGTTCCAATTTCTCTCTCGTCGAAATAAAAAAAAACATCTTATGATATTGAATATCTCATCATCTTTGTATCTTTTTCACATTATGTAGATGATTACTAACGACCTTTCCCCCGGAAATGCATTGTTTTCTTTTTTTGTCTACTAACGACTGTAATCGAAATGTGAGAACCTTACTTACATTCTCAGCTGCAACCCCCTCTATGCCCCCATCGCCCTGAAAGAAAGAAATTGAATCGTCTTGGGTGCATCCGTCTCAAAAATAACCCCAACTGCTACTTTTTCTCCCGACAAACAGGACTTCTTTATTTCTTTTGATCTTTCCTCGTTTTTCTCTCTTTGGCTTTTGTTTCGTTTATTTTTACAACATGCCAACCTGCTTTGTCTTTCTGGCGCGACTCTTTTTGCAAAACGAACAAGAAGAAGCTTAAAAGACAAGATGACCTACGTCAGTGTTCGGGATTTAGTAGGGTGCTATTGTTTTATTTGTCGAATCGTTCAATTCCACGACGAAAAGCAAAAAACAACAAAAAAAAAAGAGACAAAAAACAAAAAACAAAACAACAACAACAACAACAAACAAAAACAAAAAAAAACAACAAAAAAACTAAAAAAGGCAAAAGGAAAAAAATCCTTTGATTTCTCTACGTCACATTCTAAACAATGGTTTCATATTGTTGCATTTTCTTATTGTTGTTCTTTCTTTCTTTCTTTCTTTCTTTCTTTCTTTCTTTGTCATTCGATATACCATTTCTTATGTTCGTTCATTTCTCCCCTTTCAAGATTCACTTTCTTTCTTTTTCTTTCTTTCTTTCTTTCTTGTCATTCGATATATTATTTCTAATTGTTGCTTCTTTATCCTTTTGAGATTCTTTCTTTCTTTCTTTCTTTCTTTCTTTCTTTTTCTTTCTTTCTTTCTTTCTTTGTATACTTGTCATTCAATATATCATTTCTAATTGTTACTTCTTTACCTCTTTTGAGATTCTTTTTCTTTCTTTCTTTCTTTCTTTCTTTCTTTCTTTCTATTCTTCACATTCGATATATTATTTCTAATTGTTGCTTCTTTACCCTTGTTGAGATTCATTCTCTTTCTTTCTTTCTTCTTTCTCTTCTTGGTCTTCTGTTTATGTTTTCATGATCATTCGTTTTCATTCATTCATTCATTTTTCTGTCTCTCTCTGTCTCTTTCTTTCTTTCTTCTTTCTTTCAAATTTTTGTTTCTTTTTCACCTTTTAAAATTCTTTCTATCTTCTTTCCCCGTTTTTGTTCATATGCATTCATTTCTTTTTCTTTCTTTCTTTCTTTCTTTTTTTGTTTACCCTTTCTATCTGTTTTTTATGATCATTGTTTTCATTAATTCTTTAATTCATTCTATTTTTGTTTCGTTTTCCACTTTTTAAGTTACATTGATAAATAAAAAAAATTATTCTTTCTTTCTTTCTTTCTTTCTATTCTGTCATTCAATATATTATTCTAATTGTTACTTCTTTACCTCTTTTTGATCTTTCTTTCTTTTCTTTCTTTCTTTCTTCTTGGTCTTCTGTTTATGTTTCTTTATGATCATTCGTATTCATTCATTCATTCATTCTTCTTTCTTTAATTGATTGATTATTTCATTATATTTTTAGCTTTTCTTTCCCCTTTTAAATTTTTTCTGTCTCTCTCTGTCTCTTTCTTCTTCTTTCATTCAATTTTTGTTTCTTTTTTCACGTTTTAAGATTATTTCTATCTTTCTTATCCCCGTTTTTTCATGTACAGTCATTTTCTTTCTTTTCTTTCTTTCTTTCTTTCTTTTTTTGGTCCTCTCTATCTGTTTTTTTATGATCATTCGTTTTCATTAATTCTTTAATTCATTTTATTTTTGTTTCGTTTTCCACTTTTTAAGTTCCATTGATAAATAAATAAATAAATTCTTTCTTTCTTTCTTTCTTTCTTTCTTTCTTTCTTTCTTTGTGACCACTTTTATTAACTTTCTTTGATTACCGTCTGCTGCTCTGATTCTTTCGCTCTGTTTTTCCTTCTTTGTCTTCTCGTCATTCGATATTTTATTACCCATTTCTTCTTCTTATCACCCCTTTTAAAGTTCTCCCAATCCTACCCACTGTCTTCTTGTTCTTCTTCTTCTCCGCCTACACTTTTCTTCTTCTTCATCATCCTCATAATCATTATTAGTGAAATCATCTATTTTATCTTCAAGTCCTTCATGTGACAACGCAGAAATACGAAACGCTGTCATTAGTCTATCAGAAACGCCAAAGCATTGGAAGAAAACAAAAGACAAAAAACACTCAAAAGATATGTAATCTTTGGGAAGCGATTATAATGCTATTAAATTAGGGAATAAGATTTCTAGACTGGCACCCTTGCCCCAAGCAAATCACGCTATACGAAAATAAACAAACACGAAACAGAGTTTTAATCTTTGAAATTATCGCTGTGGATTTTGATGGCCGGATATTTGCTCTGCTGGTTGCAATGAGCCGTTCTCGCAATTTATGGCTGTAATAATGTACGTAAGATCCACTCAAACAAAAATGAACGCTTCGACGGAATGAAAACAAAATGGCTGCCGATGTCGTCTGCCTATAGAGTTAAGAACTGAAACGAGGCCTTAATACAGTTAAGGACAGAATAAATGCTTTAGCATTGATTACAGTCGCTTAGCTCAGTTGATGGGACCGTTTCAGTCGATATGTTGCCTCAATTATATGTAAAAATGAAACCGTCCTGTCGAGGGGGGCTTAGAATACACTGACTACACTACTTATCTGCTACATTTTGTAATGAAGTGTAGAGGTATTTGAATTTAAAAATTTCAAGTCGATATGTTGCCTCAATTATATGCAAAAATGAAACCGTCCTGTCAGGGGGGTGGGGGCTTAGAATACACTGACTACTGACTACATCCCTGCTACTTAGTGAATGGGTAGCCTATTCCTTTTGTAATGAAGTGTAGAGGTATTTGAATTTAAAAATTAACGACAATTTTGCAGAAGTAATTATGAAAAATAACAGTAGTTTGATTGACAGATTTTAACCTCTGGTTCACCTTTTTGCGTCGCATTCTGATTCATTGAGAATGTCATGTGATAGCGAAATATGTGGGAAAAAGCTAAGAGTAGTTGAGAGTGAATCTAGGAGGCAGATACGGTTAGTCTGTGTCCTCAGAGTTCTTCTCAGCGCGCTAGAATGTTGGGTCTGGGAAAATGAATGACGTCGAAATTAAAATGAGCCTTCGTGTTCGTTAATAAGAACAAGAAATGGACACAGATTTATTAACCGCATAAACACCCAAGCCAACCACAGAGGATGAGAAGACCAAAGAAAGAACTCAACCCAGCAAGAAGAAATATCCAAGTAAGAAAATAATAAGAATAAGAATAAGAATAAGAATATGACTATCTAGCATGTCCAGCAGAGGGGTACACCCCCCACCCCCCAAAAAAAGGGTTGTCCTGAATATCAAACTAAACTTCATCTGGTAGTGAAACTAAAGTACTGGGTTGAGAAGAGTACCCCGTCATTGCCATTACTCCCAGGTCCACTCTCACCAGGTGTGATAATATCTGTTAGGGTTACATCTATGGTACAAATAGATCAGATTGTAAATTATTAGCATTGACATGGTTTCTTTTGTTTAATGGCATATCAAACTTCGTGGGTTATTTAATGCCAAAGACTTTGTTGTAGAAAAAACAATATTGGTATCATTTAATCCATAGTCGGATATTAGGGTTCATAGCTTTTCTAAGGAAATAAACGTGATTGGAGTTCGAACTCACTTACAACGACTTCGCAGTTTAGCACGTTAGCATTACGCCACGGGAAACTCACCTATTAGTATCGGATAGGAATATTTGAAACTATTGTGTGCCAACAAATGATTAATATCAAATAGAATTATCAATATTAGATAAGAAAACATGAAACTATATAACTGGATGTTAGTTATTATTAGTATTAAGAATACCTACTTGGAGCTATAACTGTTTACTAAGGATTTTTATTAGTTACTTGAAAACATATAACTGTAAATCATTTGTATTAAGAATTGTTACTTGAAGCGATAATTGTTTACTAAGGACTATTATTAGTTACTTGAAAACAAACATTGTGCAAAAATTATTATTATTTAATCGGAATAGTTACTTTGTAGTATTAAATGGGGACACTTGATATTAACTGTAAATTATATGTATTAAAGATAGTTACCTGTAGTTACCAATAGTGGAACTATTTAACCCATAGTTGGGGGATTAGGTGTTCATACCTTTTCCAATAGTATTAGTCCGGATATATATATATATGTTTGGTGGTTGGTTTTCAAGGCTATCACAATGCAAGTGTAAAGGAAAATGAGGTAAGTATGATGGTGTTTGTTTACCTTTGATTTAAGTTTTGATAAATCAAAGGTTAACAAACAACACCATAGTTACCTCATTTTTCTTTACACTTGCATTGTGATCGCCTTCAAAACCAACCGCCAAATAAATATAAACACAATATATTATATAATATATATATATATAATATATATATATATATAGTATATTTATGGGGGGGGAATCAGTCGACGGTATTGGAGAATGTATTTCTTTATCTTTTTATCATATTGTCCTGAGAAGTTTTATAAAACCGAAACTTTAAACGTCGACATTACCACCTGTAATAAACTTCCATCTAGTGTAGTATCCATGTTTTCTACATTTCTACAACACACACAAACACACAACACCACACACACACACACACACACACACCACACACACAATATATATATATGTGTGTGGGGGGCCGGTTAGCTCAGTCGGTAGATCGGCTAGAAACCACAAGTTTCTGGTTCGATACCGGTCCTCGCAACTCAGCGTATGAGTAGCACAGATCTGTGCGGTAAAGTAAGGAGCTGGTATAGATGTGGTGCTCCACCCCAACGCAAAAACAATCTCATTGTCTAGCGTTAGTGAAAAAGGGATATATATATATATATATATATATATATATATATATTATACTTTTTCCACATCCAATACAAGCTAAAAAGTTTCCCAACATCCATCATATGTATCTATAGAAAGTATGTGAACTCTCTAACAACAGAAATAAGAATATATATATATATATATATATATATATATATATATATATATATATATATATATATATATATATTTCGACTAAATACTTTTATTACTTTGTAATGTCGGTCCCTTGTCAGCGGTGTGTCCTCATGTCAGCGTTTTATTCGTATTATTATCCCAGCAGTGTGTCGGCTTGGACAAAGACACATTCGGAACTTGCCAGTGTGTCAGAGATGAGCGCGGGTGTGGCTCAAATTAAAACCTTTTCTCTCCCCCCCCCCCTTCTCCATCCTTCGAATAATCATTTGTCGTAGGTACACCTGACATTTAATGTTTGCTATGCTTCACTGTTTAAGTAGCATTTAGTGTTTACGCACCGGTAAGAGTTACCGCCCTTGATCACATTCCTCGCTCTGCACCAGTTGTCCTCATTTGCATACGATTTTTTTACAACTTGACTTTTTCTTTCTTTATGAAAACTAGCAAATATATGCACCCTCCGGGTGCAAATATTTAAGTCTTAATGTAATGAAATATCGTATTAAATTAAAAAGTCTAATAAGAAGGCAGATAAAAAGATATGTAACAGAGTGGGGGTATAATAGAAAAATAGAAATGAAACTTACTTTTCCATCACTCCCGTATTTCATTGCTGAATTTTACTTATTTAACTATTTAGTTAAATTAGGAAATAAAGAATAAAATTATTTTTTCTTGTTAATGGATTTCATTTAAGATTCATTGAAGAGATTTTTGCTTATATTCCTTAAAATAAAACCAAACAATTAGAAATCAATAATACTAAGCACATATTTAATAAAATCACATTTTTAATATCAATATGCAAATTAGCCTTCCCGTTCACACTGCAAACCGCTATTTTTTGTATATATAAATACAATTGCATGTTATTTGTATGTAGATATGGACAACACTAATAAAAAGGTGAAGCAATTTTATTAATAATTGAGGTTTAAATATAAATAAAATCATGAAGAATGTGATGTAAATAACGAAGGGAATTGTGACTTGAGTAGTAATATAGTTTCGGTTACAGACAGAAAAACACACAATCTCCATTATAATAAGATATCTCATCATTTGCTTTGATAATTGAATAGTAATACATACATACCTATAGAACAGTCAAGGCGTGCCATCGTGGTGCAATGGTTAGCAAGCTATTCTTGCAGATCTATTATTACTGAATAGCAAGTTTATTAAAGTTTTGAACCATATGATCTTTAAGCACCCCTTTTTTCGATCTCGATTCATAATGACATGCTTTTCATTTATACCGTTAAAATCCGGTTGTTTGTTAGGGGTTAGGCTTAGGGGTAGGTTAGGGTTAGGGGTTAATTTTATAATTAAAAAAAACTCTAAAAATTATCTGTTAACAAACAACTGGATTTTGACGGTGTAATGGAAAAAATGTCCTTATGAATTGAGATCGCAAAAGGTCATATGGTCCAAAGTTTTAACTAAGAATTTGCCTGTTATTATTTTCTTTTTTTTATAAGTTCGTTATTCTTTTTCAAAATATTTTGTCTTTTGCTTTGATAATTGAATAGTAATACAAACATACCTATAGAACAGTCAAAGCGTGCCATCGTGGTGTAATGGTTAACAAGCTAGTCTTGCAGATCCATTATTACTGAATAGCAAGTTTATTAAAGTTTTAACCATAAAAGATGCTAACAATTCGCCTATCATAATTTTAAGAAAAGTCTTTTCGTTGTTTATATTTAAACATGTCCAAGTAAGTCTCGCCTATCCTGTTAAACATCGCCGAAATGCACTAAAGGAAGTCATTAGTGATGTTACACCAGTATTCTTACAGATTTCAGGTTTTTCGCTCTGTTTATTTTACGAATAGTTAAAAAGTTCTTATATATTGGCCCAGGGAGACTTGCTCGGTACATTTATAAAATATCCCTTACTACTGAATAGCGAGTTCGATCCTCATTGGATGCCAAATACTTGCGACCTTGTGTCACATCCTACCCGTGGCGAACTGGTTGGGCAAAGAAAAGGACGTAAAATCATGATGGAATGGCTATCAAGCTAATCTTGCTGATCTATTACTATAGCGAGATATATCCAATTTTAGTGTAGTATTGGAGTAGTGTCCAACTTTTTAACTACGTAGCCTGGGTAGATATGAAGGATGTGCTGTTGCCTAAGCAGCAGATGCCCCCTCTCCACATAACCGCTGTGGTCCAAAGGAAAGGTAAGAAATCTATGCAGTTTGGCAACGGTAGTATCTCACTGAAATTCGGCGTTACTCTACCTTAGGGACTCCGGCTCCGGATTTGTTTTCGTTGTTTACTCCCTTAGCCTTTCCTCGGGATCATGTAAGCCACTCAGCAATGATAGTTTTATACCAGACACTCCCTGGTCCTAGATGGGTTGACGACCAAGGTTAATTTGGGGATTCATGCGTGTAGTAAGTACACCAATCTCATAACTGTCGGTGGGGGATTGTCATTGGCTCTCCTTGAGCTCGTTCGCACTTTTCCAACTCCTGTTCTTTTGAAGGTGTTGAGACTGCCAATTTAGTTGCCTGTTAGATATCTAAGTTTTAACTTAGTATAAGTCCACATGTCAATTATCATCTTCAAAATTTAGAATTTGATAGAAAGTTGACTAGATTTTATTTTTTTGCTTTTTGCTGGTAGGTGACCAAGGAAAGGAAGGAGGGTGGATAATGCGGAAGAATTTGGGATAATGCGAAGTCATTTCAAACGAAAAACACGATATAAAATTATATTTTTACATGTCCCTGTAATGAAATGTATTAAGAATAAAAATGATTAAGAATAAAAAAACAAATAAATACAATGTTTCGCATTTCTGATAGCAAGTAAAAGTACTTTTACTGGAACACGGACGAAACTGTTTCACCCTGTGACTTGTTTTGAGTTGTTCATTTCTTGACCACTTTCCTTCTATCTACAGCATATATATATATATATATATATATATATATATATATATATAGAGAGAGAGAGAGAGAGAGAGTAGGTTAGCATGGAAAGTTTTAAGGATGAATCAGCACATGGCCACATGTCATTTTTCTATTGGACGGGATGTGATATGTGGCGAAGTGGGAGAGAGGAAGAATGTGAGGAGAGAATGTTTGGAGAGTTTAGGACAATGCGCTGACTGAGCGATACGTTGCTTTCGCCCCGGGTAGTTTTGGCTTGGGGAAAATAAAAATCTCACCGATATATATAATATATATATATATATATATATATATATATATCTCTCGGATGATTCTAATTTGAACCTTTCTTCCAACAGCGGAATGTTAAAGTTGTTAAGGTCTAATTTGAGAGCTCGATGCTCAATATTATGGAACAGAGCAATATGATTGGTAAAAATCGGCCATTTTGCGGTTATAGATCTATTTCTACCCGCAGGTATATGTGTATACCTAGGAGTTTCATCAGACCGCTAACTTTATTGAAAATGGTAAACATAAAATACAATTTTTCTGTGAAATCTTGACAGGTTTCATATTCAGTTCTTCTTTTAACTTTAAAGTTTGGTATCAACATCATCAAGTCGTGGATTCATGGATTCTCTTGGTTCTCTTGCTATCCATCACCTCTCATGACAGGTCCTCAATTTGGCATCCAGTATCCACACATAGAAGTTGTGTGTAAGTATTTGCTGGTCAGGCAACACTAGCGTGTCCATGTGTAGGAATCCACAGGAACATCAAATGTGTCCTTACGTGACCAGTATGCCTTGTTCATCTTACTTGGATGATTTGTGGGGTGGTAGGGAGTAAGTGGTCGTACTGCTGCTGTGTTGTGGGGTGCTAGTTCCAGGATTTGCTCAGGACAGCACACATCAAAATTATATAGTTCACATCTAGATTTTTCTCCATAGAAGTTTTGATTCAGCATTTTCCAAGGAAGGGTTGGCAAAAGATTATTTCTGTACACTTTATATACGTGAAGATATTTGTAATTTGAAACATATGGAAGAGCTAGCACTAGAAAACGCAACGAAAATAAATAAATGAATAAATAAAAATAAGTAAAAATAATAAATAAAAAACCGTTGATTTATTCTAAACATTTATCAAAACAACTTTCGGTACATTTTTGAAAACTAGGATAAATATTAAACCCCTCTAAATCATACATATTGTAACTGATCTTCTTCTAATGAAGTCCCATTGGTGTAGTGGCTAAGATGCTGTACTGCAGCATCGTAGTAAGCGAGTTCAAACTCTAGTCAATCTATTGCGTTCACTTTTGGAAACCACAAGGGATCTTTTTCGATTTCAGCGTATGAGTAGCACAGGGATATGTGTGGTAAAGTGAGGAGCTGGTGGTAGGAGTGGCGCTCCGCCTCAGACGCCCAAAACAATCTTCTTGGTCAACCTTCTTGTCGTAATCAGGATCCATCAAGAAGGTTCCCGATTACGACAAGAAAGTTCCCGAGTCCGAAAAGAAGGTTCCCGAGTCCGTGAAGGTTCCCGAGTCCGACAAGAAATATATGAAGAAGGCCGGAGGGCATATCGGCCGAAACGTTGTATAGATAACAATGAAGATGAGGACAATAGTCTGAATAACGCAGATAATACTAATCATCAAGCCTCATCTCAAACATTCAGATAAATATTACTCGCGTTATTTTGATGTAATGCCCGGGCAACGCCGGGTAGCCCTGCTAGTATTGAATAAACGGTTCTCATCGAGTGATCTCAGATCGGCTTAGGGAGCTTGTCACAAATAATTTATCATCTCCGGCAGTCAACTGTGCCAATGAAATATTATTCCTTTTATTAATTATGAAAATTAATGACCTGACCATATTTATGAAAATTGAAATTGAATATTATTTCTTGTACCCGTGTGGCCAATTTGCTTCTTGGTCGAACAGTTTACGTAGACACGTGCATTGTAATATGGGGTAATGCTCAAAGTTCGTTCAGATCATCAAAATTATATATATATATATATAAATCATCCACAGACACAGTGTTTCGACGTTTCACGTATCATCAGTGTGGCTAGACACAGCAACTACCTCCGACCAGGAGCGAAACCCGATTGACTTTTCATCGGCCCGATTCTTTACCTTGTAGGCCATCGACAACTGTCGTTAAGGAGCGGTGTTTTAACTATTAAATACATACATTTGTTTATATATCTTACGATCACCAGTGATATCCAATCTGTAAACAAGAGACAATCATTGCTTTATGCTGGCGGTGAAAGTTAATTGAAGTCACTCCTAGAGAGCTCTACCGGATTTTGGGAGCATATAATGTCATATATATATATATACAAGGTGTGTCAAAAAGTATCGATATTTTTGGTACCTTTTGACACACCTTGTATTCGGAAAAAAATTTACATTACGTAAAAATTTACATTTACGTTAAATTTATTGTTCATTCGTATCTTGGTAAATACAGCTTCAATCCCGATACTTTTATGACACACACACACAAATATATATATATATATATATATAAGTCGTCAGGTGGCCTAAAGTCGGTATCAGCCAATCAGCGAGAGAGTCTATCCCCTTTCACTAGCGGAGATTGTTTTTGCGTCTGAGGTGGTGCACCACACCTAACATCAGCTCCTTACTTTACCACACAGATCCCTGTGCTACTCATACGCTGAGTTGGCAAGGGCCGGTATCGAACCAGGAAACTTGTGGTTCCAAGCCGAACGCTGTACTGACTGAGCTAAACCGGCCTGCGGTAAATCTTGTCAAAATTTAATTGGTTTAATTTTCAAGAACGTCTGACATTGTGCAGTGGGAGTTGAAAAGTTATTCTAATTGCAACTTAATTTAAAATATTTTCGTTTGATTGTTCAGTTTACGAAGTCATTTGACATGTCTGGACATTTCTTTTTCTATTTATGTATAAATTTGACAGCGCTTATTTTTTTTCCTGGGGGAAAATAAATCTTAAGTTAATAATTAAAATACTTCACTGCCAATTTGGAATAAGTTAAAACGCCCGTGGTGTAATAGTTACCGTCGTAGGAAATGGACACGGCAACGCGAGTTCAAATCCTGAACGAGGCTGCTTGCATTTCCCAGGGAAAGATATGCATCCAACTATTCTCCCTCCAGTAAGGGTAAATTATCGTGTAGACTGGGTTCTTTAACCTTAGTATGGTAACCTGTCTAGGAGAAGGAAAACTCTGAATTAAAACCTGTTAAACTCCGCTTAGAAATTGACCTTGTGTCACATCCTGCTCATGTGAAGGGGCTTGTAAATATATGTATAAATATATTTACTAACCCCTCCACACGAGCAAGATGTGTCACAAGGTCAATTTCTTGTTCAACAGATTTGAATTGAGTTTTCTTTCTCCTAGAGTGGTTGCTTAACCAAGATTAAAGAGCCCAGTCTGCTCTACTATTTATCCCTAGCTGGAGGGAGAGTAGGATTCATACATTTCCCAAGGGTATTAGCGCTAAGTGAAATGCATTTACCACATCCAGGAATTGAACTCGGGGCGACGAGTCCATTTCCCACGACTTTAACCATTACACCACTATATGTGTATTCAGGTCGTGACAGCACGGATTTCCATGATGCTCTTTCGCCAACCGTCCCTAACGGTCATCGCTTCTGTCAAGTTTCCAGCACGTCATCCAGTTTTCATACAAAGCTTTTGTATGTAAGTTTTTGCTGGTCATAAAACACTCGTGTGTCCATGTGTAGTTATCCACAGGAGAAAGTCACTTATGAGCTTGTCCTTACTTCTCCAGCAGTGTCCACCATGTCTTGTTTGTCTTATTTGGAAGATTTGTGTGATAGGAGGTAAATGGCCGAACAGTTACTTTTGGTGGAGTGCTGCTTCCAGGTTCTATTCAAGCATCCTTGTGTAGCTTTTTCTACAAGCACGTCATTTGAGTCTCTGTTGTGCAGCCATACAACAACACTGACACCGGAATCTATCTGATAAAGCTTTTTATCTATGCATTTAGTTAGAGGGGTTGGTAAATACATAAAACGCAAAATGATCATAAGGGCGTCCCATCTATGGTTTAGTCCGAGGTCAGGTTCAATTCTGGTCAGGGGCAGCAGTAACATAGAATAATAATTAACACTGATTAACACCTGTATTCCAGCTATGGTTAACGGAATGAAAACAGGAGACCCCCGTGGACTGAATAAAGGGTTAGGTTCAAAGATCCATGATGGCTCCCGATTACGACAAGAAAGTTCCCGAGTCCGAAAAGAAGGTTCCTGAGTCCAAAAAGAAAGTTTCGGAGTCCGACAAGATATACCTGAAGAAGAGATAACAATGACGATGAGGACAATAGTCCGAATAATGCAGATAATACTAAACCAAACCAAACCAA
>CM042157.1:60871832-60899332 GCA_023376005.1 Doryteuthis pealeii
TTGTGATTCCTAGCCTAACGCTCTACCGACTAAGCTGGCGAAAGTGCGGATAATTTTTGACTCTCCCCATTATTATATCCTTTAATCTCGTCATTATCATAATCGGCATCATTTTTTTATTCCCCTCTTTCTCTTTCTTATTTCTCGTTTTTCTTTTCTCTTTCTCCTCTTACTTCTGTCCCTTTATTTCGTCCCTTCTTCTTCTTGCTTGGATTGTTTTTTTGTTTAATGGCACCCAAACTTATTGGGTTATTTAATGTCAAATACATCCTTGTAGAAGAACAATAACTCGGAGATGAGGGGCTTCATACCTTTCCGAAGGGTATTAGTCCGAAAGTGAACAAAATAGTGCGACTGGAGTTCGAACTCGCTTACTACATTATCGCAGTCCAGCACGTTAGCTACTACACCACGGAGACACCCCTCTATTTTTTTTGTGCTTATAGTTTATATTATAGTCTTCTTCTTCTTCTTCTTCTTCTTCTTCTTCTTCTGTTCGTTCCATTGTTGTCTCCAGATTTATTTATTCATTCATTCTTTCTTTCTTTCTTTCTTTCTTTCTTCCGTTTCTTTTCCGTTCGCACCTTTTTCTTCCTGCTTTCGGTTTCTGTTTGACTGGCTCAAATGGCCAGGCAGATCGTACGGCATTCACTCAACGGCGCCCTGACACGCCATACATCAGGTTTTATCTGTCAACACAGACCCCGAAAAAGTAATTGCTTTACTATGCTTTTATTACAAACGAACAAAAGAAGAAACCTTAACAACAATTACAACAACAACAGCAAGGAAGAAAAAAATGAATAATAATAATAATAATCTATTAATAATGGAGATTCGCTTTTTTTCCGGTTTTTGTCTGTAACAAAAACGACGTCCCTGATTACGTCACACTACCTAAAACGTCATAACGTAGAATAAATACACTCAAAATGTGAACATGCAATGGTAGACAGACCTCATTGGTTTTTTAAACAGGTTTTAATAAATACATCTATTAATAATGGAGATTCGATTCCGGCTTTTGTCTGTAACAAAAATTACGTCGCCGCTTACGTCACATTACCCAAAATCGTCATAACATAGAATAAATACACTCAAAATTTGAACATGCAACATTAGACAGTCCTCATTGTTTTTTAAAACAAGTTTTAATAAATACATGACTGGTATTATATATCTATATATAGTTTGTTTTATTTTAATACATATTTAAAGTTTACATTTCAAATTGTTCTATTTTTTTAATCCTTTAATGAATTTGATGATTTTACTTACTTAGGGTACAAACTCGCTGACATTGAATTTTTTACTCCCATCCCTTAGGCAACATGTTTCAAAAATCTATTTTTACATCGCCCGGAGGCCATTTTTTATTTTGTACTACTACTACTACTACTACTACTAATAATAATAATACTGGGACTTCGAGGTACAGTTGGATCACCTAATCTCGACCAGGAGACCGGACCTAGTATTGATCGATAAGAAAAAAAAACTGTCATCTCATGGATTTTGCTGTCCCAGCCGACCACCGAGTGAAAATGAAAGAAAGTGAAAAGATAGACAAATAATTAGACCTTGCCAGAGAAATGAGGAAACTGTGGAACAAGAAGGTGAAGGTCGTACAAATTGTAATTACTGCCCTTGGAACAATCCCCAAAGCTCTGGAAAAGAATTTGGGTGAAATCAGTAGAAGAATCGAGACTATCCAAAATACAGCATTGTTGGGATCGGCTCGAATACTCAAAAGAGTCCTGGTGACCTGAGGAGACTTGCTGTCACTCAGCCTCCAGGTGTGAAAAACTATAATATAAATAAATCAGATATTTGAGAAAAAACGAGACTTTCCAAACCTCAAAGATTTTGGGAACGATATTAGGAATTTAAGCAGACTTGCTGTTCCTTAGTCTCTTGCGATAACCACACACAACTGGGTTGTTGATAACAATAATAATAATAATAATAATAATAATAATAATATTTGCCGTCCCGGCCGACCACCGAGTGAAAATGAAAGAAAGTGAAAAGATAGACAAATACTTGGACCATTCCAGAGAAAAAACTGTGGAATATGAAGGTGATGGTCGTACCAATTGTAACTGGTGCCCCTATAACGGTACCAAAGTCCTGGAAAAGAATTTGGGTGAATCGAAAATCACAGGAAGAATCGAGACCATTCAAATTACAGCACTATTAAGATCGGCTAGAATACCTTCAAGTGTTCTGGAGACCTGAAGAAACTTGTTGTCTCTCAGACTCCAGCGAAAGACCATCAGCTTACGCTAGTGTGAAAACCCCACAAGGAATGAAATAATAATAATATCGGCTAGAATACGCAGACGAGTCCTGACTCTATCCAGGTGTCATCTGGTAGCCACTCCTAGTATAGGAATTAAGTGAGACAATAGCGATTGAACACTGGTCGCCTGTAAACGAAAACAGCAAATCTCCTGATAATATAAATAAATGTATCATGCTGTTAGAGTGGAAAGGATTTCAGCCATAAATTGTCCGCTACAATCTTAGTTGACCTTTAGGCACCCCTTTTGCAATCTCGTTTCATAAGGATTTTTTTCTTCATTTACACCGTTAACATCCGATTGTTTGTTAACAGATGATTTTTGGATTTTAAAAAATTATAAAACTAACCCCTAACCCTAACCCCTAACCCTAACCCCTAACAAACAACCGGATGTTGACGGTGTAAATGAAAAAAATGTCTTTATGAAACGAGATCGCAAAAGGGGTGCCTAAAGGTCAGATGGTCCCAGCATTTTTTGTTTATCTTATTTTTTGTTTAATGTATTAATTTTGGTCTGAATGAAACATTTATACTTTTATTAATTTGTCTATTTGTTCTTCGTTTAATGTACGTGCATGCGTTACAAAATCTTTTGTTTGAACACATTCTAGGCAAAACTGTGGTGCTACGGATAAGTAACAGCATTTGGACCATATGACCTTTAGGCACCCCTTTTGCAATCTCGTTTCATAAGGATATTTTTTTTCATTTACACCGTCAACATCCGGTTGTTTGTTAACAGATGATTTTTGGAGTTTTTTTAAAATTATAAAACTAACCCCTAACCCTAACCCTAACCTCTAACCCTAACCCTAACCCCTAACAAATAACCGGATGTTGACGGTGTAAATGAAAAAAATGTCCTTATGAAACGAGATCGCAAAAGGGGTGCCTAAAGGTCATATGGTCCGAGCATTTTTCGTTTATCTTATTTTTTGTTTAATGTATTAATTTTGGTCTGAATGAAACATTTATACTTTTATTAAGTTGTCTATTTGTTCTTCGTTTTATGTACGTGCAGGCGTTACAAAATCTTTTGTTTGAACACAGTTATATGATATCAAATATTCCTATCTAATATAGGGTGGCCCACAAAATACTGAAACAACTTTATGGTTTTAAATCTAATTTTATACTATTTTTCAGATACCATAACTAACCTAAACAAATTGAAAATGTCAAGTTGCAATGTGAAACAACAAATCTATTAATAATGGAGATTCGCTTCCGGTTTTTGTCTGTAACAAAAATTACGTCACTGCTTACGTCACATTACCCAACACATAATCCAACGTCATAACATAGAATAAATATACTCGTATGCAACGTTAGACAATCCTCATTGTTTCAATAAATAGATGCCCAGCGTTATATATTTATATATAGATTGTTTTATTCTAATATAATATTTAAAGTTATCGGAACTGTTTCCATTTCAAATTGTCTTTCTTTCTTTCTTTTTTTTTTTTTTTTACTCCTTTAATAAATTTGACGATTTTACATACTTATAGTACTATTGCATTGAATTTTCAGCTCCCATCCCCTCAGGCAATATATTTCAAAAAATTATTTTTACATCGCCCGGAAGAATTAAGAATTAATTTATTTCACAACTTTGTCGGCATTAAATGACCCACCGAGGTTGATATGCCGTAAAACAAAACAAACCAAACCAAACAAACGGTCAGTGTTTCATGCTAGAGTTGACCTGGGAGTAATGAAAGGATGACTCGGCACTATTTTTAAAGTTCCAGAACTAGAGCCCCCCCCCCGATGCAGTTTAGTGTCATATCCATGACACCCTATTTTTGAAGGAGTTTGTCTTACCCCCTCTGCAGGGGATGCAGCCGGCGTATTCTAAGCCCCGCTGGCAGGGCGGTCGCGTTATAGACGAACACGTATACCTAATCAAAATTGCAATATTAGATTAGTGAAGTGTGAGAAATTCCCTGCTGGGTCTTCTTTGTGTTCAGTAACAGTTCTGCCGACACGCTGCTCTTTCTTTTATTTTTTAATTCCTTGACGAACATTCGAAGGGCAGACAGACACACACGGGGAGAGGGAGACGGACTGGGACGGGACGGGCAGAGAGTTCAGATTATGACATAAGATATGAAGAGGTAGTGGAGCGTGACAAAAATGACTGCCAATCTCCTGTCAAAACATATATTCAGACTTCACTGTTCCTATTTCATTCTTTTTGTTCGTCTTAGGAATCCAAGAACAAAGTAGGCGTTCTGTGTAATTTCATTTTTTTGCGTGTAGGGGGATATTTTTTGTGTGTGGGGGTTCATGGTTACAAGAACAACCAATTTATTTCGTCGGCATTATTAAACGAGATGTTGGGACTAATGCGACTCGACAGCCAAATCTAGAAATAACGCTTGTCAGAACTCGCCCTTCTTGGCCTTGCACCGTACGTAGCTAACTTCGTTAAATACCACGATGTATTTACCAAACTCCTCCGTACGGACAGGATGTGACACAAGGTCAATTATTAAGCGGGGTATGAATTTAGCAACCCATTCCTTTGAGCAGGATGTGACACAAGGGCAATTGTTAAGCGGAGTATGAATTTAGCTACCTTTCTGCACGAGTAGGATGTAACAGAAAGTACATTTTCAAGCGGGGTATGTATTTAGCAACCCGTCCTCACGAGAAGGATGTGACACAGGGTCAATTTCTTAGGTGGAGCTGAACCGGTGTGAATTCAGAGTTTTCCTTCTCCTTGACCGGTTGCCATGCAAAGGTTAAAGAGATCTGTCTGCCAAACTATTTTATACATAGCCAAATCTTGAAATAACGCTTGTCATAACTCACTCTTCTTGGCCTTGTGCCGTACGTAGCTACCTCGTTAAATACCACGATGTTTTTCCCAAACCCCTCTGTACGAGCAGGATGTGTCAGAAAGTCAATTTTCAAGCGGAGTGTGTATTTAACAAACCCTCCGCACGAGAAGGATGTGACACAAGGTTAATTTCTTAATCGGAGTTGAATAGGTTTGAATTCAGATTTTTCCTTCTGCTTGACCAGTTGCCATACAAATACTAAAGAGCCCAGTCTACCCTACTGTTTTTACCCATATCTGGGGGAGGGGACAGGGTGCGACACGAGGTTTGGTAATTTCAGAGGCTTACTTACCATCCAGTGTAGAGACGTAACACTCATCACTTGATCCGAAATTCGATACCGACCCTCGCCAACTGAACACATGAGTAACACAGCTTGGATTTGGGAGGTAAATTAGGAAACTTATGGTAGGTGTGGCGCTTCAGACCAGACGCAAAAACTGGTTTATTGCCAGTGAAAAGGGGATACTTCCTCGCTGTCTGGTCGGTACCGACAATATGTTGCATAATCTATGGGTAGCATAGATTATTGGCAACACCCTGTAATTCTGCGGGTCCAGTTTTTTCATATCACGGTATGGAAAATCACTGGACAGTTGAAACCCGCAAATCATGCGAGAACTAGTTAGGTCCTCAGTTGACAGCGAGACTCCGGGTGAGATAGACGTGTCTCACCTTGGCTGTCAGCTCCGCGGGATGAGTTAGGAAACGACAAATATAGCTTTGAATAGCAATAAGTCTAATTAATTAATTGGGCGTGCCTTAGTTAGAAAACGAAGAACCAGCAAGAGAAGACAGAAGCAACAGGTAAAGAAAAAACAGACTAAACGTAGACATCAGAAAGAAAGAAAAAGAAGTGAATATTCAACATGGCGACTCGGTGAAGTACACAGAAAAGTAACAACCAAGTAAGTTATATGCATCTGTCTAATATCTCTCTGATACTCTACACACTCTCTCTATTACAAAAGCTCTTGTGTATATACCCAACGAGAGTATATATATTCCACAATCCCTTCGCACGAGCAGGATGTGACACAAGGTCAATTTCTTAAGCGGAGTTCATCAAGTTTGAATTCAGAGTTTTTCTTCTCTTACACCGGTTGCCTAACCAAGGTTAAAGAGCCCAGTCTGTCCTGCTATTTATCCATAGCTAGAGGGAGAGTAGGATTCATACTTTTCCCAATGGTATTAGCGCCAAATGAAATGCATTTACCACATACAGGAATTGAACTCGGGGCGACGAGTCCATTTCACGTGACTTTAACCATTACACCACGCGCTTCCACGAGGGTATATGGCATTGTAATAAATAGGCCACACCGACGGTGACGAAAGAAGTGGACAAACATTCATGAGTCAGCTTATGAGACTGTTATTGAACAATAGAGAATGAAAAGGATGAATGTAGTGAGAATTTAGCACAAGTAAAGAGAGGTTTGGTTTGTTTTGTTTTACGGCATATCAACCTCAGTGGGTCATTTAATGCCGATAAAGTTGTGAAATAAATTCATTCTTAAATGGATACTCAATTTTTTTTTTATAAATACATTTTTCTATTTAACCCATAGATGGGACCCTAACAGGTACTACCACTCCGGGTCAGAGTGGACAGGGAGCAATGGTGATGAAGTGATGCTCCACATTCCCCAAACCTCCAGAACTGGAACCTCACCATCAGATAGTTTAACGTCATTCCCAGGATATGTAGACCCACAGCCACCGCCTTCTAGCACCCATCTGATAAAAAGGGTCTGGGGCTTGCTATAAGGGCAATAGGTTGGGGCAATCATATAGTCGCTAGGTCTTTACGTGACCAGCCGATTGATCGGAGGGGGCCTCTCCGACCGCCCGTCTAGCCCAAGAAAAGGCCAAAGTGGAGTGTTGCAAGCCATGCTCAGCCACCTGAATTCCATCCTTAAGCATCACGGGTCGCCACCCACGGCCAACAGGTGGCCCCGTTGGGATAGTCTTACTCCTCTGCAAATGTGCAGTCGGCGCATTCTAACGCCCCAGCCGACAGAGTAAAGAGAGAGGAGAGATTGATAAAAAATGAAGAAATATTGGAAGAGAAAGATGAATATTTACCACATACCCCACGTGTTCGGGTTAGGCACAAGGCCCTATTAATGTGGGACCACCACGAACCAAAGCTCATGGGAGGCGGGTGCAAAAAATGCGTTGATCCCGTCGGCATTCCCCCCAAGGGGGCACCTCAGGCACCGGGCAATAAACCCAGCCCTGTCCCTTTAAATCGAAGGGGCAGGTGTTGCCTTGGGGATATGTCAATTTATGTGATCCAGAGCCGAAGCCACCGGATAGCGTAGACACGTTGTTGATTCTCAGGTGAGCAAGTATTTATTTAACACATCTGATTTTGTTAGATTTAGAGTTTTATCCTGAGATAGATAGATAGATAGATAGATATTATTGAAAATACTGAGTTAGATTGATAAACAGTACTAGCAAGGCCAGTGGATATACCACAGTATGATAATTTATTAATTACAACATTTGATATGTTTACTCAAATAGGAATTGCTAAATAGTTCAGTATCTCATTTTTAACCAGAGGGTGTTGCAAGATGATAACGGTCGTACAATTAAGGAACACGAGTATTAATATATAGATGAAAAATGCTTAGATAAATAGATAGTTATGAATGAACTGGCTTTGTTATATAGACTAGCAAATATATGCACCCTCCGGGTGCAAGTATTTAAATTTTAATGTAATAAAATATTGTATTAAATTAGAAAGGCTAATGAAACTAAATAAGAATACAGATAAAAAGATTTGAAACAGAGGGAGTATAATAAAAAATGGAACAACTGAAACTTACTCTTCCATCACTCTCGTCTTTCATTGTTATTTTTTCTAATTTAAGTATTTAGTTACAAGAGGAAGTAAAGAATAAAATGAGTTATTTTATCTTGTTAATGGATTTCATTTAAGATTCATTGAAGAGATTTTTGCTTATATTCATTAAAATAAAACCAAACAGTTAGAAATCAATAATACTAAGCACATATTTATTAAATTCGATTTTTTAATATTAATATGCAAATTAGCCTTCCCATTTACACTGTAAACCGCTATTTTGTTGTATATATAAATATAATTGCATGTTGTCAATATGTAGACATAGTTAACAGTATTAATAACGTATGACAATTTTATTAATAATTGAGGTTAAACAAAAATAAAATCATGGAGAATGTGATGTCTATAACTAAGAGAATTGTGACTTGAGTAGGAATATAGTTTCGGTTACAGACAGAAAAACACCACAATCTCCATTATAATAAGATATATTAATGAACAGGATGAGAGAGAGAGAGAGGGGTGGAGATGCTTGCATTGTCGTATAAATAAGATGTTCGGTTGACGAACCATCTTAATTTCCAACAAAATAAAAAAGAGCAAAAAATAAGTTGCGAAAAAAATGATCTAATTTTTGGTTCATTCTTTTTTCATTAAGTATATCAACACAACATGAACAAAAGTGATTCCGAGTATCATCTTTCATTAACAATACCTCATTGTCGATCATCATGACGGCTCGGGCTCTTTGATCTACAGAAGGTCACCGAATATCAAAGCGGGAAGTAATACCGTATTATATCCGTACGAGCGTGTATATATGTACGCTTATTTGCATTATATATATATATATATATATATATATATATATATATAGTGGTTTCTACATATGTTTACAGATATTAGTTATTGATATATAAAGATATATGTCGGGAGTTAGGTGCGTAGTCTTTTGATATCCTGCCCTGGGGTTAATAATTAGTGGTTTTGACTGTGGGGCGCCAGCCTCAGGTGATGGATCAACTCTTGGAGTAGGAGTTAATGAGCGAAACTAGTCCTCAGGTTGACACTAATTAATATTGATGTTGACAGGAGTTGGAAGAGGATTATTCATATAAATATAGTGGGAAACGCTACCAGTACACACACAATACGTGTGTGATTCCAATGTGAGTGTGCGCATGCGCGTGATCAAAAACAATTTCGTGTTTGATAATTACTATGTATTCCACTCTTGACAGACTAAGCTGGAACGTACTTACTTATCAGATATACACTTTATATATATATATATATATATATATATATATATATATATATATATATATGGAAAAATAAAGAAGATTTGGAGAGAAAGCATATATAATGTTAATTATTTATTTAGTTTTTTTCAAAATATATTTGTGCTCTGTGACCTGAACACTAAGGGGACGTACTATTGTAAACTACAATGTCGTAAGGGAGATTTCATCACTCAATCTTTGGATTATATATATATATATATATATATATATATATATATATATATATATATATATATATATTAGGAAATATATGAACCCTCCAGGTGCAAGAAAATCAGAAAGGCTAATGAAACTAAATAAGAATGTAGCTAAAAATATCTGAAACAAATGGAGGTATAATCGAAAAATAGATCAACTGAAGCTTACTCTTCCATCACTCTCGTCTTTCATTGCTAAAGCTTCTTAATTTAACAATTTAATCAACATAGGAAGTAAAGAATAAAATGACAGTTATTTCTTCTTGTTAATGGATTTCTTTTAAGATCTATTCCCGAGATTTTTGCTCATATTCATTATGATTAAACCAATCAATTCGAAATCAATATTTTAATATCAATATGCAAATTAGCCTTCTCGTCACACTGTAAAGCGCCATTTTGTTGTAGACATAAATAAAATTGCATGTTAATATGTAGATATGGTCAACAATATTAATAATGTCAAACAGTTTTATTAATAATTGAATTTTAAATAAAAATAAAATTATGGAGAATGTTACGTAAATAACTGAGGTAATCGTGAATTGAGTGGTAATATAGTTGCGGTTACAGACAGACGAACACACAATCTTCATAATAATAATAATAATAATAATAATAATTGTATATAAAAATTAAAGTCGTCGGGGCGGCCTAAAGTCGGTATCAGCCAGTCAGCGAGGGAGTCTATCCCCTTTTCAATAGCGCTAGACCAAGGAGATTATTTTAGCGTCTGAGGTAGGGCGCCACACATACCATCAGCTCCTTACTTTACAGCACAGATCCCTGTGCTACTCATACGCTGAGTTGGCAGGGACTGGTATCGAACTAGGAACCTTGTGGTTTCTAGCCGAACGCTTTACCGACTGAGCTAACCCGACATATATATATATATATTTAGATACGCGTGCGTATGTGTAGTAGTAGTAGATACATTTTTACATTGTCTTCATCAGGAGAGCTAAAATTCATACGACACATTTGGTTTTGTTAGAGTTCAGAAGACGTGAAACTCTAAGTCGTAAGTTTTATCCTGTATTATTATTATAATGATTATTACTATTTTACTCTTGATATATATATATATATATATATATATAATATATATATATATATATATATATATATATATACGATATATTTTTTTTTGGAAGGCAAAATAATGCAGATTTATGTTGAAAAACATATTTATTTTTGTGCTCTTAATTTTCGGATTAAATCCATCTTCAGAAAGTTTATTATAGAGTTGAAAATATTCCATCTGTGTTTGTTAAAGTCAACTTGGTTCTAATTACGTTGAGTTTGATGGAGATTTGAAGTTCGGAAGAGATCGTAAAGTTCCGTTAAGATTTCAAATTCGGCAAAAAAAAAAAAAAAAAAAATATCGTATTACATTTATAATTAATGCTTCTATCACACTATAAAAACAAACAAAAAATCTTTATTTCAATATGCCCTGAGCGGGGAATTGTTTTTATAGTATTAAAAAAAAAAAAAAATTTTTTTAAATTTAAAAGAAAAAAAAAATATCTTAAATGATTTCAAACCTCCCGCAATTGTAACAACTCACGGGTTTTAACGGAATTTTACGATCTCTGCCGAATTTGAAATCTTAACGGAACTTTACGATCTCTCCCGAACTTCAAATCTCCATCAAACTCAACGTAATTAGAACCAAGTTGACTTTAACAAACACAGATGGAATATTTTCAACTCTATAATAAACTCTCTGAAGATGGATTTAATCCGAAAATTAAGAGCACAAAAATAAATATATTTTTCAACATAAATCTGCATTATTTTGCCTTCAAAAAAAAAAATCGTATTACATTTATAATTAATGCTTCTATCACACTATAAAAACAAACAAAAAATCTTATATATATATATATATATATATATATATATATATATGGTGATTTCTGTCTGCCTGTGTATAACCAGTTGGCTCCTAAACCAATGATACGATTATGATGAAACTTTACACATATATCAAGCTTATATTCAAAAACAGGACTAGCTAATTGGATTTCAATAATAATGAAACCTCTGGGGACATATTTACAATGGAGGAGAAAAGAGAAAATCTTTCAGTGCTAGAGGGGGAATAGGTGATACTACTACTGTTAAACCCTCTCCCACAACTCCCTTTCTCCTTCCACAAATTAGTATAGATGTTTGTTCTCGAGTGCTGAGGCAGTACGTTTGCTGTAAATAAGTGTGTTGAATAAGCGTGTCTTCGAGCTCAAACTTCCCCGGCTTATACACACTGAATGAAGAGAGCTGGACAAATGAAGTACCTGTGACCTAAACAGCTAAGATGTGAACAGAGAGAAAATAAATATCACCACAAGGTCACAATCATGTGGCATCCTGCGAGGATCGAACTTGCAAAAAAGAGATTTGCCATGAACTTACCTAACAAAGGTTGCTATTGAAAATCCAGTTTGGGCATTCAGGTTCGCTAGAATTTTCCGGTGCACTCTAGTAACTGCGAGTAACCCCACCTTTCCCGGGTAATACCGAGTACTGCTAATATATATATATATATATATATATATATATATATATATTTATTATTTACACTAGACTAAGGATATTGTTTTTTAGCGTCTGAGGTGGAGCGCCACACCTACTATTAGCTTTACCGCACAAAATCATCAAGAAGGTTCCCGAGTTCGAAGAAGATTCCCAAGTCCGACAAGAAATACCTGCAGAAGACCGGGGGGCACTTCGGCCAAAACGTAGTGTAGATAACAATAAAGATGAGGACAATAGTCCGAATGATCCAAATAATTCAAATTATCAAGCCCCATCTAAAAAATTCAGAGAAATAGGTCGATGTTTTTCTCCGTATTATCTTACTCAACTTTTCTGCCAGAAATTGGCATACGGTCAATTTTTAAGTATAACACAGTTGATTTTCCTTCTCCTATACCGGTAGGATAAAGGGTCCAGTCTACCCTACTATTTACCCATAACTTGAGGTGGGTAGTGAAGCGATTGGTTAGTGCCTTTCCCAGGGGCATTAACGTGAAATGATGTGTAAACAGCATCGTATAGGATTTGAACTCGTGTCCTCTTGTTTAATTTCGTTTTATAAGTGAAAAGACAGAAATTAAATTTCAACACAACGTCAAAATCATGTGGCATCCAGCGAGGATCGAACTCGCATTTGAGTAGTAATGGATTAGCAAGACTAACTATTTACCCATATCTTGAGGGGGGCAGTGAAGAGATTGTTAATGCCTTTCCCAAGGGCATTAGTGCGAAATGATGTGCAAACAGCATAGTATAGGATTTGAACTCGGGTCCTCTTGTTTACTTTCATTTTATATGTGAAGGATACCTTTATGCAGAGATTTCGTCTGGTAAAAGACAGATTGGTCGCCTCCAGCTGCGTTTCAAGGATGTCAGCAAGAATGATCTCAAGTGCTTTGGCATTGCCCCTTCCAGCTGGGAACATTTGGCTCAGGACCGCCCTCGGTGGTGGCAGGCTCTCTGTAGAGGACTGTTCATGTCTGAAGTCACCCTGGCACAACATCCTGAAGCTAGGAGTTCCAGAAGAAAGGAGCGGTAACAAAGCACCGGCACATCAACATCTTCAGGGACAGCCTTCACATGCGACATCTGTGGTCGAGAATGTTTTTCAAAGATTGGACTTTACAGTCACAGTATGTGCTGTAACTTCAGGGCACAAAAACTATTTTATAGTCTTCCGAGACTGAAATGCCAATGAACTTAGAAAAGCAATCCGAGGTTGTTCCAAACTTTTAATCAGTAATGTTTATATAGCAAATCCTCATCGAGTCTTGCTTACAGCACAGATTCCTTTGACTCTCTTTCTATTCAACTCGGTCATCACTCCCAGCAGGTCATTGACTCAGCATTCAGTGTCCGCACAGAACTCTCTCTATATATGTCTTTGGGCTTTACAGTCTCTATCATCTTTCCTTTTTCTCCCCTCTCTCTATCATCATCTCTTCCCCCCTCTCTCATCATCTTTTTTCTCCCCGCTCTCTCTCTCTCTCTCTCATCTCTTTTTCTCACCCTCTATCTATCATCATCTCTTTTTCTCCCGCGATCTCTCATCATCTCCCCCCTTCTCTCTCTCTCTCTCTCTCTCTATCTATCTATATATATTATATATATATATGTGTGTGTGTGTGTGTGTGTGTGCGTGTGTGTGTGTGTGCCCTAGGATCAGTATGTAGTATCTGCCTGTTCCATCTAACATGAATTGTTGTTTTCTGACACTTCTGATTAGATCAGGATGTAGTATCTGCAGAGAGAAAAGTAACTAATCAATCGTAATTATATATTGGCGTAAAATAATGTGTTAATTGATCTGCGAGACTAGCTTGCTAACCATTACACAACAATAGGATGCCCTAACTTTGGTTGTTGTACCTTGGTGGGAGTAACCTTATTTTCCCGGACGTATTCCGTACTGGATAGCACTGGTTATCAGCAGTATCCACTCCGTTTTGTATATTTCAAAAGGCCACAACCTTCCCTTTTATTTCTCTGCTGTTCATCTACCGGCCAACCCGCTATGAGTCGTCCACCTCCTCGGCTCTGTTTTTATATCTTAACCGAAAACACCTGTAAATATTGGCTTATTATCTGAAGAGTTAAGGAACAAAAGGAACATTAGACTTTCTATCTCTTTGATATTTACTAAACACAGCTTAGTACTCTGATTCTCCGACAGGAGGCACTTAGCTCCCAAGGGAGGAATTTCAAATCTACGAAGAGGAATTTAATCCGGGGTGTGCACTCCGGGGAGGAATTCCAGAGTGAGTAGAAAGAAATGATATATATATATATATATATATATATATATATATATATATATATATTATATATGTTTGTGTGTGTGTGTGTGTGTGTGTGTGTATTTGGGCAGCATCCTTTCATTTATACATGTAGAATTAAACAAAAGGCACGTCTCCTGTGTGTGTGTGTATGTGTGTGTGTGTGTAGAATTAAACAAAAGTCACGTCTCCTGTTTAACGATTTTATTGATGATCTTTTCAAGCTTTCTGGCCAACCTTTTCTATATTTGGATGGAATCCGTGGATTATTCCACCGAAGTTCGTATCCCGAGTACTTTCGGCACTTCGAAGTGCCATTATCAGGGGTGATGTGTTCCAGTTATTTTTTTCAAAGTATATTAATGGATGTGGAGAATATAACTGGAAGTAGGAGAATTGATAGGAAAAGTGTTATAGGCATTTTAAAATGTGAGTACTGCATTGAAAATTAATTTGATCTAAGAATGGTTTGTATTGTTTGATGTATAAAGCTTCTAGTATTTGGAGATTTTGTTTATTTTTTTCCTTGCGCAGAATGTGCGTATTTTCCGTTAGGATATTTCGGTAATTCATGGATTCCATCCAAATATAAAAAAAGTTGGCCAGCAAGCTTGAAAAGATCATCAATAAAATCGTTTAAACAGGAAACGTGACTTTTGTTTAATTCTACACACACACACACACACACACACACACACACACACATATATATATATATATATTTATATATATATCCGCTCAATATAAAATTATACTTATAAAATGTTGTTCCTCTAAACAATAAGTTAAGGAGAACGATTCGCCATAAAAAAAAACTTACTCTATGCTCCACCCAAAAAATGCCAGAGCTAGTTAAAAACTAATGTTACAAATGGATTCTGCGACTCTGAGTTTTGTGCTAATGTACTCTACGTATGGGTAGGTGTTGATTATAGTTTCGATGCAGCGTTTGAAGTCTTTTCAAAAGTGCTCAAATTTCAAATGAAATGAACAATATTAACATTACTTAAACAACTGTAAACAAGCCAATATATATATATATTATATATATATATATTATATATATATATATATACGCTCCAATTTCGGTAGAGCACTCTATTTAGGAGGTATATAATTGCAGATTCACCGTATTCGGCTAAGCCAAATCTCACTTGTTTACAAAGTTTGAGAACTCTAGTGAAGGTCATTTCCCCTTAGAAATATAGCGATTAAATAGCCTGCTATACTTGGCGATTGACTGTGGATGTGTGGGTAAGAGGCTTGGCGAGCGTAAGTTCGTTCGGGTCTCGAACTCAGCCAGAGGCAGCTGCTAAAAATCGTATAACTATACTGATGAGAGGTGATACCTCGAAACACGTGTCTATAGTTTACCATATATATATATATATATATATTGAAAAGAGAAATAAAGGAAAGAAAGTATTGAATGGATAAAACAGGATATTTTAATTAATTTAACTTACACGTGTTTCGGTCAGGAGTTTATCCATGTGTACATTATTCAATCTATTATTTATATTTTGCGAAAAAATACACACGTGCAATCAACTGCAATTAATCAATATCTTGATTAATCCAGTGGATTTAACCCTAAAGATCCTTATGGTGAAACTCGAGTAGGTTATTGCCGTGTACCATTATCATAATATATATATGAAGAGTGTTTGCATAGAAATAGTTCTCAATGCTATAATACCGGATCAGGTTTAAGATATAAAATATAAGATTTTGGAACTATATTACCGTTACTCAAGTTTCATCACAAAACTCAGATGGGAGAATCTTCCGTCTGAGAATTGTGAAGAAATTCATTATGTCTGTTACTATGTCATTATATATATCTTTTCTTGTTTAACTATATATCCGAATCTGTCTATCAATGTCCATTTAATTCTATCTATCTATTTATCTATCTATCTATCTATCTATCTATCTTCTGAAGCCCCTCCCTCCACAAAGCGGAGGGTCGTAAAACAGTTTTCCCGCATTCCACACTTCATTGCCGCTTAATTTCAGAAGAATTCGGCCCAGCTGGGAAGTCATCACTATTGCTAGTTTTTTGCCTGATTCTCTAAATAAGCGTATATATATTATATATATATATATATATATATATATATATATATATATATATATAAGTGAGTGTCGAAAGAAGCAAAACAGGACGAAAGAGAGAAACGGTAAAGTAAAGAAAAAAAAGATTTGAATTTAAAAAGAAAGAAAAACATTTTCTTTTCTTGTCATAAGAAGAAAAAAAAAAGAAAAAAAAGAAAGAAAAGAAAAAGAAGAATGAACCACACTGTAAAAACATTTCGTAAATAATGATATAAACGCGTGTGCAGCCAGCGGGTACAGCTTGGTTGTTAGAGTACAGGACTGAAATTTAAGCTGTCTAGAAAAAACAAACAAAAAAACAAACAAAAAAACGAACCCCCTAAAAATGACGGAATTTGCTGATGATGATTACTTTAAATATACGCTCCTACATTTAGGGCGCTGGTAGGTGTCGTCAGTGATGTAGTATGCATGGGCCACTAGGAAGTTTCGGGTCTTTCAACTTCAGACTTCCCTCGTCATGCTGACCATATCAGAGATGATAATAACTCTTATCAACCAACCAACTTGAGACGCTAATGGGCGTTTGACTTTTTATTGTTTCTGGACGATTTTGTAAACCAATCAAATGCATGGCACATTCTATTTAAGCGGTGTATGCGGACAATGACACTTTTCTTTTTTCAAACGAATTACAAACTTTATACGTGTTGTTTTTTTTTTATAGTGTTCTTTGAGACAATTGGTCGCCTCGTTTTTGGCTGATATGTTTTGAAATAACGACAAGCTGTTTTTACGAAGCCAATTTCATAGTTTATTTTCTCTTCTTAGAAACACATATATTTTAGACAGGAGTATGTGTGAGTGTGTGTGTGTGTGGGGGGGGGGGCGCAATCATCGAACCTATAAGATCATCGTGGACGCACATGGTGGGCTTCACTTAATATACTGTTGAGTGAAATGGGAAGGCTGGTTAGTTTCTGTATAAATTAAACCACCCTTCCCATTTTACCTCACAAACTTAACTACACTTTCCAGTATGACTCACACAAAAATGTGTAAAGAGAAGGCCACCACGTGCGTCCATTTGGTCCAATGACGAGGAATTATTGTGGCATTCCATTGTCAAGACCTTATTAAAGACGTGAGAGGCCTATTTTTTTTTATAGATTTGTGAGGGATAACGGTTGCTGGCTCGGAAAATAGAATCGGCGATCCAAGTTCGGATTCTTCTGGAGTCTATTTCATACACTTCGAACTGATATTCTTGAGAAAGGCATGGATCCACTTCTCTTAACTCTGAATAAAATATGAAGCCAGGATATATATATATATATATATATATATATATATATATATATATATCTTTCTCTCCGGGACTGCAAGCAGGAGACATGGGTTAGACGTTTTGCGTCTACACCTTTTATGTGGGTGGCTTCGCCCCCATCCTGTGTTAAGTAAGTGACATTCCTTAATGGACTCTCCCTCACTTCTGTAGGACGAAGTCTTACCTTCTTTACAATACGTTTATGTATCTTCTGTATACTTTTATATTGCACCTTATCTCATATATGTGTTCTTTATTTAATCTTTATTATATCTTCTTCGTATGCCTTCTACTCGTATATGTATTCCTGCTATATATATTTACCAACCCCTCCGCACGAGCAGGATGTGACACAAGGTCAATTTCTTAAGCGGAGTTCAACAGGTTTGAATTCAGAGTTTTCCTTCTCCTAGACTGGTTGCCTAACCAAGGTTAAAGAGCCCAGTCTGCCCTACTATCTATCCATAGCTGGAGGGAATGTAGGATTCATACCTTTCCCAAGGGTATTAGCGCAAAGTGAATTCCTGCTATATGTATTTACTCCACGTTCTCGTGTATTAAAGTCTGTTTGTTATCTCACAACTTCTTTGTTGGAATATTTCTGGTATTTTTATGTACCCATATTAGAAGGCCACCTAAGCCTTCCAACCTACTATAATACCCTTTAAATATTGCAGCCCCTTTCCTTTTATATTCGAAAAAATAGCACAGAATGAATGATTGATTTTCAACGCTATGTGTTTCTCTGGAATTTTAATGCGATATCAGGCAAAATTGAAAGATATAAGATTTCTGTTTCTTTTTAACTTTTGTTCTTTTGTTCATTCCACTTGCATTTTCACTTTAGATTTGTCACTGCTTTTTTCATCTTCTTTCTTTAACACGTATTTACAGACGTATCTTTCTCAGTCGATAGGAATTTGATTTTCAATCGGAAGGAAAAGTAATTAGAGTAGAAACCAGGGGTGTGTGCAAAGAAGTAAAAAGGGAAATAAGAAGAAAAAGTGGGGTTATACTTGCAAATCGTCGTCAAAATTAAAACGGAAACTTATTTGGTGGTGATCCATGACAGTTTAACTACAGTCTATGAATGAACTTTTTTTGCGAATTGGGTTATGGTTTAGAGGTTTGGGGATTAAGGTTGTTTTTAATTACCTATTGCTTAAAAAAAGAACAAAAAAAAACCAAACAAATTGCTATACATTTAATGTAGAAAAATATATTTTTTAAACCAAGTTTAATTGAAATTATACATTGCAATACTAACACAAACAACTGAGACCAATGTGTCTACCGTTGGATTCAATAATTAATTTCAATGGTTAATTAAATGTATAGTAATTTGTTTTTTTTAATGTTTTTTTTAAGCAATACGTAATTAAAAACCACCATAATCCCCAAACCCCTATTTCGTAACCCATTGAAATCAATTATTGAATCCAACGGTAGACACATTAGTCTCAGTTGTTTGTGTTAGTATTGCAATGTATAATTTCAATTAAACTTGGTTTAAAACAAATATTTTTCTACATTAAATGTATAGCAATTTGGGGGTTTTGTTCTTCTTTTTTAAGCAATAGGTAATTAAAAAACACCTTAATCCCCAAACCCCTAAACCGTAACCCAATTCGCAAAAAAGTTAATTTTATACACTGTAATTAAACTGTCATGGATCACCACCAAATAAGTTTCCGTTTTAATTTTGACGACGATTTGCAAGTTTAACCAAAAAGTGTTACATACCTATCATACAGTCCAGATATTTTGTTTTTTCTGTAGACAATATCAAGTAAATGGAAGTGAATCCGACAGTATGAATAGAATTTTTTTAGAAAAAACAAAAAGTGTTATTAGTCTGTCAGCAAACTGATAACACCTTTTGTTTTTTCTAAAAATGTTCTATTCATACTGTCAGGTTCACTTCCATTAACTTCATACCTATCACACGTAGAGATTTAGTACATACGCGTACAAAGTAAGTATTTACCCAACCAGTTCACTAGGGGTAGGATGTGACACAAGGTCGTAAGCGTAAGGCCTCCTGCGAGAATCAAACTTTCTATTCAGTAGTAATAGATCTAGCTTGCTAACCAAAGACTAGCTTGCTAACCATTACATCACGATCGGACGTCTATGGTATATACCAAACCTGTTCGCCACGAAACAGAAAAAAAAGAAGCAAAACGAATTTCAGAAGAAAAGAACGAAGGAGGTTATCGATGAAATATATATGAATAAACAGATAGATAATAAAGAACATGCTCCGACAGATAGATACATGTGAATGAACATACCGAGATAGATATTAAGAGACACGATTCGATAGATAGTTCGGTATGAATGAACAGGTTTATATATATATATATATATATATATATATATATATATATATATATTATAGATAGATAGATAGATAGATAGATAGATAGATGAAATGAATAGGATGAGATAGATAATTTTGTTAATTTTTAACGCATTTTTTAAAACTCATGTTTTCGATTTAATCTTTTTTAACAACCTCCATATATATATATATATATATATATATATATATATATATATATATATATATATATATATATAGTATATATAGAGAGAGAGAGGAGAGAGAGAGAGACTCACGAGATATACCGACAAAGGAGCATATGTAGACTGCATAACATCATATATATATATATATATATATATATATATATATATTTAGCTAGAGGTAGCTGTTAAAAAAGTCGAGCCGCTCTGATGAGACGTAAACGTCGAAACACGTTTCTGAGGATGACTGATACATATATATCTTATTATAATGGAGGTTGTATGTTTATCTGTCTGTAACCGAAACTATATTACTATACAAATCACAGTTCCCTTTGTTATCTGCATCCCATTCTCCATGATTTTATTTTTATTTAAACCTCAATTATTAATAAAATTGTTTTACTTCATTAAGACTGTTGACCATATCCATATACAAATAACATGCAGTTGTATTTATATATACAACAAAACAACGGTTTACAGTGTGAATGGGAAGGCTAATTTGCATATTGATCTTTAAAAAATTGATTTTAATAAATATGTGCTTAATATTATTGATTTCTAATTGTTTAGTTTTATCTTATTGAATATGAGAAAAATTCTTTTCAATAAATCTTAAAAGAAATCCCTTAACAAAAAGAAATAACTGTAATATTATTCTTTACTTCCTATTTTAACTAAATAGTTAAATTAGGAATAGGAGTAATTGAAAATGATGGATGAGTTAGTTTCAAAGTTTTACCCTTAAACTCAATTTATTTTTCAATCATACCCCCTCTGTTCCAAATCATGTTATCTGCATTTTTATTCAGTTTCATTGGCTTTTCTAATTTAATATGATATTTTATTATATTAAAACTTAAATACTTGCACCCGGAGGGTGCATATATTTGCTAGTATATATATATATATATATATATATATATATATATATATATATTGATGAACTGATAGAGAGAAGAGAGACAGAAACAGACAGAGAGAAACAGGGAGAGAGAAACAGACAGACAGACAAACAGACATACAGAGATAGAATATGAGACAAGAAAAATAATAAAAAATCTACTAACATAAGATGATTTACGAAGAAAGACAAAAAAACAAAAAAACAAACAAATGAACAAACAAAATCAACTAATGAAGGAACAAGAGAAGAATTAAAAGTGGGAAAATGAATATAAGACGAGCAAAAAAAAACGAACAAAAACAAGCAAAAAAACAAAAAGCAAAAAACAAAAAAGCAAAAAAACAAAACCAAAAAAAACCAAAAAAAAAAACAGAAAAAAGAGGAAAATAGGACAACATCCCCTCCCCCTAAAAAAGGGGAAAAATAGAAAGAAAAGAAAGTGATGGCGAATTGGAATTCCTTGGAGGAAATAGACCATAAGAGTTCAAAAACAAAAAAAAAGTCACGTGTCAAACAAAAGAAACAAACAAACAATAAATAATAAATAATAAATAAATAAATAAAAATAAAAATAACAAAAAGGTGAGAGAATAGAAGTCCGGCGGCGATGGCCGACATGGTGAGGAGGTGGGAGCTCAATGGAACAGCCCCATCGACACGGGGGTCAGTTCTACCTTATTAGTTTCCTCTGACTTCGTTTAATAAAAAGAAAATACGCACAGCAACACACGTACCTAGACAATTCTAATCTGTTAAGCCGTTAAAAAAAAGACAAAACACTGCTCTGCTTGTGGGGCTTAGAATAAGTCGACTGTATCCTGTGTATAGTTGTTGGATTATGTTATGCCGAAGACGTTTTGTTTTATTCATTTTTGTTAGTATTCAATTTTACCCTTAAACTCAATTTATTTAAACACTCTTTATAAAAACTCATTTTTAAACATCTATTTAACCCATAGGTGGTACCCTAACAGGTACTACTACTAGGGTGGACATCGGCATAATTGCGATTAAGGGATACTCTACACTATTTATTATGTAATCCAAGCAACATCAGACTTATTGAAACTTTATATATTATATATATATATATATATATATATATATATATATATATATATATATATAGAGAGAGAGAGAGAGAGAGAGAGAGAGAGAGAGAGGGAGGGAGAAAGAGAGAATCTTTTTTTCCTTACTTACTAAGACAGACAGCCTGAACAATCATTCGAAATATTGTGAAGAGTGTTATCAGTTACCGATATATATATATATATATATATATATTATATATATATATATATATAGTAAAATAAAGTCGACGGGGCGGCCTAAAGTCGGTATCAACCAGTCAGCCAGGGAGTCTATCCCCTTTTCACTAGCGCTAGACCAAGGAGATTGTTGTTAGCATCTGAGGTGGAGCGCCACACCTACTATCAGCTCCTTACTTTACCGCACAGATCCCTGTGCTACTCATACGCTGAGTTTGGTGGGACCGGTATCGAACTAGGAACCTTGTGGTTTCTAGCCGAACGCTCTCTCTCTCTCTCTCTCTCTCTCTCTCTCTCTCTCTCTCTATATATATATATATATATATATATATATATATATATTAATATTAATACGCTTCTTCCTAAATCTTCTGTCCGTTATCATACTGCAACACCCCTGGTTAAAAAAAATCAGACAAATTGTTCAAGATGCAAAGCAAAAATGTTAATCCAGATTATCTGGAGTCGATCAGTCACGGATTTCTCTCATAAAATTCACCCAATTTTAAAAATGAAACATTCTCAACGCTCTTTCTTTTCTCTTTTTTTAAATTCTGTTCATTTCGTTCTTTCCACATCCCTTTCCCCTTTCTTATTCCTTTTATTTTTTTTTTCATTTTCGCTTGTGTATTTTTCATTGTTCATTTTCCTTTCTTTCTTCCTTTCTTTTAATGTTTTTACTTCATTTTCATTTTTTACTTTTATCTTCTTTTCCTTCCTTCTAATTTGTCCATATTTATCTTACCTTCCTTCCTCCCTTCCTTCCTTGCTTCATTCATTCCTTCCTTCCTTCCTTCCTTCATTCATTCATTCTGTCTATCGTTTGTATTCTTTTATTATTTCTGTTTTCTATTTCTCCCCAGAGCTTCAGAATTGAAACTTCACCATTAGATGTAGTTCAACGTCATACCTATGACACCCGCGCAGATGGGTAATACCCCATTCAAAAGACGTTTTTTTTAGCATGACACTGTACCAAAAATACTACTGAGGGTTTAGTTCAGTATATATGGGAAGTATGGGGTAATATTTCATTAATACCAGGTACACTCTGATTGTAGTGGTAGTACCTGTTAGGATTCCATCCATGGGTTACATAGATCTGCTTAAAAATTACCATATTTGACGGCATATAAGACGCACGGGCATATAAGACGTACCCCCATTTCAGCAGGTCAGATTCAGGAAAAAAGTTTTTAGTGTATTTAAGCATATATTGTTGAAAACAGTCTAGCTGTACATTAAACAAGCAGAAACATAGCTGTATAAAAGCAATTTGGCAGTATAGGTAAGCAATAAGCATACACAAGACATCTCAATAGCAGGAAATAATAATATTATAGCCTAGGCCTACGGGAGGTCTCAAACTTCACCTACGATGTATAAGACACAGGGCAATTTTTTGAGCCAAGATTTTGGTAAAAAAGTGAGTCTTATATGCCGTCAAATATGGTATTTGCCTTCGATAGGACCATGTGCTCTAGGGTAGGTTGATTTTTTAAACTTAAAAAAAATCAAATTCTCTTAAACAGTGACAGTGGCTTAATGAATACTGATACCAAAAACTAGGTCTCTTATTTGCACCATTGTTTGAGGAAATAGCATCAAAGATTGTCAGTTAAAATGCACTAAAGTCCTCATTTTCGCCACATTTGGCACACAGATTTATTAGAACATTTAGCAATTTCAGTATTTAAAACTTAAATTTATTTTACTAAGATGAAACGAATAAGATATTATAACTAGAATTCAAATTGAAAATATCCCCCCCCCCATCATCGCCGACATCTCCGATATACTGCTTTTTACCTCATTAATTAAGCTGTAACAAGGAATAACATTTTAAAAGACTGAAATCTATTTCTCAAATGAAGGCAAAGATTTGAAGAAAATATTTTGTGGGGTAATTCTTTATGTTAATTCGTAACTTTTGCCACATGGGAGATGTTACAGTTCCAAAATCGATCTACCCTAATGTACACCTCCGCAAAAGAAACAACCTCTTAAGAAAGAACTACACAAAAAATGTAAATATGAAAGTTCAATTAATTAATTGTTAACAACCAATTAGAATTTAAAGTTAATAATAAATCCACAAATAAAAATTATCATATTCCTTTTTTACTCAATGATACCAAAATAAAAAGAGGATTAATCATAGGTTTTTATTTTAGCGGAATTTGCGCCACCAAATTCTTAAATGAAGAATTTGAGTATATACAAAAACTAGACAAAACGTGACCCATTGGGTCACCCATTTAACTCTGGGTAGATAATTGAGATTAGGGAAAAGGGAGTTAGCAAAGCAAATAGAATTTAAAAAAAAAACGGTCGGACGAAACCTTAAAATCATTTTGTTAGCTTTCTAAGAAAGGAAATGTTTGACCTCATTTAAGCTACGAGTTGTTTGTTGTGAAATTTAACATAGAGATACATTTAAAATTCTCCCGACTCTCTCTCTCTCTCTCTCTCTCTCTCTCTCTCTCTACTCCCCAGAGAAACTAACATTATATAACGAGGAGGTAGTCAAGAGATACATAGAGGAGAAGAAAGAGATAGACACGGAGTAAAGTAAGAGATTGGACTTAATTGAAAATTACGACTAATTAGAACCAATTAAAACAGAATTTTTTTCAAACATAATTCAATCCTAAAAGTAAGGAATAATTTAGTATAATTATCGTGTCAAACTAAACAGTAAAAAAGCGTTTAGGAAGAAAAAGTTGATTAACTCAGTTTTAGATATTTCACACAACATAAATATATTAAATACTTTCAACAATGTGCTAAAAATCTTTCAAAATTCACAAACGTAAATATCTTCCACAAATTTTGATAATAATTTTTCCAATAATAATCAATTACACACCTTATTATAATACAGATTGTGTGTTTGTCTGTCTTTGACCGAAACTATATCACTACTGATGTCCCCATTCCCTTTGTTATTTTCGTCACATTCTCCATGGTTTTATTTTTATTTAAATCTCATTATTAATAAAATTGTTTTATATTATCAATACTGTTGGCCTTATCTGCATACTAGATATTTACCATGTACCCCACGTGTACGGGTTAGGCACAAGGCCCTATTAATGTGGGATCACCCACAAGTCGTGACTCATGGTGGCGGGTACAAAAAATGCGTTGATCCCGTCAGCATTCCCTCTCAAGAGGAGCGTCTCAGACACTGAACAATAAACCCAACCCTGTTCCTTTAAATCGAGGGCGCATGTATTTCCTGGGGGAATAGCTCCCTGGGGTCAATGATGTTAGTTTGTAAGTTCCAGGACCGAAGTCACTGGACCCCCGGCTCGGCCATATCTACATACTAATAACATTTAATAATATGCATCTATATATACAACAAAATATCGGTGTAGAGTGTGAAAGGGAAGGCTAATTTGCATAATGTTATAAAAAATTGATTTTAATAAATATATGTTTAGTATTATTGATTTCTAATTGTTTGATTTTATCTTAATGAATATGAGCAAAAATCTTGGGGATAGATCTTAAAAGAAATCGATTGACAAGAAGAAATAACTGTAATTTTATTCTTTACTTTCTATTTTAACTAAATAGTTATATTAGGAAAATTTATCAATGAAAATGGAAGTGATAGAAGTGTAAGTTTCAGTTGTTCTATTTTCATGATTATACCCTCTCTGTTTCAAGTCTTTTTATCTGCATTCTTATTTAGTTTCATTAGCCTTTCTAATCTAATCTAATATGTTATTACATTCAAACTTAGATACTTGCACACGGGGGTTCATACATTTGCCAGTATACATTATTTTACTTAATAATTCGACCACCACCATTATTGAAAAAAAAAATAGATTACGTGGTGTTGAACAAATCCTTGAATCCGCATCTCACAAAAACACAGCTGTACGGCCACTTACATGCTATCACACAAAACATCTAAGTAAGACTGAACAAGACATGTTGGACACTACTTATAAATGATGTTCTCCTGTGGACACCTACCCATAGAATTACCACTCGATGCAGTTTAACACATACCCAGAATACTAAGACCCTCAGCCACCACATTCAAGCACATATATGATAAAAATATAGCACCTATATGATTGTCCCGCCCGTATTTCCGTAATGGTAAACCCCAACCCGTGCTAGAAGCCCCATATATGTGCTAGAAGGCGGAGGCTGAGGGTCTTTGGTGTGATGATAAACTCTATCTGATGGTGAAGTTCCAACTCTGGAACTCTGGGAAGTGTAGATAATCCGTTCATCACCATTTCTCTCATGTCTACTCTAACCCGGAGTGGTAGTACCTTTTAGGGTCCCATATATGGGTTAAATAGGAGACACGTGGGCTAATGGTTAGAGTCGTAGAAAATTGACGCGTTAACCCGTTCAATCCCTCGACGAAGCGGTTTGCATTTCCTATGGCGCTATTACTCGTGGGAAAGGTATGAATCCAAATTTCCCTCCAGCTATGGGTAAATAGCAGGGCAGACTGGGTTCTTTAACCAAGGATAGGTAACCAATCTAAGAGAAGGAAAACTCTGAATTCAAACCTGTTAAACTTCGCTAAAGAAATTGACCTTGTGTCACATCCTGCTCGTGCAGAGGGGTTGGTAAATATATATATCGATCTGCTTAAAAATTGTTTGTACTTGAAACCGTAATAAAACTGTGTGAAAATTAATGGTATAAGAATATTTTCTTCAAGTTATAATTGTTTAAAATTAATTATTATTATTATTATCATTATCATCATGGAGTTTTTCACACCTTCCGTAGTCGGTGGTTCACTAGAGGCCGAGTGAAAGCAAGACTCCTCATGTCTCCAGGACTCTTCTGAGTATCCCAGTCGATCTGAACAATGCCGTAGTCTGGATGGTCTGGATTCTTCCTCTAATTGCCGATTCACCCAAATTCTTTTCTAGAGATTTGGGGATCGTTCAAAGGGCAACGATTAAGTATATGCTTTATACGTGCGAGCATGTGTATAGCAGAGTACACAGACTGGATTCTTTAACCAAGGATAGGTAACCAGTCTAGGAGAAGGAAAACTCTGAATTCAAACCTGTTAAACGCCGCTTAAGAAATTGACCTTGTGTCGCATCCTGCTCGTGCGGG
>CM042157.1:60921832-60929332 GCA_023376005.1 Doryteuthis pealeii
CGTTTGTTGCCTTGTCTTCCCAGTTCGACGGTAATTATTCTTCAGTATGTTTGTGTATTTGTGTGTTAATGTGTATATTTTGCATTATTGTGCTGGCTTTTCATAGTTTCTGGGTTTCTTTGTTTAATGCCATATAAACAATCGTGGGTTATTCAATGCTGTAGCCAAGCTTGTATAAGAACAGTAGTAGTACTATTTAATCATAGCGGAGGGAGTTCCTACCTTTCTCAAGAGCATTAGTCCGAAAATGAACGTAATAGCGCGACCGGAGTTCGAACTCACAACAATGTCACAGTCCAGCATGTTAGCCACAACGTCACGAGTAGTTCCTACCCGCTGGCTTTGGTTAAATCCTACTTAACGGACATAAATTCCACCATTTTATGTCACCCCGCCGAAAAAATAAAAATATTAAAAATCAAGGAATTAACCGAATTTAATGAAATTTTCAAGGTTGATATATTAATGAATAAACAATATAATGCATCAGTTATTTTATTTGAAAACTCTTACATTTTTTAGGTCAGTTAACTTTGAAACACGTATCTTTGAGGCGTAACACTGATTCACAAACATACGTGGTTCAAAGTTAATTTACTTGTAAAAATGTAAAAGTTTTTAAATAAAATAACTGGTGCATTATATCTTTTATTCATTAATGTATCAACACTGAAAATTGCATTAAATCTGGTTAATTCCTTGATTTTTAGTATTTTTTTCTTTCGGCAGGGTGACATATGATGGTGGAATTTATGTCCGTTAAGAAGGATTTAACCCTGGATTTTCTGTTGACTTTGAAGTTAACATTGATGTTAATTTGAAGATTTCTTCCCACATATGAATTCGTAACGTTTCGAGTTTTAAATGTTTCAATGAATTACGTTAACCGCCGTGGAACTATTTCAACTGTCAGTAACCAAACGCCGTTGACTTCATGCTCACGCTACACTAACTTCGGGGTCATACGGTTTTAAACACACTGGAGTGAAAGGATGTAATTGATTTCTATTCCCTCCCCAGATTAGGTCATTTGGAGGGGTGTGCAGCAATATGAATCTATTTCCGGGGTGTATGATAACATTTTTTAACCTTGAAAAATATTGCGTCAACCGTGATTGCATATTTTATTACGCCCACACACCATTGTATCGACTGTTGATTAGTTGTCTTATGACCATTGTCTGTAATGGTCGTTACTCCAAGGAAGCTTACAAAAATTGTAACGCTGTACGAACATACTACCAAACCTTACAATGAGATCGCAGATAAGTGAGTAATAACGGAATAATTCGTTTTGTTTCAATTAATTTGTACAGGGGTATCATCATCATCGTATCATGCTAGTAGCACGGGTATTCATGATAATCTCTCCCCAACCGTCTCTATCATTCTTTGCCCCTGGTAGGTCCTCTGTACAGTATCCAGTATCCGCGAAGAGTTGGTTAATGTATGTCTTTGCCGGACAGCTTTCGCTGGCATTTCCATGTGCTAGTTTTCACAGGAGAACATCGTTTATGGGTTCTTCCTTGCTTCTCCAGCAGTGTCCAGCATATCTTGTTCGTCTGACTCGTATATATATATATATATATTATATATATATATATATATATATATATATATATAATGGATAGAAGTAACCTACTCGAGTTTCATCGATTGATTCTTCAGGGTTACATCCGTTGAATTAATCGAGTTTTCGAGTAATCTCAGTTGGTACAATACATGCCCGTTGGAATGGGACTTATCTTTTATAAAATTTTTATTTTATATAAAATATAAGTCCCATTCCAACGGGCATGTATTGTACCAACTGAGATTACTCGAAAACTCGATTAATTAAACGGATGTAACCCTGAAGAATCAATCGATGAAACTCGAGTAGGTTACTTCTATCAATTATATAAATAAATTTTTGCTCTACATTGTATTGAGCACTTTATATTTGTTTTTCTCAGTCTTACCCCTGGATACTGTGCATTCCAACGATCGTATATACCCACCGTAAGTTACTACTCATACATTAACACACACACACACACACACACACACACACACACACACACACACATATTATATATATATATATATATATATATATATGAAGAATTTTGAAAAAAGGAGTGTTCCAAAAATAAGATGAATTTATTTATGCAAATAAGTCGACGCTTAAACGTTTCGTTTTATTTTAAACATTCCCCAGGACTGATTATGGGATGAAGAAAATTAATGGATATTTTATAAATGACAGGAGTAAGAAAAATATTTATAAAAAGTTTGTAACTGTATTTGTTCAGCGTTATATTTTTTGAAAGACGAGCCGCGACACGCACAGGTGTCATGACGCGTGACGTAACTCAAAGAATTGCATTCAACCAAAAACGAGAAAGAGTATTAATGGACTGATTTTATGAGAACAAAGGGAACAAAGTGGGGAAAGACAATCAAATAATTAAATAAAGCCTGGTATTTTGTAGCGATTTAAAACTATTTTAGCTAAAAACGGTGATATGTTGAAAAATCCAGGTCTATTATTAAGGGAAAGCAAAAGCGAAATTGCACTGGCTTCAAAAATCTGTCTTAGTCTTTTGTTGTGAATATGAGCTAATATTGTGGCATCATTGAAACTAAAGTTATGATCAATTTCAAGACATATGTTGAACGAGGGTGTTCTGAAAATTGCCCAATTTAATATCCCGCTTGTGATAAAAAATCATATTGTCGGATTTATTTCCCTATTTTTCTCCCATATATATATATATATACTCAGTAAATTAAGGAAAAAACTCTAAACTTGCTTCATTACAATAATTTATTTCAACCGTATTACTACAGCATCTTCAGGTAACCTTATGGTCTACCTGCATCAGCTTGGTTAAACCACACATGGAAAGATCTTAACTACAGGAAATATATATATATATATATAGTTGAGCCGAAGTAATATGACATTTATTTCTTTATTTTTGTTGACTTTGTATTTAACAATGATGCTAATTTTTTCGAGGGCATTAGTCCGAAAGTGAACGCAATGGCGTGACTGGAGTTCGAACTCGCTTACGACAATGGCACAGTCCGGCATGTTAACCACAACGTCACGAGGAGTCCCTACCCCGCTGGCTTTCCCGTTGACTTTGTAGTTAACAATGATGTTAATTTTCTTGAAGATTTCTTCCCACATATGAATTCGTAACATTTCGAGAGTTTTAAATGTTTCAATGAATTACTGGATATCTATCTTTACGCTCTTTAACCTCATCATAGTCTAAACAACAGCCAAGTAATGGATATTATTATAAACAGACCTGAAATTGCTTTCCTTTCGTTTTCTCTCGCTGTAATAATCTCAGTGTTTCGCATATTAAAACACTTAAATAAATTTCGGTGATAAGCAAACCTGTTGTCTTTAAAAAGTTATCACTTGTTTTGTCTGTTTTAAGGAGATTAAATCAAGCGGTCGGGGAAGGGGAGTATACGAAGTGAAAAGACTTCTTTTCGTTTTCCCGGGGAAAAAAACGAAAATAAAAATGTCAGACTGACGCCATGTTTCGCATGTGAAAAGTAAAAAAAAAAAAAAAACAAAAAAAAAAACAAAAAACAAAACAAACAAAAACCCAAAAAAAACAAAAAAAAACAAAAAAAAAAAACAAAACACAAAAACCGATTAAATACAAATTCAAGTTGAATATTTAAAAAACACCCAAAGAAAAAACAAACTTCCTTTTGATATTAAAATATCTAAATTGCCACCCTTAAAAAAGTAACTAAAAAAAAAAAAAATAAATAAATAAAAACAAATAAAAAAACAACGAAAAGCAAAAAAAAAAAAAATTTAGAGAATTGAAAAAAATTTAGAAAATTGAAATAAAATTTTTTTAGAAAATTGAAAAAAAAAACAAAAAAAACAAAAAAACAAACAAACATAAAACGCTAGCAAATATTTGTCTATATCTTTCGTTGCAGTCTTATCAGCGATTTTTTTTTATAAAAGAATTATTTTAATATCATTGGATTTTTATTTTATTTCCTTACTCAGCATTTTTTGGAATTCTTTCTCATTCAAACATTTACTTAAGTTCTCCCTCCTTTTTCTTTTCTCTCCTAATTATATTTACTTGCAGAACCTATGGAAATACCACAGTATGGTAATTTGATTATAACAATGTTTGATATCTTTACTTAAGATAAAAAGTAAAGTCGTCGAGGTGGCCTAAAGTCGGTATCAGCCAGACAGCGAGGGAACCTATCCTCCTTTCACTAGCGCTAGATATAGAGATTGTTTTAGCGTATGATGTGGAGCGCCACATCTACCATCTGCTCCTTACTTTACCGCACAATACCTGTGCTACTCATACGCTGAGTTGGCGAGGGTCGGCATCGAACTTGGAATCTTGTGGATTCTAGCTGAGTTCAATATGTAAAAAGTATAATAATCTTGATTTGAATTACATCAAGATTATTATACTCTTTTTATTTCTTTTCTTATTTTCATCTTTTCATTATGTTCGGTTAAAACAGATTAGGGTTATCATTTCCGCGCGTTCACCCTCTCCCTCTATCTTTCCTATATTCTCTTTTTTTCTTTCTTTTTATCTTTTTTTCTTGTTAATTTTTTCCGGTGTAGCGTGTCCTTTTTCTTCCCATTATTTTCTTTTAATAAAAACGGAATGGTTCAATTTTTTAACTGAAATGATGAAACTCATAAGCGGCGGATAAGCAACCCCAAATGATCAGGGTTTGCATTTTTGCATTTCATCTTGGACGATTTCGGCGGTCTCACTTTTAACCAGAGTGTGTTGCAAGATGATAACGGTCGAACAATTAAGGACACGGGTATTATTATATCGATTTAATTAATTTTTATTTTATTTATTATCATCCATTTTCCTTCTTTCTTTCTTTCTTTCTTTAGGGGCTTCGGGTCTTTCTTTTTTTTCTACGTATTTTACACACACACACACACACACACACACACACACACACACACATACATATATATATATATATAATATATATATATATATATATATATATATATAAATAAAACATTCAAGAACGCTCATTTTTCATTCAACAATTTTTAAATAGACTGACCGACAAAGCAAAAGACACTCACAGTTTTCTTATTCTCCGTTGATAAATTTATTTTTTCTCAAATTAACGAAAACCCTGATGAAGATCTATTGAAACAGATTGAAACACTGCAGGGTTGGCGAAATAAACATTACTTGTTTTATGAATTTGTGTTTTTTTAAATTTTTCATTATATTTCATACTGTCGGATTCACTTCCACTTTCTCTTCAGACATATATATATAAGCATATATATATCGGTAAATATATGTCTGTCTGTCTGTCTGTCTGTCTCTCTCTCTCTCTCTCTATATATATATATATATATATAATACCGAATAAAAAATACCAATTTTGAGGTGAATTTAAAGATTTTTTCTTTCTATCCTTGGTGAAATGTCATTAGCTTCTTGTCAGGTGACAATATGACACTGAAACCAATTCTGAGACAGATTAATGAAAGGCAAAAACATACAATCTGTCACCTCATACAATTCTATTCTCTCAAGAATACCAGTGGCGGGCAATTTTATTATTCATATATATATATATATATATATATATATAAAGATTGTAGTTAAAATAAACCATCACATTCCATCTGTTACCCGCAACAATACTTTTGACCGCACTTCCCCACCAAGCAATCCATATTCCCCTTCCACCATTGGGCGACACCTGTTGGACAATCCTGAGTGTACTGCAGCATATAAGCCTTCAATGTTCTCAACTTGGCATCCCCAACCAACGAGTTACACCTACCTGTACTCGAGGCCCTCCTCATCAACAAATTCCGCCCTGCTCTTTGCATACAAAAGCAATTTTATTCTTTACTCCTTTGCGGCCCTACCGTTCTTGATCCTAACAACATTATATATATATATAGGTAGCTGTTAAAGTATAACCACACTGATGAGAGGTGAAACCTCGAAACACGTGTCTGTGGATTACTTATATATATATAATATATATATATATATATATATATATACAGTATTGCCTATATATAAATTATTGCCAGTATATACAGTATTACCTATAGATATAATATTATATATATATATATATATATAATATATATATATATATGATGAGATTTGATCATTTGCTTTAGAAGCATTGTTGAGTAAGTATATTATTATTTATATATATTTTTTGAATACATCACTGATGAGACTTAATAAAGTTGAAACAGCTGTACGATGTTCTACGTGGTGCGCGTTAGTTGCCGTGTTTCCTTGTCATGATTATTTTCAATAATTATCAAATTTTATACGATATACTCATTGTAATTGACAAAAAAGTGCTCAAATGTTGAACAGCAGAGCACTCCTTTTAAACACACGCTTATCAAGACACGTACAGAATAAAGACAGAATAAAGTATGGAATACCTGAATCTAATTTTGATTCTTTTATTCTTAACATCTGATGAACCTCAAATGGTATCGAAAAGTCAATTTCGGATTGAATTTTATTTAGTAACCACGTCTCAGGTGCTTTGGCATTGCCCCTTCCAGCTGGGAAAATTTGGCTCAGGACCGCCCTCAGTGGCGGTAGAATCTCCGTAGAGGACTGTTCATTTCAGAAGTCACCCTGATGCAACACTATAAAGTTAAGGGACTAGAAGAAAGCAGCGACAACAAAGCACCGGCACATCAACATCTTCAGGGACAGCCTTCAAATGCGACATCTGTGGTCGAGAATGTTATTCAAACATCGGACTTCACAGTCACAGGAGGCGCTGTAACTTCAGCAGCACAAAAAACTTTGTTATAGTCTTCCGAGACTGAAATGCCAATAATAATAATAATAATAATAATAATCATGCCTTGTTTTAACGTAACTACGTTTTAAGTGTTTATCTTAGTTGTTATCATATTAACAATGTTTATATCGCTAAATAATTATTTATCTTATGTTTTTTTTTTAATATACAATCTGCAACTGTTGAGCCCATTTTGTTTTACTTCAAGAGTTATCGAGTAATATAGTTTTTTTCTTTTTTGTTGTGAGGTTTTAAGGGATCAAATAAGAACAAAACGATGGGTAACAAATGTAGAAAAATGTATTAAAGAAAGTAGACAAATACAATAGAGAGATGTGGAAATTACGTCCGACGAACAGAGTTATTGGCATACTCGCATTGGCTTACTGCTAAGCCACAATTATCCCTGTTACTTATAGTAACCTGTCGGCGCATTCCATTAGTCTTATACGGTGTATCACCTATAACACTTTTTGAAAGTGTGTGTAACCAAAATGATGGCCTCTCTTTTTTGGGAAGAGGCATCAGTTTGGGGCTTGATTTGGTCTATTTTTGGTTATAACTTTACAATTTAAGTATTCCTGTTAGCAAGCAATAAACATATACGAATTAATAGATAAAAAACGTTTTATTTAATTCCTTTTAGAGAAACATCCATTTCTG
>CM042157.1:60931832-60936832 GCA_023376005.1 Doryteuthis pealeii
TGAGTTAGTGTGTATATATATATGTGTGTGTGTGTGTGTGTGTGTGTGTGTGTGTGCGTGCGTGCGTGTGGGACGGAGAATACATGAGAGATGTGTGTGGGGCGGCTGTGGGGTGGGTTTGGAAGAGAAAACAAGATAGGGTGGGATTTAGATCACCTCAGAGATTTTATGATATCGTCTTTTATGATTGACACAAGGAAAAGAAATGGCCAAGAAAAAAAGAAATTATTTGCCATCGGCGTCAACATTTTTCATTCATTGACATTTCACAAGCAACTAAGTGTTTCTTAAAAGTTGAATTGTAGTTTTTTTTTAAAGGGGCGAAGGTTAATGGGTACTATATTTGGTCTTATAAAAGACTAATTGTCCTTTATATATATATATATATATATATATATATATATATATATATATATATATATATATATCCTTAGGAACAATTGTTTTTTTTTCATAAGACCAATATATATATATAATGATAATGATAATATGAAATTATTATGTTCACTCCTTTTGAGTTTTTCACACCAGCGTTAGCTGATGGTATTTCACTGGAGTCTGAGTGACAACACGTCTCCTCAGGTCTCCAGGACTCTTCTGAGTATTCTAGCCGATTGCAGTAATGCAGTATTCTGGATGTTCTCAATTCTTACTCTGATTTCTAGATCCTCCAGTCTTTTTCCCAAGTTTATTGGTACCGTTCCAAGTGCTCCAACTGCAATTGGTATCATTTTCACTCTCATATTCCACAGCTTTTTCAATTCTCTTGCAAGGTCCAGGTATTTATCAAACTTTTCATTTTCCTTCAGCTTCCCCCTGTGATCTGCTGGGACCGCAAAGTCCACCAGTTGACACATTCTCTTTATTATTATCATTATTTGCTCCTTTTGAGTTTTCACATCAGCATCAGCTGATGGTCTTTCACTGGAGTCTGAGTGACAGCAAGTCTCCTCAGGTCTCCAGGACTCTTCTGAGTATTCTGTCAGATTGCAGCAGTGCAGTGTTCTGGATGGTATCAATCCTTCCTCTGATTTCCAGACTTTCCAAACCCTTTTCCAATCTTTTTGGGACCGTTCCAAGTGCACCAACTACAATTGGTATCACTTTCACTTTCATATTCCATAACTTTTTCAGTTCTCTGGCAAGGACCAGATATTTGTCCCTTTTTTCATTTTCCTTTAGCTTCACCATGTGATCTGCTGGAACTGCAAAATCCACCAGTTGACAAGTTCTTTCTTTTTTGTTAATCAACACTAGGTCTGATCTTCTTGATGGGATAAGGTGATCCGTTTTTCTTCCAAAGTCCCAGAGAATTTTATGCGTTTCGTTATTATTATTATTATTATTATTATTATTATTATTATTATTATTATTATTCACACTAGCCTTAGCTGATGGTATTTAACTGAAGTCTGAGTGACAACCATCATCATCATCATCATCATCATCATCTAATTAATACGCGTGTTGGTAAATGCCCCCCCCCCAAAAAAAAACAGTATTTAGGTTCTGTTTCTTTTGTCACCCTGTAAATTGTTATGCCTGCTGTATGAATTGGGTAGTCCACTATGTAAATAAACCTGGGGTTCCATTATGTAATTTTGGATGTCATTGTCGCATTTTGTGTTAGGAGGCTGAATCTACAAGTCTGGCGTAATTAATACTCAATTTTTTCAGTATCCAAATCAAAGAAGGTTCCCAAGTCTGAGAAGGTTCCCGAGTCCGACAAAAAATACCTGAAGAAGGCCGAAGGGCACAACGGCCGAAACGTTGTACAAACAGCAATGAAGATGAGGACAATAGTCCGAATAATACAAATAATACTAAATTATCAAGCCTCATCTAAAAAATTCAGAGAAACTTAGTTTTTTAAAATTTTATTTATTTATTTATTTTAATAAATGACAAACTTAAGCATACATCACCTTACCATAAAACAAACACAGGGTGTGTACTGGTTGAATGTCACTCACCCTTCGACTGTTATTTTTGTCATTCTCCCTTTATCTCATCATCTGCCCAATGTCACATCATATTATTATAAAATAAATTGGGGAAGGGATACAATTACTCAGAACAATTACTAGAATATTTAATAACAAAGGTAGGAAAAGTTAACTTCTTATTATGATTTACTAGAAGCGGCTACCCGGCATCGCATGGATAGTGGGTGGGGGAGAGTAAACAACAGTTAGTCTCGCCAATCCATTATTACTGAATCTCATGTTAGATTCCCACAGGAGGCCATTAAAATCCTTATGTAAAAGGCATTCCGTTGATTGAGCCTGGGGCGGGGGGCATCAGAAAAAGAAGTGCATAGACACTCTGAAAAGGAAAATTAATGTCGTCTATTTAAAATATTAAATACAATTTTTAAAAAAATCCATGTTGTAACTATTTAAATTTTATTTTTTTAATCATCTTCACGAACATGAATCAAATCTTGACTATTTTTGCTCAAAAAGCATGATCTGGTGATAGTGAATGTGCACACTTTGTCGTTAATTGTTTTATTTTCGTAGTTTCCTCCGGACATACATGCATACATACACACAAACAAACTGCCCTTTATATATGTACTAGAAGTGGCTACCCGGCGTCGCCTGGGTAGAGGGTTTTTTGTTTAAAGTTAGTCTTGCAGATCCATTATTACTGAATTGTGAGTTGGATCCTACGTAAAAAAGACCTTGCGTTGATCCAGTCATTCTGAAAATAGAAATTTATGTCTACAATATTAAATGGAAAAAAATATTGTTATCATTTAAATACTTTTTTTTTTTTTTAGATATCTTCATGAATTTAAATCACATCTTCATTATTTTTGCTAAAAAAACAAGCCCTGGTGATAGTTAATGTGTATATATATTTACTTTGTAGTTAATTGTTTTATTTCCGAAGTTTCCTCCTGACACACATATACACACAATTGCCCTTTATATATGTATTGATAGATAGACAGATACATAAATAAAAACGACTAAAGAGTGATAAAAAGTTATATCTCTCTTTTTCTTTCCATATCTATTAAGTACAGTTCGGACGTTGTAGCATCATACAGGCATAAAATGGCTGTCGGTACAAGTAGAGGTACATACATAGGATTTGAAAAAGAAATACAATCTGAAAACACGTGTCACACCTTCAAAATATAAAAAAGATAAACATTGTCAAAGTTATAATGTTTAGGATATATATATATATATATATTATATATATATATATATATATAAAACACAATTCCCGTTTTCATTTGTGAAAACCAATTTGTGAATTTGATATAATAAATTTTTAAAAATTAAACAATTTTGCGGATCTTCTCATTGTTGTTCATTATAATATATTTTTCTCGTTGTACAAGACTCCAAATCTTATATATATATATATATATATATATATATATATATATATATATATATATAGCGTAAAGTTGTATTTTACATATTTGAAGAACACCCAGAAGCTGCAACAAACTACCCTCGTCCCGAAGACCGAAACTTTATAGTGCCGACATTATCACCAAGAATAAATATTTATCCTTTGTAACATCCCTTGTTTGTCTACATTTCTATGCGCGCGCGTATGTGTCTGTGTGTGTACACATACAAAATTGTCTCCGCCCTGTCGGTGGGGCGTTAGAATGCACTTCTGCAGAGGGGTAAGACTCCCCCAATGGGGCCCCTTTTGGCCGTGGGTGGCGACCCGTGATGCGTAAGGATAGAGCCCAGGTGGATGAGCAGTTCATGACATGCAATACTCCACTTTGGCCCTATCTTGGGCTAGACGGGCGGTCGGAGAGGCCCCCTCCGATCAATCGGCTGGTCACGTCAAGCCCAGCACCTATATGATTTTCCCAACCCTATTGCCCTTATGGCAAGCCCCAACCTCTTTTTATCATATGGGTGCTAGAAGGCGGTGGCTGCGGGTCTACATGTCCTGGGAATGACGTTAAACTCTATCTGATGGTGAGGTTCCAGTTTTGGAGGTTTGGGGAATGTGGAGCACCCCTTCATCACCATTGCTCCCTGGTCCACTCTGACCCGGAGTGGTAGTACCATTTATGGGTTAAATAGAAAAATGTATTTATAAAAAAATTGTATTATGCATTAAGAATTGATTTATTTCAAAACTTTATCGGCTGAGGTTGATATGCCGTAAAACAAAACAAACCAAACCAAACAAAATTGTCTGTTTGTCAATCTATCTTTCTATTTGTGTTCCCAAACTTCTCTCTCTCTCTTCTCTCTCTCTCTCTCTCTCTCTCTCTCTCTCTCTCTCTCTCTCTCTCTGTCTGTCTCTGTCACTGTCTCTCTTTGTATGTCTGTCTGTCTCTCTCTCTCAGATCATATCTGTTTTATTCTAATCCATCTTTCCATCTATATTTGCAGCTACTTCTATCTACCATGTTTACAAAACTTTATCTCTATCTCTCTCTGTCCCCCCCCCTCTCTCTCTCTCTCTCTCTCTCAGGTCACAACTGTTTTATTCTAATCCATCTATCTATCTATATTTACAACTACTTCTATCCACCAATGTTCCCAAAAGTTTATATTTATTTATCTATATAGCTAGCTATTCAAATACACGGCTATATTAACATACGCATACAGTAACAAAATGCGTGCACACTCACATGCCCAAACAAAACAGCATGGGAATCAACAGGCATGAAACGTCTACTTTTAGAGATAAACCTTCAGCCTCATTTCCGGCGGCTTCCCAGAATTCTCTTGCATCACCGACGGAGCAGAGACCCAGCATTTTAAAATTTCGGGTGTAAAAAAAGAAAAACAGCTAAACGGAAGGGAGCGTCGTTCCAATACCGGAAGCTGTGGCGGAAATCAACGGAAGAGTCTCACACAAAGACAATGGGCGTGGTAAGAGAATCCACTTGAAATTATATATATATATATATATATATATATATATATATATATATATATATATATAGTACATTCATGCATTATTATGCATATATCCCATCCAACTCTTAACGGCGTGTT
>CM042157.1:60941120-60946120 GCA_023376005.1 Doryteuthis pealeii
ATTACTTCTACTAGTTTATTATTACACATGACGTTAATTGAAAAAATCTCTACCAATTTATTAATGCACACTAAGTTAATGAAATTATTTCTACTGATTATTAATAAACTGAAGTACGAGAAGTTACTTAATTACGAATTTATAAAAATTACTTTCTACTAGTTTACTAATACTAGTCGTTTTTGCTTTGAATGGAGTTAATAATAAAAATTACTGTCTACCATTTTATTAATATTACATTAAGTAATAAGAATTATTTATACCTATTTGAACATTACATATAAAAGTAATAAAATGATTTTACGAACTTTATAATGCCATATTGTTACATATACGAATATATAATAAATAAATAAAATATGAAAATTAGAAATCAGACTTGAAGAGGCAAAAAAGCCGAAATAAATTATTTCTAATATATCAAGGTTTTGCATTTATCCATAGTATATATATTATATATAATAAATATATAATAATATATATAGAGGCTTAAAATAAAAGGCCTACCATGTTCAATCAATTTGAAATGATCATCAGGGACCTCTACCCCTACGTTTAACTAGTCGATGTTATTCCTTAGTTAAATTCGAACTTAAGATTTATCCTAAGCAATTAATCGACTAGTTAAACGTAGGATAGGGTCCTGATAAAATCATTTCAATTTGATTGAAACCAATGGTGACCATTTATGTTTTCTATAATAGATATAATAATATTATGTATTGCTGTCTGTGTTTTTAATATAATTAACACTTTTGGACTTATTTACTGATGCCACTGCAACCGAAAAGTTAAGCGTCAATTGGATACTATAATATTTATATATATAAATATGCATTTATCATGACTTGAAAAAACGGTAAAAATTTCAGTAATGTTATTTTTAATCTGCATTCCATTTGAATAGTTTTGTTATTTGTGAGGAAGACATTTAAAGGTTTTATTTATTTCTGTGTAGTTATTTGTTTAAAATCAGATATTTGGATTTGAAAATACGGTATTTTCAGAAAAGAAAAGTAAATGCCATATTATATCTCGATATATTTTATGCCGCCAGAAAGCGGTGTCTTTCATTACTAGTGTATGTGAAATTAGACACGATGCTTGCTCGCTCGAGTGACGCCATGATATATTCTCTGCCTCATGCTGCTATAGCACAGCAGGTTTTGTCCAGTCGCCCATTTCTTTGTAAAAATAGTTTGGTGCAATCGCATAATAAAATTAGGGATCAAGACATGAATCAACGGCATTTGGTATCTGATAGTTTGCTCCCTATGCCCAATTCACTATATTGTTCTTCTCTTTAGTGCCATTGAAATAGTATATTTACCAAACCCCTCCGAACGGCAGGGATGTGACACAATGTCAATTTCTTAGATGGGTTCAACAGGTCTGAACTCAGTTTCCTTCTTCTAGACCGGTTGCCTAACTATGGTTAAAATAGTCCAGTCTGCCCTACTATGTTATCCATAGCGGAGGGAGAGTAGGAATCATATCTTTCCCAAATTGGTATTAGCGCTAAGTAACATGCTATTACTACTTCCAGGAAAAACATCACAACGTCGAAACCATCACAACCAAGACTAGGTTGAAACTATTACATGACAATGCGGAAGACCTAACCGATATCTTATCTCTCTCCTCTATATTTATATTAATATATAGGAAGATGTCATGACGGCGTGTTTCTTTAATAACTGAAAAAAAGGAGATGCCATCAGCATTGAACTCGCAAACATATTAATATGCTTAGGATTAAGAAGACATTTTTTCATAACCGTCAAATATCGTGTTTGTTTAATATTGCCGGGAAGGGGGTAAAAAGTTCATAATAGAGGGTTTGTATCAAAGTGAAAATCATCAAATCATTAAAGGAAAAGAAGTTTGCATCTCCTTTCAAATAAAATGTTGCTTGTATCGATTAATTATAATTATATAATTATTGAATATTTTTACACATACACTTTACACAAAATCGCTTAGGTGTTTATTATTTGTATACGTTTAGTAACCTCTAGTTTAGCTTGTAGGCCGGCATTACTATTAATGGCACTTTAATTCTTATTGTAAGCTTATCAATTTTCGTACGTTATAGTAAGTGGCCTTACCTTTGGAATATGGCCTACGAAAATCATGTCTTCTTATTAGTATGTGGCCTACCATAAAAGCATATTATAAGTTTTATAATAACTGCAACCCAAACCCTATTTCAAAATTTTAGAATATTTTAGAATTAAATAGATCTCTGATTCAATGTAAATAGGATAATTCTTTTTTTTAATTATGCTTAATACTATATACACTTATGAGTGAATTGCATTTCTTGAAATTAATATATGTGAAAAATAAATTTAGTTTTCAATAAAATTGTTTACACTTATATCTATAAATATACTCTTACTGAGGTAGGTCATATTCAACCGGGTAGGCCACATTACTATAATAGAATTCAAAAAGGTAGAGCTATCATACTATATAGAATCAAAAAGTAGGCCACTTACTATAATAGAATCAAAAAGGTAGTCTACATACTATAACGGCACCTTTAATTCTTAGTTAAGTCTTATCAATTAATATAACAGTTTGTTGTAATGCTAAGTTAGCTGTCTATATTTCTTTTCTAGTTTGAATTTTTTGTTCTTAGTAAGGATCTACATTACTAGGACTAGAAAAAAAAAATTAAAAAAACACCCCTCCAGGCGGTGTAAAGATTTATTTTGAATAAATATTGCACTGGGTGGGTGGGGTTAAAAATTCAATGTCGGAGGGTTTTTCTCATCAGTAAGTGAAAATCATCAAATTATTAAAGGAGTAAAAAACATGAAATAAAATAGAACAATTTGAAATAAAACTTATTCTGTCCCCTCAAATAAAATGTTAGGCGCATCATTTTAATTATTAATCAAATGATTATTTTGAATATTTTACACATACATTCTACAAAAAATGGTTAGTATTTATTATTTTAAACTTTTGAGTTAACTAACCTCTTTTTACTGGAAAAAGGGTGAGAGTAAAAAAAATAATTTTTAAAACTGATTACAGGTTTGTTCTTTATTCTATGTATTGACGATTTTCGGTTTATGACGTAGTTTTGGTTACAGATAAATAGAACTGATCTCCATTGATTAATAGATAGTATGCTATATTTACAAGTAAATAGTGCCTCAATATTTTAATAGAGGCATGTATATCTAAGTTAGAGAAGCCTGAGCATGAAATCACCCATTTGTGATGAAGTCTACAGTTGCTTCACGCACTGTCTTCCATCAGCCTCCTCTCTAGGGTCATCTGGGAAAGGTGAATGGATGTATAACGTCACCAATCGGTTGTGATCACCCAACACCCCAAAAAAATACCATTGGATCAGCGGGACTTTTAAATTCTTTAAATTATCTTTATTATATTAGCAACAAAAATCCGTTCCTTCCTTTTCTTTTGGAATTCTTCGCAGTATAACATATAACGTCCTATCGGTGATATATCTCGTCAGCTGCACAGAACAATCATTGGCAAAAATCGTCGCTATCTACAGAATGTCCGGAACCACTGACAGAGAAAAAAGACCAAAACTTGAAAAAAATATTGAATTTTCTCGGAAGTATATACTCAACATTTCTCCATGGGCGGCGACAATTTTAAATGTCACGGTTGTGTTTACTAAAATAATCTAAATCACATTAACAGCAGTAGAATTACACAAACATTATATATATATGGTGTATGTTGTGTGTGTGTGTGTATTTGGGCAGCATTCAATTCATTTAACATGAGAATTAAACAAAAGGGACGTCTCTGTTTAACCACATTTTATTAACGATCTTTTCGGCTTTCTGACCAACTTTTTTACATCTGGGACGGAATCCGTAAAATTAGTCCGCCGAAGTTCTTATCCAAGTACTTTCGGCACTTCGAAGTACCGATCATCAGGGTGATGTGTTTATGTTCCAGTTATATATATATATATATATATATATAATATATATATATAGAGAGAGAGAGAGAGAGAGAGAGGAGAGAGAGAGAGAGTGTGTGTGAGAGAGAGAGGGAAGAAGAAGAAGAAAAGAAGAAGAAGAAGAAGAGATGAAACACAAAGTTGCTTAAAGGAAAGAGAGAGAGTGTGGTGTGTGTTGAGAGAAGAGAGAAAGAGAGAGAGAGAGAAAAGAGAGAAAAGAGAGAGAGAGAAAGAAGAAGAAGAAGAAGAAGAAGAAGAAGAAGAAGAAGAAGAAAACGCTAGGTTGCTTAAAAAGAAAATGAGACAGAAGTGTGTGTGTGGAGAGAGAGAGGGGGAGAGATAGGGAGAGAGGAGTGAGAGAGAAGAGAGAGAGGAAGAGAGAGAACACACACAATCTGTCGAAGAAGACAGACATAGGCAAATGGTCTCTTTGATTAAATAACATAAAAGTTCTCTTAAAGAAAAAACAACTTTGAACGTATTAAAAAAACAGAGAACATTAGAGAAAGCCAATATATATATATATATATATATATATTATATATATATAATATCTGAAGATACAGAGTTAGATAAAGAAAGCAGATTGTGAGCCTAACCACTCCAGGCCTCCGTCAGTTCTTCCGGTATGTTTAGTCCTTACATTTACGGTTGGATCGTGATACCCGATATTCTTGTCTCTTGACTCGTGAGGCATATGTCAAATATTAAAGACATATCATTTTACCGTTCCCCCCACATCTGAGCGGAGCCACAGACGAATGCGAGGCCATCGTGAAAACATTGTTAAGAAAATCCTTATTGTTCCTCTTCTTGTTCGCCTTTATTTATCTAAGTTTTTTTTTTCTTGTTACTATTTTATGAATTTTCACAGCATCCGTATCTCGAGGCTCTGGCTAAGGATCAAGTGACAATAAGTCACTTCCTTACTAGTTTTAACAATAGAAATTAAAATATCATACAAAATAAAAATTGAACAATGTTGATGTTTCTTCATCTTTATTGTGGTATGTATAAACATAAGGTTTCGGCCGCTATATTTTCC
>CM042157.1:60948620-60974570 GCA_023376005.1 Doryteuthis pealeii
CTCTACCGACTGAGCTAACCCGGCCCTTTTAAGGTAAGGTCTCCAAATTATTTAGAAATTACAGAAACATTTATAGTTTATTGTCAATGATGTTTATATCATTTTAAAGTTTGAACACATATCTATTTTTCTACATAATTGACATTTCGGTCGATGCATTTTGTATGTGCAGTTTTTGTATGCCCATGTTATACCAGCTCGCCACCATGTAATTAAGGAAGCATTGAATCTTGTCATTGTTGCAAACTCCTTACGTCACTCGAAAACTCCTTACGTCACTCCTTACGTCACTTTTTAATGCAAAAGGCATGAACGTTTTCGAGTGACGTAAGGAGTTTCCAACAATGACAAGGTTCAATGCTTCTTCAATTACATGGTTGCTAGTTAGTATGAAAAAGCTAGTATAAAAGAATAACTGCGTGTACGTCACACTTGGCAGTAGCGTCAGTCGGGAGCTCCAATATTACAGTGTGCGAATTATTAAGGCTTGATGCGTGAAGCTATAACTGTTTATTATTCTTACTTACTAGCAAATATATGCACCCTCCGGGTGCAAGTATTTAAGTTTTGATATAATAAAATATCATATTAAATTAGAAAGGCTAATGAAACTGACTAAGAATGCAGATAAAAAGATCTGCAACAGAGGGGGTATAATCGAAAAATAGAACAACTTTGAAACTAACTATTCCATCATTTTCCATTACTCCCCTCTTTTATTGGTAAATTTTCCTAATTTAACTATTTAGTTAAAATAGGAAGTAAAGGATAATATTACAGTTATTTCTTCTTGTAAATAAATTTCTTTTAATATTTATCCACGAGATTTTTGTTTATATTTATATTTCTTAAGATAAAACCAAACAATTAGAAATCAATAATACCAAGCACATATTTATTAAAATAAAATTTTAAATATCAATATGCAAATTAGCCTTCTCGTTCAAACTGTAAACCGCTATTTTGTTTTATATATAAATACAATTGCATGTTATTAGTACGTAGATATGGTCAACAGTATTAATAATGTAAAACAATTTTTATTAATAACTGAAGGTTTAAAAGAATGAAATCATGGAGAATTTGACGTAAATAATTAAGGGAATTGTGATTTGAGTAGTAATATAGTTTCGGTTACAGACAGAAAAACACACAATCTCCATTATAATAAGATATGAAACCATATAAAAGCTTCTAAATTATTGGTGGTAAATAGGAATAATCATAATCATAGAATTGTGTGCAAATAGATTATTATTAAATAGGAATAGTTACTTAAAACCATATGATTTTGCATGAATTAATTGTACTAGCAACAGAAAACACCCTCCGGGCGTCGTAAAAATTATTTTTTGAAAGACATTGCCTGAGAGAGTTGGAGTTAAAAATTCAATGTCAGGGGGCTTGTATCATAAGTAAGCAAAATCCTTATGTTTAAAAAATCCTTATGTTTATGATTAAAAAAATAATAATAATTTGAAATGAAAACTGAGCCCTGTCCCTCTCAAATAAAATGTTGCGTGCATGTAATAATCAAACAATTATTTTGAATATTTTTCACATCAATTTTACAAAAAAATCGTAGGTATTTATTTATTGTAAACTTTTTAGTTAACTTCTTGTTACTGTAAAAAAAAAATAGGGACGAGAGTAAAAAACAATTTTTTAAATTGCTTACTCAAATTTTGGGTGTATATAGCATAAGAATATTGTGACGTAAGCTGTGACGTAGAGCTATGACTTAGTTTTTGTTACAGACAGAAATACAGACAATCTCCATTATTAATAGATTGGAACACTTAAAACCATATGACTGGGTGAAAATCATTTGTACTGTGTGCAAACAAATGATTATAGTCAATAGGAACTGCAATAAAACTTCAAAATATATATTCATAAGTGAATCAATTTTTGGGATTAAATAATCCATTATGAGTTGATAGTTCACCAGATATTTTTTTCATACGGGATTCTTGCTGAAGAATAATTGCATGTAATTCACACTTGGCAGTAGCGTCAATCGGGAGCTCCATCAGAAACGACTTTCAAGCCAAGACTGAGCATGGCGGTAAGGTAGGCCGAATTCCAATATTTTTCATACGTGATTCTTGCTGAATGTGGTGTTGGGGAAGCTTTACATAACACATTATGGAGTGTTCTATATCTATAATAAGGAACTTGTAACTTGAAATATATTTTCTTTGCCATTGTATGATTAATTAATTTTAATATGTCAATATAGTAATGAATTGGTTTGACAGGGAATTGAGTTTAACTTAACGATTTAGAGGTATATTCTGGTGGTGGTGGCTACTTATATATATATATATATATATATATATATATATATATATATATATATATATATATATAATGGTATACACAGGAATAACCTACACGAGTTTCACCATAAGGATATTCAGGGTTAAATCCACTGAATTAATCAAGATATTAATTAACTACAGCCGATTGTACGCGTTTTGTGGTTAATCTAACCACAAAATACACGCGTACAATCGGCTTGATTAATTCAGTGGATTTAACCCTGAAGATCCTTATGGTTAAACTGGAGTAGGTTATTCTTGTGTATATCATTATAATAATAAATGTGCTCTACTTACGCATTGAGCACTTTATATTTATTATATTACTGTCTTATCATTGTGAAACTTGTATCAACTAATCATTGTGGCCAATTTCACCGGTAAGTCACTATTTTCATATATATATATATATATATATATATATATATATATATATATATATTGGAATGCACAAGGTTTCTCTTATCGACAAGTGCAGGGCGTTTTCTTAGAAGATTGTGTTGCTGTTGAGAGCATAAGTCTGCATTGATTATCTGATTGCTGTTTTAAAAAAAAACTCAAACTGAATAATACCACGATGATCCCACCACACACACAGGATAACCTTTTTTTTTCTTTGAAGCCCCACCCTTGGGGTAGATTGCGGAGATTAATCATTGTAAATCCGCTGCCTTTGCGTTGAGCATTAATCATAAAAGTCCCTAATTAGGCAAGACGGACGGTCGGAGAGCACCCCCCTGCACTTCAAGCCCAAACCCCAATACGATTGACCCAACTCTATTGCCCTTATGGTAAGCCCCAACCCTTTTTATCATATATATGCTAGAAGGCGGTGGCTGAAGTTCTTAGTGTCATGGGTATGAAATTAAATATCTGATGATGGAGTTCGAATTTTGGAACTCAGAGGAATGTGGAGTACACCTTCATCACCATTACTTACAGGTCCACTCTGACTCGGAGTGGTAGTACCTCTTAGGTTCCCATCTACGGGTTAAACAAAAAAAAAGAGTTTAAAAATTGTGTTTAAAAAATCGAGTTTGAAAAAAAAAATGAGTACCCATCAAGAATGAATAAAACAAAATGTCTTCGGCAGAAAATAACCCAACAAGAGTTGACATGTCGGGAAATCCAACCAACTAACCAAAAAGATCGATTTTTTTCCACCTGTAATTATATTCTTCAGAAACAGGTTTTTATTTATTTTTATTTATTTGCCTTGATAGAAGACTTGTCGCTATGGATATGCGATCTTCCTTATTCTTCTCACTAAGATTGTCAGAAACACAAACTCCCAGCTTGTTCACTTTTCCTATCTTTTTCAAATGGTGGTAGAATGTGGATTTGGATGTGTTGAGGTTAAGTGCTAATTCTCGAGCACTTTTGCGTGGATTGCATTCCAGCCATTCTTAAAGCATCTTGGTCGAGGTCTGATGATCACCGACGTTACGCAGCGATTAGTCTGTTCAATACTTAGATGGGTGGCCATTTAACTCTTTGCCTACCAAATTTCCCCCACAGCTGTACCAAATTTTCTTGGTATTTTTTAACTGCAGGTTGTGATATTTTAAAAATCACTATCTATTCACCTCAGAACTCATTCTATTCAAATACATAGTGATTTTTTTCAGTGTAAGAAAGTGACTCGTCCGAGAACTGCTGACAATGGTGGGAGGGCAGCTGTGAGCGGCTTAAGTAGGCAAATAGTTACTTAACTGCAAGCACAGTAAGCAACCCGATATCAAAATACTTTCTTCAGCATTAAATGACCTGAAAAGGATTGATATGTCGTAAAACAAAACCAACCAATTTTATTTCATATGTCTGTATTTTTTGAATATATACGGTAGACCATAATGATGGGACACATTTTAAATATTATTTTCTCAGATTATAAAAAAGGACACAGAGTAGTGAATATATTTATTACATAACTGATACACAGGAGTTTTATATGGTATCTAAGATTTTAAAATTACATTAAGTTTTTATTACTTTCAGATATTGATTTTGGTGGTCCTCATAATGCCGTGAAGTCTAAAAGAAATTGCATATGTAGTCGAAGAATACTTCGCCAGCCAGAGATCCATCGCTGCAGCCCACAGAAAATTCAGACAGCATTTTGCAAAGCGAGAGGAACCATTTCGAAAGGTGAACCTTCGTGATATTACACATTTCCAAGAGACAGCATCCGTAGAGAGATAACAGCTATTCCAGTTGATATGCTAAACCACACTTTACGTGATATGAGAAATCCAGCTCTCGAATATTTTCGGCATCTAAAGGAAATAATATTCAAATCTTAGATAACATGTAAAACTCCTGTGTACTAGTTATGTAATAAATAGGCTTAGTACTCTGTGTCTTTTTGTAATCTGAGAAAATAGCATTTAAAATTGGTTCTATTACTATGGTTCACCCTGTATAATCAAAGAAGCAGCTCATGTGTTGGGCTGTGGTGACCTCTTGAGTAAACCAAGTATAGAGATGAACACAATGTGGGAACCAATCATTGAAAAGCCTAAATCAAATTGTTTTAGAGTAGATTACTTTAAAAATAAAAATATCGAAAAAAACTGATGTCATTGGATTTTACAAGGAACGCCAATAGACAGTTTTTTTTCTACATGATCGTCATTCTTCTCGTGACACTTGTCGGACTGTTATACCATGCTTCTGACAGGTTAACGACCACACCGGAATCTGATATCTCTGATAGAATAAAATGGGAATTATTTCAAGCTGTAGCTGTGTAGGTAGTATTGTATAGCTGCACCACTTGGACTTTGACGAAACGCCTGGAGAAAAAGCACAAGGATGCTGCGTGCTATTTTGAAAAAATCATGGTAGCTGTTACCTACCATGTAAGACGAACAAGACATGCTGGATACAGCTGATATAACTAACGAAGAACTTATAAGTTATGTTCTCGGGGATGCACGTGGTCTAATGGTTAGATTCATAGGAACTTGACTCGTGAACCCGAGTTCAATTCCTGGACGAATCTGTTTGCATTTCTAATACCATTGGGAAAGGTATTAATCCAATTCTCCCCCCCCCCAGACTGTGCTCTTTAACCATGGCTAGGTAACTAGTCTAGGAGAAGGAAAACTCTGTTAAACTCCGCTTCAAGAATTTGACCTTGTGTCGCATCCTGCTTGTGCGGAGGGGTTTGGTAAATATATATAAGTTATGTTCTTCTATGGAGACACCAGTGTTGGCCGACCAGCAAAATGTTACATTCATCAGCTCTGGATGCCATCTAGAGCAGTGGTCCTCAACCCTTTTTTTTTTTTTACCTATGGCCTCTTGTGATTCTTATTTTACTCTGGTGGACCCCTCATAACCATTCGATGTTTAAAAAAACCTATTGTATTTTTATTGTTAAATATCATCAGGAATTGTATTAAAAGATTGATAAAATATTTTGTGTATTGTAGAATTATAACTAATTTATGGAGGTGTGTGGTGTAACGGTTAGAGTCGTAGGAAATGGACTTGTTGACTAGAGTTCAAATCCTGGACAAGACTTTGCATTTCACATAGATAGATAGATAGATAGATTATAACATTCTGGTATGTACAACCTTCAACATATAATTTGGAGTGGGATACTATTTAGCAATTCCTTCATTGACTAAAAAGACAATTTACCGTATTTGACGGCATATAAGATGCACGGGCATATAAGACGCACCCCCATTTCAGTAGGTCAGATTCAGGAGAAAAAAGTGTTTAGTGTATTTAAGCATATATTGTTGAAAACAGTCTAGCTGTACTTGTTTATAACAATACCAGCAATAAAATAAGGATGCATAGAGTTTAGGGTAGGTAAAAGTACTGAGCGTAAGCTGGGTTAGTGAGCATCATAGAGAAGATTAGCCTAGACCTACGGGAGGTCTCAAACTTTACTTACGATGTATAAGACGCAGGGCAAGTTTTTGAGCCAAAATTTTGGAAAAAAGGTGCGTCCTACATGCCGTCAAATATGGTATATGTTCCTGATATTAGATAGGTATAACGCAGTAGTTCTCAATCTTTTTCTTTTTTTTTTACCTATGGACACTTTTGATTTCTATTTTACTCTGGTCATTTGATGTTAAAAAAACTATTGTATTTTTATAATAAATAATAAATATTTTTTGCCTGCCTGAACAAAAAATAATTCATATAGTCCCCGGGTGCATATAGCCTTCCGTTGAGAAACACTGGTCTGGAGGATTTACCAAGAGTAATAGCTGATGGTGAAAGAGATAGAGAGAAAGAGAAAGAGAGAGAGGGGGGAACCCTGCTGTCGGCACGCCTTTATGATGATGATGATGATTATGATGATTTGGATTGTTCGGACTAGTGTCCTCATCTTTATTGTTATATACACATATTTTCGGTTGATGTGCCCTCCGGCTTTCTGCAGGTGTTTCTTGTCGAACACGGGAACTTTTTTGAACTCGGGAACCTTCTCTTCGACCTCGAGAACCTTCTTGTCAAACTCAGAAGCCATCACTGAACTTCGAACCGAACCCTTTATTCAATCCACCGAGGTAGACTGTTCTCATTCGGTTAGCCATGACCGGGTACTATGTTATTATCGCTCTTGGCCAGGACTGAACCTGCAACATACAAATGATTGCCACTTAGAACTGTATTAGCCCAACCCTTATATCCGCTGTGCCAACTGGACAGCTTTTCTGGTACTTTCCATTGTTGTATTATATTAGGTTTAAATTAAAGATTTAGACAAATGATTATGTTGGTCCCAAGATTTCGGCCGTAGTATCCTCCGGCCTTCTTCAGGTGTCAATTGTTATCGGTTATCTTATAGGAAAACTTTAGGGAAGCTCGTGGTGTAATAGTTAAAGTCATGGGAAATGGACTCGTCGCTCCGAGTTCAAATCCTAGATGTGGTAATTGCATTTCACTTAGCGCTAATACCCTTGAGAAAGGTATGAATCCTACTCTCCCTACATGGATAAATAGTAGGGCAAACTGGACTCTTTAACCTTGGTTAGGCACGAGAAAGAAAACTCTGAATTCAAACCTGTTGAACTCCGCTTAAGAAATTGACCTTGTGTCACATCCTGCTCGTGCGGAGGGGTTGGTAAATATATATAGGGAAACTTTATTTAAGCTATTCAATTAAACAAACATGTCAAATTTTCCGTCATTCCACTGGCTACACACATGTAGTGACGTAGCGAGTTAACGCTATGGGCGGGTACTGAAAATAATCTAGATTGTATTTTCGGGCCGACTGCATTGGAACACTGGATGCGTAGGCAAGGTCTGGCCGATTCATGTCTCTGGGCGGCAACAGATGGCGTTGAAATTTCAAATCTTTATGCTTATCTGTCGGTCTCATTTTTAACTCTGTTCAGATTCCTGGCTTTATTCGACTGACTCTTAGGTTCAAACTAGACCATACGTAGAGTCGTTGGGTTCCCTCTACAAGTTTCCAATTCTGGAGCTCTGAAGAATGTAAAGTACCCTTTCATCACCATTGCTCCCAGAACCACTCTGACCTGGAGTGGAAGTACCTGATAAGGTCCCATCTGTGGGTTCAAAAGAAAAAATGTGTTTAAAAAATTGACTGACACTTTGTCCTACACTAGACCACACGTGGAGCTGTTGGGTTCCCTCTGCAAGTTTCCAATTCTGGAGCTCTGGAGAATGTAAAGTACCCCTTTCTCGCCATTGCTCCAGGGTTCACTCTGAGCCGGAGTGGTAGTACCTGATAGGGTCCTATCTATGGGTTAAAAGAAAAAAATATTGAGTACCCATGAAGAATGAATAAAACAAAATGTCTTCGGCATAAAATAACCCAACAAGATTACAACCCTCTGCAAGTACTGTCAATAATGATATTTATGTTTCTATTTAGGAAGCAGTCAAACATTCTCATTAGTTACCTCCGTTAAATGTGTTTACCCAGCCCCTCCGCACGAACAGGATGCGACACGAGGTCAATTTATTAAAGGCAGGGTTTGACAGAATTTCCCTTCTAGATTGATGGCCATAAAAGTTGTCGGGGTGGCATAAAGTCGGTATCAGCCAGACAATGAGGGAATCTATCCTTTTTTCCCTAGCACTAGACCAAGGAGATTATTTTAGCATCTGAGGTGGAAAGACACATATACCATCAGCTCCTTACTTTACCGCACAGATCCCTGTGCTACTCATACGCTGAGTTGGCGAGGGCTGGTATTGAACCCGGAAACTTGTGGTTCCTAGTCGGGCGCTCTACCGACTGAGCTAAACGTTGGACATACGAAGATCAAAAAAGCCCAGTTTGGCCAACTATTTATCCATAGCTGCAGAGAGTATAGTTTGGTCCATACCTTTACTAAGGGAAAGTATTTATCCAACCCGTTCACCAAGGGGAGGATCTGACATAAGGTCGCACCAGTAGGATGCGGATATAGAAAGAAAAACACAACGTATAAAGCGTGCACATACAGTATTGACGACGCAACCAGTGGTCATCCCAGTGATAGGACCACAAATGTCCATCATATCTATCTTAGTAACCAAAGTTTTTTTACGTGTTAAGGGGTTCAGTGGATACCGATTTGATTTTATACGTATCTAATTTTTCTTTTTACAAAAATATTTACCTACAAACTATTCACTTTAAATTTATATATATAGACAGACAGACAGACTGACAGACAGAGACAGAGACAGAGAGGCAGAGAGACAGAGACAGAGACAGAGAATTAGGAAGAGCGTGGTGTAATGGTTAAAGTCATAGGAAATGAACTCTCCCTCCAGCTATGGGTAAATAGTAGGGTAGAATGGGCTCTTTAACCTTGGTTAGACAACCGGTCTAGAAGAAGGAAAACTCTGAAATCAAACCTGTTAAACTCCGCTTAAGAAATTGACCTTGTGTCACATCCTGCTCGTGCGAAGGAGTTGGTAAATATATATATATATGTGTGTGTGTGTGTGTGTGTGTGTAGATAAATGGAAGTAAATCCGACAATATGTTATATTGTAAAAAATTGAAAAAACACAAGTTTCATTAACGAATGATGTTTAATAAGCCTATGCTGAAGTGTTTCGGTCTGTCTTAACAAACATTCATCGGGTCTTTCGTTGGTTTAAGGAAAAATACATTATTAATGAAAACAAAATATCTGCGAGCTTCTGCTTTTGGTGTGTGGCTGCTTTTGTTGATCTTCAAATGTGAGGAAAAAAAAGACATACTTGATAATTTATTTTTAAATTTAGATTAAATGAGGTCAAAACTTTCTTAGAAAGCGAACAAAATTATTTCAAGGTTTCTTCAGGTCGTATTTATTCATTTATTTTAATTTTATTCGCTTTGCTAACTCCCTTTTCCCTAATCTCAATTATCTACCCAGAGTTAAATGGATGACCCAACGGGTCACGTTTTGTCTAGTATAAGTAGGATAATCAATACTAGTTCCAATTACCGTCGAATGGTAAGACAAGGCAGCAAGCAGTCGTACTTAATACGAATCTGTTCTTTTGCAAGACTACTTCAAAATGCAGGTTATTTATGAAGCCTCAGAACACATAGAAACCAAGCCAATCAGGACTCAAGGATGGAATCACCGAAAGCATGAGTGGATTATCTGGATTCCATAAGTACCAGTTCGTCTTGACACTGGTTGAGTTGTGCTTAGCCTGTTGCTCAAACCAACAGTACGCTAACTCACTTCAAAGTATAAATATATATATATATATATATATAATATATATATATATATAATGAAAGTGTCTGTTAATGAGTTTGCTCCGGAAATGTGTCTCTGAATAAAAGAGATATGTGTCAGTTACAAAGAAACAATTCCCGTGTTTACCCTGAGAAGTGATTTATGTTTGAATAACATTGTCACACATACGCAAACGTACTGACAAAATAATTAACCACTGAACTGTAGATGAGGAAAGTGAGTTATTTATTTTAATAGTTCAAGTAGCACGATAAAAAAAAATCTTGTGGGGAATAAGACGTAACAGTCTTTTAATTATAAGAGTGTTATTACTGATTACCCAACAGGATTAAAAAAAAAATTTTAAAAAAACAACTGTCAATTCATTCTGAAATATGCTAATAAAAAATATCGGTCCAAAACATATTTTGATTATTGTGGTGAGTGGGATCCCATCCCACTAATATATACGGCCCCATATGTCACCTAAACAAGCAGAATTCTAACAAGCCGATTCGTTTTGTAATCAATTTATGCCCTGTTTCAAAAAAGAAAATGTTAAAAATAACAAACTTGTCTTTTTTCTTCAGAAATTTAAATAATAAAAGATTGTAAACTAACTAACAAAAAAAAAAAAGAAGAGTTTAAAAAATTATGCAGTTATAGAAAACAAACACACCAACAATTTTATCTATGATTTCAGGTTATTAAAAAAAACCTTTCAATGTGAAATGTATTCCCTGGTAATAGTAATGATACTACAGAGAAACGGTATTTCTCGAGGAGAACTTACGGCTCCATGTTGCCAAATGTTTGTGCTTTAAGATTCATTTAAATTTATATATATAAACGGACATAATTGACAATAAAACAAATCGGCCTGTTAGAATTCTGCCTGCTTATGGTGACATGTGAGGCCGTATATATTAGTAGGCCGTGGTGGGGTCTAAATAAGAAAACATCATATTGATTTTATATGAGAAAATCTTTCACCATTGTTTTATCGAAGAAATGAAAACTATTGTTATAGAAAACACATCAGAGGAAAGAATTCTTATGTGCTAGGGGAAAACCTCGAAAACAAATCTGGAGTCAGGGTAACTAAGATTGAGTAACGATGAAGACTTCAGCGCTACACAGCAAATCCTGCGACAAACGTTACCAAACTGCAGTTTCCTTTTAACCACAGTGGCAGTGTGGAGATGTCAACCCACCCAGGCTATGTAGTTTCCAAAAAAAATCCATTTGGACACTACTCCATCGTCTTTTTCCAGGCGGAGTGATCGAATGGAAATCTTTTTTTCTTTTTTTAAATGAACTCATTATTGTGACGGAATTGTATACACATTAATACTAGAATTTACACAAGAAGATGGACAGTGTCAAAAGTGATCCTAGCTCCGTCGGCATTCTTGTTCAAGGAGGTGTCGTATGCACCATGCAATTATACCCTTTAGTCTCTGAGGGTGGATAGATCAAATTTTTGGTTGGTTGGTTGGTTGGTTGGTTTTACGGTATGTCAACTATTGTTGGGTTATTTAATGCCATAGACATTTTTTTTTCAAGCATCACATTGTCGGAAGAGCTTAGAATGCAAAAGGATAAGACCCCACCAAAAAAGGGTGTGTTCTCGATATGGCACTAAACTTCATTTGATGGTGAGACTCTAGTTCTGGGGATCTGGGGTGAAGTACCCCTTCAGAAGCAAGAAAGAAAGAAAAAAAGAAAGAAAGAAAAGTTAATACGAAAGACAGAAACAAAACAGAAAGAAAAGGGATAAAACGATAATAAGAAAGAAAGAAAGAAAGAAAGAAAGAAAAGTTAATACGAAAGACAGAAAAAAACAGAAAGAAAAAGGATGAAAAGATAATACGAAAGAAAGAAAGAAAGAAAGAAAGAAAGAAAGAAAGAACGTAAAATAATAAAAATAATAACATCTATTAAGGTTCCTAGTTCGATACCGGCCCTCGCCAACTCAGCGTATGAGTAGCACAAAGATCTGTGTGGTAAAGTAAGGAGCTGATGGTTGATGTGGCGATCCACCTCAGACGCAAAAATAATTTCCTTGGTCTAGCGCTAGTGAAAAATGGATAGACTCCTTCGCTGATTGGCTGATACCGACTTTAGGCCACACCAACGACTTTACTTTTTTTATTTTTAAAAAAAAGCAAGTAACTGACTGAAGATAAGAAAAAAGACAAAAAGAGCACGTAGGAAGATAGATTTACAAAGTCGAGATAAGAAAGAAAAGAAAATAATCCCCATCCCCAACCAAAAAAAAAAAAAAAAAATAAAGGTAAGGAAAAGTAAACTAACAAACATCGAAATAAAAACTAGAAAGAAAGAAAGAAGAAAGAAAGAAAGAAAAGATAAAACACCTGACGAAAAAGAGAAAGGGCGATAACGCTAAAGATAATTGTAAAAAAAATAACAATCAAAGAGAAGAAAAGAAAAATTCATACGAAAAAAAGAAAGAGAAAAAGAAAGAGAAAAAGAAAAGAAGATAAAAGAGAGAAAGAAAGAAAGAAAGAATACTAAAGAAAGAAAGAAAAAAAAAGAAGATAAGAAAGAAGAAAGGAAACATATAAAAGCAGAAAAAACATAATATGAAAGAAAGAAAGAAAGAAAACAATGAAAGGAAGAAAAGAAAGAAAGAAACATAATATGAAAGAAAGAAAGAAAGAACATAAAGAAAGAAAGAAGAAAGAAAGAAGAAAAGAAAAAAGAAAGAAAGAAGAAGAAAGAAGAAAGAAAGAAGAAAAGAAAGAAAACATAATATGAAAGAAAGAAGAGAAAGAATATAAAGAAAGAAAGAAAGAAAGAAGAAAGAAAGAAAGAAAGAAGAAGAAAGAAAGAAAGAAAAGAATAAATGAAAGAAGAAAGAAGAAAGAATAATATAAAGAAAGAAGAAAGAAAGAATAATATGAAAGAAAGAAAGAAAGAAAGAAAGAATAATATGAAAGAAAGAAAGAAAAGAAAGAAAGAAAGAAAGAAAGAATAATATGAAAGAAAGAGAAGAAAAAGAATAATATGAAAGAAGAAAGAAAGAAAGAAAGAAAGAAAAGAAAGAATAATAAAAGAAAGAAAAAAGAAAGAAAGAAAGAATAATATGAAAGAAAGAAGAAAGAAAGAAAGAAAGAAAGAATAATATGAAAGAAAGAAAGAAAGAAAGAAAGAAAAAAGAAAGAATAAATATGAAAGAAAGAAAGAGAAGAAAGAAAGAAAGAATAATATGAAAGAAAGAAAAGAAAGAAAGAAAGAAATAATATAAAGAAAGAAAAAAACATAATATGAAAGAAAGAAAGAAAGAAAGAAAGAAGAAAGAAAAAGAAAAAATAAAAAACATATAAAAGAAAGAAAGAAACATAATATGAAAGAAGAAAACATAATATGAAAGAAACACAAATAAACAAACAAAACATAATAAAGAAAGAAAAGAAAGGATAATAAAATAGATAAAGAAAAACAAAAAACAAGATAATAAAAGAAACAAAAACAAAAAGCAAAGAAGAAAGAAAGAAAGTAAAGATAATAAAAGAAAAAAGTAAAGAAGAAAAGATAATATGGAAGAAAGAAAAACAAAAGAAAAGATTACACGAAAAAGTAAATAAAGAAAGAAAGGGAAAAAATCTAATAAAAAAAAAAAGAAAGAAAGAAAGAAAAGATAATACGAAAAAAATGATACGATGAAAGAAAAAAAAGAAAGAACAATTAAGAAAAAATAATAAAAAGAACAGCATCTCTGTAAAAAAAACAATAAAATAAAAAGAAGTTTTAAAGAATAAAAAGAATAAAAAAGACAAAAATAAGAAAAAGACAAAAAGAACCCGTAGGAATGATAGATTTACAAAATAAAGAGAAGAAAATAATAATAAATAAACCCCACAAAAAAAAAAATTGAAAGAAATAAAAAATAAACTACAAAGCCAGACAGAATAAAGAAAGCAAGATAACGCTAAAAATAATAGTAAAAAAAAATGGCGGCAAAAATAATAATGAAAGCGACGGATAAAAATAACGATTGGTTTAAGAAAGAGAACAAGAGTTGGTGATAATGAAAATGGCAAAAAGAGATCGGCCATGTTGTGAGTGGTTAAAAGCGTCTCATTGTTTCTCTATGACCTCCAGTTCTTTTTACAGTGAAAATGCGTAGGACTACAAAACGTTTACACAGCACTTGTCAAAGATTGTCCTAAAATAGTCAACACGAACTAAGAGCTAATGCTCTTAAGTTTCAGTGTAATGAAGATCAAGATGGAGGACGGACGGACACACACACACACACACACACACGGATATATATATATATATATATATATAAACTGGGTGGATTCCAAATTCTTGTATTTTTCTTAGACAAACGATGTGTGATCGAAAAGTATCAAAGCGTAAATTTTTACATATTTTAATTTTTAAATTTATAATAATAATAATAATAATAATAATAATAATAATCCATTCAACTAAATGGTATATGGAGGACACAACACACACACACACACACACACACACACACACACACACGGATATATATATATATATATATTATAATATATATACATATATATAAACTGAGTGGATTCCAAATTCTTGTATTTTTCTTAGACAAACGATGTGTGATCGAAAAGTATCAAGTTGTAAATTTTTACATATTCTAATTTTTAAATTTATAATAATAATAATAATAATAATAATAATAATAATAATAATAATAATAATCCATTCAACTAAATGGTATATGCACCAGCCTGAATCTGTCCTGGAGAATGAGACACACAAACTTTTCTGGGACTTTGAGGTACAGACGGATCACCTAATCCCAGCCAGGAGACCAGACCTAGTTTTCATTGACAAGATGAGGAAGACTCGTCATTTCGTGGATTTTGCCGTCCCGGCCGATCACAGAGTGAAAATAAAAGAGAGCAAAAAGGATCGACAAATACTTGGACCTTGCCAGAGAACTGAGAAAACTGTGGAACATAAGGGTGAAGGTCGTACCAATTGTAATTGGGGCCCTTGGAACAATCCCCAGGGGTTGGAAAAGAGCCTGGATGAATTGGAAATCAGATGAAGGATCGAGACCATCCAGACTACAGCATTAGTGAGATCGGCTGGAATACTCAGAAGAGTTCTGGAGACTTGAGGAGACTAGCTGTCACTCAGACCCCAGTGAACCACCGGCTACGGCAGGTGTGAAAAACTCGAATGGAGTGAAATAATAATTATATACCAATTGTAGTTGGTGCACTTGGAACGGTCGCTTGGAAAAAAGACAGGAAAATCTGGAAATCAGAGGAAGAATTGAGAACATCCAGAATACTGCATGGCTGCAATCTTCCAGAATACTCAGAAGAGTCCTGGAGATCTGAAGAGATTTTTTGTCATTCAGACTCCAAGGAAATACCATCAGCTAATGCTGTTGTGAAAAACTAATAATAATAATAATAATAATAATAATAATAATAATAATAATAATAATAATAATAAGAAGAAGAAGAAGAAGAAGAAGAAGAAGAAGAAGAATTATTATTATCATTATTATTATTATTATTGTTGTTGTTGTTATTGTTGTTGTCTACACATTGTGGATTCCTATGCTATTCTCACAACGTTTTACTGAAAAAGGCCGGAGAATTCAATTTCAAATTAGTATAACAATTGCAAACTTACTAATTATATAAATATGTAATGTCTATAGTTCTGAACCTCTGTCGGCTGGGTCTTTAAAATACACCGACTGCACCTCTGCATAGGGGTAAGAGACCCCCCGCATTGGAGCCACCAGTTGGCTGTGGGTGGTAATCCGTAATGCTTAAGGATGGAACCCTGGTGGCAGAGTAGTCCGAGACATGCAACACTCCACTTTGGCCCTTACTTATGCAAGCCCCAATCATTTTTATCATATACGTGCTAGAAGGTAGTGGCCGAGGGTTTTAATCTCCTGGGTATGACGTTAAACTCTATCTGATGATGAAGTTCCAATTCTAGAGCTCTGGAGAATGTGCATTACTCCCAGGCCCATTCTGACCCGGAGTGGTGGTACGTTAGTCTCATCTATTGAGGTTTAAGGACACTCTAAAGAACACTGCTATTGCTGTAGAGGATTGGGAGAAGCTAGCTTGTAATAGACCTGGCTGGAGAGCCACCATCTACCTGTCTGTGGAAGAATTTGAGTCTAACCGAATTAAACACCAAAAATTGAAGCGGGCTATTAGAAAGGGTAATTTTCAGCTCAGCAACATTCAAAGTGATGTTTCCAACATGTAGTTTATGTGGAAGAGTATGTCTCTCCAGGACTGGCCTGGTGAGTTATCTGAGAAAACACAAGGATACAGTGTCAAATGCTACTGGCACCTAACTCTAAATTTAAAAAAAAACAACAGGAAATGGTCTTACTCGAACACGAGTTGAAAGACAACAGCATATATATATATATATATATATATATAATATATATATATATATATATTGCTGTAGAGGACTGGGATAAGCTAACTTGTAATAGACCTGGCTGGAGAGCCACCATCTACCTGTCTGTGGAAGAATTTGAGTCCAACCGAATTAAACACCAAAAATTGAAGCGGGCTATTAGAAAGGGTAATTTTCAGCCCAGCAACATTCAAAGTGGAGAAGTTCCAACATGTAGTTTATGTGGAAGAGTATGTCTCTACAGGGCTGGCCTGGTGAGTTATCTGAGAAAACACAAGGATAGTGTCAAATGCTACTGGCACCCAACTCTAAATTAAAAAAATAAACAACAGGAAATAGTCTTACTCGAACACGAGTTGAAAGACAACAGCATATATACACTGGCCTGGTGAGTGAACTAAGAAAACACAAGGATAGAGTGTCAAATGCTACTCGCACCTTACTATGATGATAAAAATATTAAAAAAATAAAAAACAGGAAATGGTCTTACTCGAACACGAGTTGACAGCTATTATCATCTATGGATTGAATAGAAGAATGAGTTTAAAATGTGTTTTTAAAAAATGTGTTTGAAAAATGAGTACCCATCAAGAATGAATAAAACAAAACGTCTTCGGCATAAAATAGCCCAACAGCGGTTGACATGTCGTAAAATCCAATCAAGCAACCAATCATGTTTCTGAGACGAATAGTTGTTAATATTCTCTACTAATTGTGGTCTGCTATACTCATCTTGGTTTATATATTCACAATGTTTCAGCCGTTGTACTCTCCATGCTTCTTCAGGTGCTTTTTGTCGAACTTTGATGATCATATTCAAGCAAAAATAAACGCCCTCCGGGTGTAAGCAATCAAGTATTCAAGTAGTAATTATTTCTGTAAAATAATTCTCCTTATTTTTGTTAGCACAATAAAAAGAGTGAATTAAATGTGTACTTTTTGATGATTCTCTACACAATGTGGACCGCTATACTCATCTTGCTTGCTATATTCACAACGTTTCAGCAGCTGAAAAAGGGTGTGAGTAAAAATAATTTTAAAAACTGATTACAGGGTTGTTCTTTATTCTACGTATTGACGATTTACGATATTGTGACGTAAGCAATGACTTAGTTTCGGTTACAATCATATAGACACCGAATCTCTATTATTAATAGATGAATACATTAATGATTTATGAAGGCGCATGTGGTGTAATTGTCTTCGTCGTAGGAAAACGAATCGGCTACTCCAAGTTCAAATCCTGGATGAGGCTGTTTGCAACATTTCATATAGCGCTAAATGTTCGGAAAACTAAAGTTTCGAAAGGCTCGGAAAAATAGTCTCACTGATCTAATTTGTGGTTCAATCTCGCTGGATACCCCATTCTTGCATATCCCATCCTACTCGCGGTGGACAGGTTGAATAAATACCTGTTCTTGTAAAAGGTATGAAGCCAACGATTTTCCTTATAGTTATAGATAAATAGTTGGGACAGTCTGGGCTCTTTAACTTTAGTACGACAAACAGTCGAGAAGGAAAACTGTAAATTTAAACCGGTTGTACTCCACTTCAAAATTGACATTGCATCACATAGTGAACTTATTAACATAAACGTATCTGAGGCTCGCTCGTAGCTCAAATGTTTGCTCTCAAAACAAAGCAAAAAATCGACAGAATAACAGCTCGTAACTCGGAAAACTCGTAAGTTGGGACACTCGTAAGTCAAGGTAGAACTGTATATAAAAAAACAAGATTTGACATTAAATAACTGTTACATAATTGATCGTTATATACAGTAAATGTAGTTTAGATTCAAAATAACCGTTTTATGGAAAAACAGGAAAATGATTGACACTTTTTAACCCTATGTTGACCTCTCTCCCGGTTAGCCGGAGCGAGCCGGAATGTCAGATTTGGATGGGTGCTGAAACGAGTCGACGAAGATGGCGTCTCTTGTCCAAAGAGCAAAATATCTGTGCGTTTGACTTGATCTGGAATACTTAAAAAATAAAGTATGGGCTCAAAACGAAAAAAATGTTTTGTTTCGTTAATTAGAAACAAAGTCACAAGATGGGACGTCCCAGTACCAACCCAGAAATAATCCCAGATCCAGAAAAAAAAACTAGCTTAGAACCAGCCAAGATCCAAAATAGAAGATTACGGAGAATCGACAGACAGCAGCGACTCCGAGACAATAGAAGACGAGTATACAACCAGGGGTATACTCAATAGATTCAACAATGTACGTAAGATAGGTATGGCTATATAACATAACCCACTAGGTTTGATAGGCCATTAAACCAAATGACAAAACGACCAACCAAAAAAAAACACATCAACTCTCCCAAATCTGCTAAATTATTAGTCGTGTTGTTTATTTTGATCATGTAAGTAAATGGTAAGGTAAGTAAAGTCGTCGGGTGGACTAAAGTCGGTATCAGCTAATCAGCAAGGGAGTCTATCCCCTTTTCACAAGCGCTAGACCAAGGATATTGTTTTTTTGCGTCTGAGGTGGAGCGCCACACCTAACCATCAGCTTCTTATTTTACCGCACAGATCCCTGTGCTACTCATACGCTGAGTTGGCGAGAGCCGGTATCAAACTAGGAACCTTGTGTTTTCTAGCCGAACGCTCTACCGACTGAGCTAAACCGGCAAGCGGTAAGTCTTTCTATTTATCTCCGAGCCCAAACGTAAACAGACATGCCCGGCGATTGGCCAGATCTGAGGATGCCAGGATTCACACTTTCTTGTTGGGAATCACGTGACTTATTGCGCCAAGAGGAGGTGCCAAGCTGACTGGGAATTTTATGGCGAGTATGATTTAGCGGTTAGATTCGAAGTTTTTCTTCCAGCAGATGATCCCCGGGGGACGCATAACCAACGTCCATTGCATACAAATTAGCGAACGATCGTCACTGATGCCAGTGTTTGACTTAAACATTTCAATTGGAGGTTCTCCAAAAATACGTAACGTCGATAAGATACCATATACTGATTTGAAACTTAAAATTAATAGATTCCTTCATACAAAATGACAATAACACTGGAATAACAACATCCACAATAAACTCTTCCTAATCAAACCCACCTTGGGAGGCTGGAGACCAACTTTAAAGAAGTCTAGATAGGAACAAGTCAATGTGTCCCGATTACGCATTGGTCATAAAAGACTAACGCACTCCTATATACTCAAACAAGAACAACAACCACAATGTGAAACATGTGAAACACCTTTGACAGCGAAACACTTATTCATGGGATGCAGGTTTTTTGCTCACATCAGAAACTGTTATTTTAATGCAAACAATATGAAAGATCTGTTTGAAAATGTCAACATGGGGGACATTCTCTCTTTTTTGAGAGAAATAAAATTATACCATAGAATATAGACATGAAACTAATCAATACCATACAACATAATCCCCAATAATGCTAACACATTGTTAAAACCAATCACTAAAAATTATAAATATAAATACACGATATGTATCACTTCCTAACCGTTAGGCACATAACCCCAGACTGGTTGATATGCCGTTAAAATCAATAAACAAACAAACAAACAAACAAGTAACGTTGGAAACACTCGACTATTCACGAAAGTTAAGCCACACTTACCCGGTTAGATATGATGGTGGGTAACTATTAGAAAGAAAACATAATGCATTACACAATGCAGGCATTTACCGAAGCCGAGTAGGATGCGACACAAGATTAATTTTTAAGCTTTGTCTGGTTTGTATCGAAGGTGCAGAACTTGCACAATCCTGTATTGGACAAAACGATCAGAGAACTGCTAAAGAGTCAGCGAAAGGTTAGATCTTGTCTATCGTATAACTGGTTATTTTCCATGATTCTTCTTCTAAAAAAAATTACCACTAAACTTTCGAATACTACTCTTACCATACATAATTAATAGGCCACCTCTTCATTTCATTTAGCGCTAATACCCTTGAGAAATGTATGAATCCTACTATATTCCCTCCAGCTATGGATGAATAGTAGGGCAGACTGGGCTCTTTAGCCTTGGTTAGGTAACCGGTCTAGGAGAAGGAAAACTCTGAATTCAAATCTGTTGAACTCCGCTTAAGAAATTGACCTTGTGTCACATCCTGCTCGTGCGGAGGGGTTGGTAAATATATATATGATACACAGGGTTGGGGCTTGCCATAAGAGCAATAGGTTTGGGACAATCATTTAGGTGCTATGGCTTTAAACTCGTTTTTCAACACATTTTAAACTCATTTTTATCTATCTAATCCATAAATTTGACCCTAACAGGTACTAACATGTCAGGTCAAGGTTGACCTGGGAGTAATAGCAATGAAATGATACTCCACACTTAGAAGATTTCCAGAATAGAAATCTCACCACGAGATACAGTTTAATGTCATACCCAGGACACCATGTTGTCAGAGTACAGTAACCAGATGGTTCAAGAAATTTCCCCCGGGCAGCAAGAACCTCAAGCATCATGCAAGGTAAAACTAACCTATAACCGTGGAATCCGAGGTCGTGCTCCAATTAATGAATAAATAAAAATAGTCATTTCTTTTCAGATTTTTAGCTGCTAGTAGAATCCGAGGTCGTGCTCCAATTGATAAATAAATAAAAATAGTCATTTCTTTTAAGATTTTTAGCTGCTAGTGGAATCCGAGGTCGTGCTCCAATTAATAAACAAATAAAAATAGTCATTTCTTTTAAGACTTTTAGCTGCTAGTGGAATCCGAGGTCGTGCTCCAATTAAAAATAAATGAAAATGGTAATTTCTTTTAAGATTTTTAGCTGCTAGTTTTTTGGATGGCACCAACAGCGAATGCATCGTACATCAATCTTTCATTTCGAAAACACTCGTTTCACTACGAAAGTTTAAACCGGTCGTTTCTCCCACCCTCACGAGTTTAATCGCCGTCTTCTTCTCTTTTAGTAAAGGGGGTCATTGAGTGGGTGGTATACCCGAGATGATAATATTCGGCGGAAACGATGGGGGAGAAGGATCTATTTGGTTATGGTTGCTGAATATATAGTTTGGTCACGCCTTTTCAGTTGTCGACATTCGTCGGGATTTATGACTATTTGGCGTTTTTTTATCTGCCCCGCCCCTACGAGGGTTATCTCTTGTCTTTCGGCATGATTCGTAGCATGATATCATCCTACAAAACACCCACTAGATTGTGTGCTACATATGTGACCAACAGTGAATTAAAATAACCGAAACACTGCTTTAGCAGATTTAAAAAAATATATACAGGGTGTTCGAGATAAATTTGACATATTTATATTTGGTTATGTTTCCCCGAAATTTTTTTACTTTTCCCAGAGGTGTGGTAAGGGGCCGAATCCTGCTTCCATACATATGGCCTACCATTGGCTACCCTTGTTATCCAGGGCTTGACTACAGTGTTTAGCAACTCCACGTAGGCATCTGAGGATCCTCCAACACTTTTTCTGCAGATTTTCGAAGAATTCTGCTGTACGAACGCAATCAGATCGTCTGTTTTGTTGCTTTCTTCTAGCCACAGTCTCGTAGTCTCCATTGCAATTCTCCAGTTCAAGATTTTAAATGTGCGTAGTGTGCGTCCAATACCTCCATATTGACGCACACTACGCATCATTTAAAAGCTTCGACCCTTCTTCATTCATGTACGTGATAGCAGATAGAATGGGTGACTGGAACCCCCCGGTGAATCATGGAAGATATTAACTTGTATCATGATGATCTGCGCTGGCCATCAAAATAAGGAGATTATGGTTGCAGCCCAGTGCTCCTGAATACTATAAAAACAATCAGGCATGAACTGGAGAATTGCAATGGAGACTACGAGACTGTGGCTAGAAGAAAGCAACATAACAGACGATCTGATTGCGTTCGTATTGCAGAATTCTTCGAAAATCTGCAGAAAAATGTTGGAGGATCCTCAGATGCCTACGTGGAGTTGCTAAACACTGTAGTCAAGCCCTGGATAACAAGGGTAGTCAATGGTAGGTCATATGTATGACAGCAGGATTCGGCTCCTTGTCACAACCTCTGGGAAAAGTCAAAAATGTTTGTCGGCGAATTTTTACGACTACACCAGTCCCAATGTTTGGCCCCCCGAACTCCCCAGATCTTAACCCCATGGATTATTATGCATGTGGCTCTGTTGAGAAAGACACTAATCGCCGTGCCAGTACTTACAAAAGCCCGGTTAATAGACAGAATTAAGGTAGTTTTTGAGACCCTTCCCAGGGAAACTGTAACATCAGCTTGCTCCAGGTTCCGGAGCAGGATTGAATCTGTGATCGATGCTAATGACGGTTATTTTGAGTGAAAATTGTTTACAGTAGTGTAATCTCCACGCCTGTTTGAATTCTTTAACAATCCATTAAATTTTATAGTTACCAAGCACATTTCTTTTTCCTTATGAAACTGTCAAATTTATCCCGACACCCTGTATATATCTACCACGGTTTGGGGTAGTCCCGTGGCGTAATGGTTAGCGTCTTGGACTGCCAGTAAGCGAATTCGAACACAATTTCTTTCTTATATTATTTGGATTGTTTGGACTATTGTCTTCATGTTTATTATTATTACAACCGTTTTGGCCGATGTGCCCTCCGGCATCTTCAGTTGTACAGATAACAATAAAAATGAAAACAATAGTCCGAATAATCCAAATAATACAAATTATCAAGCCTCATCTAAAAAAATTCAGAGAAATTCTTTTTTCTATTATCACACAAATTTATTCATAATTTTATGACAACCTAATTTTTACACAAATTTTAGTTTAACATGTTTTAAATTTATTACACACAATTAAATCGCATCAACTTATTAACACACAATAACAACAATTTTAGTTGAACACACTTTAAATTTATTATACACAATATTTTGATTTATTACACACAATTAAACTATTCAAATTCATCATTACATACCATTTTAAAATACAATTGAATTTTTATACTCAACTATTACACATAATTAATTATTTAACAATTGAATTGTTTAAACTTATTCTTTCAATCTATTGCACACATGTAAATTTTCTAATTTATTACACACACTTAAATTTTCACTACACTAACTCAGTTACACTTACCTCTTTTGTAATGTATAATAAATAACAACTTTTAGTCTTTGTTTTTTTGTTGTTGTTGTTTTTTTTCAAACAGGCTAGATTTCAAATTTCAAATCCCGTTCTTTCAGAACTGAAATTTAATCTTTTCGTATTACTCTTCGGCCAAAAAAAAAAAAAAAAAAAAAAAAAAGAAGAAAAACATTTTGCTCGGTGTGTTTCAACGTTGTTATTTTTGTTTGATACATCTTTCTATTTAGTTCTTCAGATCTGTATCTGGATCTTCAAGTTTAGACATTTTCTGTATTCATGACAAATTGAAGAAAGAACCCGAAATATCTCAGAGAAGCAGATTGAAATAGTTTTGTAATTTCATATATATGTGTTAAGTATCTGGTCGGCATCCTTAGTCCCAGATGTAATAAAGTAAGTAAGCAAGCCAATAAGAATCCGGTGTTAGGTATTCTTTGTAAGTCCGTCGTCCAAGAGAATCCAAGTGTCAATGACATAAGCTCAGAATGGGGTCTCTATAATACAGCAGAAGCAGCAGCAGCAGTGCCAGTGATTGGACAATAGAAATCTGTCTCGGGTCACGTTGTTGTTGACGAGTCTATATTTAGGGTGACCATTTACCCCATGCAATCAAAAAGTTGCATAACAATATGTCATCGCTTTTTAGTCATATGAATCCATAATGTCATTATTCAATCAGCAGATTGTATTGACAGTTTCATTATTATCTTATTTATTCTATGTATTAATGATTTTGAATACAAATTAAATACCCATTGATAAAATCAATTCCTGAGGGTATTGTGACATAAGCAGTGACGTAGTTTTCGGTTAACAAACAAATACCGAATCTCCATTATAAATATATATTCCCTTCGTATTACTCGCTGAACAATAAACTGATATAACATGTGGGGATGTTATATTAACGTTACGAAAGCTTAAAGTAACCTCTCAACGTGGGTACATATAAGTACAAGCAGATAATTTCGACAAAGGTGTGAAAACGATAACATATTTAATTCCGTAAGTGACAGAGATACACATACATGACAAAGATTTCCCATAACAGATACATAAACGTTCTATAAGAGAATTAGGCGTACGACTCACGTTGTAGAAGAATGTCACTTACTGGTAGCGGGTTTTGAGGCGACAGGTACCTAGAACCATGTTTTTCTCGTTGCCGGCCCTGAGTAAAAAGAGGCAGGACCATAATTCCCGCTTTGTGACCAAAAACCAACGGCCACCTATCGACCGAACAACCACGGCAAGGGAAGATAACTCATTTTGGACATGTTCACCCAGACTTCGTTTACTGACCCAACACTGACATCAATTTTCTTATCCTGAGGAATAAAAATAAAAACACATACTACTACTATATATTTTATTTCCAATATTTTTGATGCTGGGAATTCTATAATCGAAACGCTAATTGTTGATACATTTTATGCAATCATCCTCATTTTTCTATTTTTCACTCAAATTCATTTTTTCAACATACTGTGGATTCATTTCCACTTTTCTTACCACACCTTACACACAACACACACACACACACACATATATATATATATATATATATATATAGCATATATAATATCTATATATATTTATATAATACATATATATATATACATACATATATATATATACATAATATATATATACATATATATATATATATATTACATATATATAATATATACATATATATTATAACATATATATATATAATAATCACATATTATATATATACACATTATATATCACATTATATATACATATAACATATATAATATACATAATATATATATATATAGTAATAATTATATACATATATATATATATCATATATATAACATATATATATATAGTACATATATATATCATATATAATATATACATATATAATATATATATCATATATAATATAATATACATAATATATATATATATATATATATATATATATATATATATATATATGGACTAAGACATGAATGTTCAGCTCCAATTAGAAAAGTATTATGTTTCAGTCTATATATATATATAGTATGGACTAAAGACAGATGTTTCAGCTACCAATTACGAAATATTATATGTTTCAGTAACTTATATATATATATTATATATATATAATATATATATATAGGATGATATATTAGGACTGTAAGATATAATGTTTTTTTTTTTTAATTTGTTAAGCTAAAATTCCGGGCTCCATAAATGTTCCTCAATATTGGGCCTTATTCCATAATATATTGGGGTGTACATAGGACTGGGAAAAAAATAAAAAACATTAAAATAATTCATTGTAATTTCTTTTGAGATACATTTTATGGTCAGAATGTTCAGCTATTAAAGTGAAGGTTTTGCACTTTATCTTTATTATCTATAAAAAATAAGTGAACATCATCTAAGTGTGCATTCGCATACACACACCTACAATCCACACAC
>CM042157.1:60974580-60984580 GCA_023376005.1 Doryteuthis pealeii
GGGCTCCTGAAATCCACTCTAACCCGGAGAGTGCCAATCGTTAGGAGGGTCTCTATCAATGCTCTTCTAATATCTATTCTCTCTCTCTGCTTCTCTCTCTCTCTCTGCTCTTCTCTCCTCCTCTCTCTCTCTCTCTCTCGTCTCTCTCTCCTCTCAGGACACACAGAATCACACATACACTCGCTTCTTTATCCCACATCTGACATTCTGCTCGTTCTCTCTCTTCGTAGCGGCTCACACAATCTCTCTCTCTCCTCTCCTCTCTCTCTCTCCTCTTCTCTCCTTCTCTCTCTCTCTCTCTCTCTCTCTCTCTCTCTCTTCGTCGTCAGCACTCTAGCTCTTGCTATCTTTTTTATCTTTCCCTATCTGTCTCTCTCGCACTTTCTTTTCTTTTCCTTTTCCTCCTCTTCCCCCCCTCTCTCTTTCTCTTCTCTCTCTCTTCTTCTCACACACACACACAGCACACACACATAGTTTTCTCGTCGTTCTCGTCCCTCTTCGTATCGTGATCGTCTTTCTTCTATCTATCTACCTTATCTATCTATCTATGCTATTTCTCTTCGTCGTCAGCAGCTCCTCTATAGCTCTCGCTATCTCTTCTTTTATCTTCTCTCTCTGTCTCTCTCCGCCGCACTTTCTTTCTTGTCTCGCATTTTCACTTTCTCTTTACCTTCTCTCTCTCTCTCTCTTCGTCTCATCTCTTCTCTTCTCCCTCCTCTCTCTCTCTCAACACTACACACACACACACATACACAATACACACAACTCTCCCCCCTCCCCTCTCTCCTCTCTTCTCTCTTCTCTCTCTCTCTCTCTCTCTCTCTCTCTCTCTTGTTTTATATTTCTATCTGCTTCTGTATTATCTGCTCTTTCCTTTTCAACTTTTACTTCTCTATTCTTTATTGTCCCACCCCCCTCTCTCTCTCTCTCTCTCTCTCTCTCTCTCTCTCTCTCTCTCCTCTCTCTCTCTCTCTCTCTATTTCACTGCTTTCTGGGATTTATGATTCCAAACAAACTGGTGTGAATATTTAGCATCGAAAATGGAGAGAATTCAACAAAAGTGGACGAATTGTTTTTCTTTTCTTTCCAAATTACATTTTTTCTACATTTTTTCTTTGTTTCTTCACATAAATCCATCCTTACCTGCATCCCTCTTTCTTCTTTCTTTCTTTTCTTTCTTCTTTCTCGATAAAAACGTACACCAAGCGCTCACCTGACAGGACCCAACCATCCCCTGTTTTTAATGGCACAGTTCGCGTCCATCTTTCATTTGCGACCACATACAACCCTGCTTTATTCAAATAAATGTCCGCCATTAACAGGTGGCTTCTTCCTCAAGATCTTTCACAGGAGAAACTCGATACGTCTCAAGAGTTAGATGAGAAATATGCATAGTAATGCATGCAAATAGCTACATATATATATATATATATATATAATATATATATATATATATATAAGCTATTTGCATATATATATATATGTATATATATATACAGCTATATATTATATATAGCTATTTTGCATATATTATAACTAATATATATGAAATTTCAAGTTGATTTTCTTACCACGTCCATTGTCTTTGTGGGACTCTTTCGTTGATTCCCGCCCCAACTTCCGGTAGTGGAACGTCGCGCCCTTCCGTTTAGATGTTCTTTTTTTTTTTTTTTTTTTTTTACACACGAAAGAATTTTTAAAATGCTGGGTGTCTGTCTGTTGGGTGATGGCAGGGGAATTCTGGGAAGCGGCCGGAAAATGGAGTTAAAAAAACGGATGCAAATAAATGCAGCGAGACGTGTGAGTGTTCGAGGAAGACCAAAGGCGACAGCAGAAGGTTGATCTCTAAAAGTAGACCTTTCATGCATGTTGGTTCGCCACATCGTTTTGTTTGACATGTGAGTGCTTAGTGTGTATGAATTCTGTGACTGTGTGCGTTTGTTAATATGTCTTGTGTTTAACTCACATTAAATTATAGTTTCCTATATAGAATAATACGAAATGTGTGGTTGGTAATGGTTAAAGTCATGGGAAATGGACTCGTCGCCCGAGTTCAAATCCGACGTGGTAATTGCATTCACTTAGCGCCAATACCCATAGGAAAGGTATGAATCCTACTCTCCCTCGCAGCTATGGTTAAATAGTAGAGACAGACTGGGCTCTTTAACTGGTTAGGAGGCCGGTTAGGAGAATGAAAACTCTGAATTCAAGACCTGTTGAACTCCGTTTAAGAAATTGACCTTGTTGTCACATCCTGGCTCGTGCGGAGGAGTTGGTAAAATATATTATAGATAAATAGATATTAATTTTTGTGAATATCAGTAGATCATTATCATCATTATCATGTCACGTCAGCAACATGGATATCCAATAAAATCTCTCGCTATACCACCCCTATTACTCATCGCTCTCAGCAGTTCTGGTTTCTGTTGCGCTCGATCTTAAACAGTCTACAAGAAAGCAGCTGTACGACCACCTGCCACCTAATCGCAAAAAACATCTGAGTGAGACGAATAAGACATGATTGACACTGCTGGAGAAACGAGGATGAAGCTCATATGTGATATCCTCTTATAGGTAGATAGATAATATTATATATATAAACAGTTGTAAAAATTGAGCAGATAGAATAGATAGATGGATAGATAGAAAGCAATTGTGAACATAGCTATCATATATGGATAGAAAATAAAACAGTTTTGAACATAGATATAAAGATAGATAGATAGAAATAGTTGTTAACATAAGATAGAAAGAAGAGGAACACAGGAGTGAGAGAGGATGGCACAGACAGACAGAGCAGACAGACAGCGTGAGTGATAGAGAGAGAAGAAACTAAAAAAGCGATAAAGAGAGAGGGGAGAGAGTTATGAACACAATTGAAAAATAGACAGACAATTACACATATATTATATTATATATGTGTTGTGGTGTGTGTGTGTGTGTTGTGTGTGTAAATAAATGAAGTTAATTCCGACAGAATGATTTAACCATTTTGAAATTACTAATTACTATTACTATTACTAATTATATAATTACTAATTTGTTTTTCTAAAATGTAAATTTATATATATATAATATATATAATATATATATATATATATATATATATATAATATATATATATATAAGCCTGAAGAAGTATACCAGAAGATCTGAAACACGTGTTGCATATGTAAGATAAAAAGAAAAACATAATACATTTTGCGGACCTTCTTTTTATAATATATATTATATATAATATAATATATATATTATATATATATATATATATATATTATACCATGATATCATGTCATGCTAACAGGACAGATTCTCATGACTTCTTCCTTGGGAAACTTTTGGGAAGTGGAACACGCCGTTAAGAGTTGGATGGGATTATATGCATATAATGCATGAATGTATTATATATATATAATATATTATATATATATTATATATATATATAATTTTCAAGTGGATTCTCTTACCACGCCGCATTGTCTTTGTGTGAGACTTCTTCCGTGTGATTTCCGCCCCGCCAGAAACAGCTTCCGGTATTGGAGCGACCTCCTCTTACACGATATTAACTGTTTTTTCTTTTTTTACCACCCGAAATTTAAATGCTAGGGTCTCTCGTCCGTCGGTGATGGCAAGAGAATTCTGGGCAGAAGGCCGGAAATGAGGCTGAAGGTTATACTCTTAAACGAAGTAGACGTTTCATGCCGCTGTTGATTCCCATGGCTGTTTTGGTTTGGGCATGTGAGTGTGCACGCAATTTTGTTTAACTGTATGCGTATGTTAATATAGACCGTGTATTTTGAATAGCTAGCTATATAGATAAATAAATATAAACTTTTGGGAACATTGGTGGATAGAAGTAGTTGTAAATATAGATAGATGGATTAGAATATAAACAGTTGTGACCTGAGAAGAGAAGAGAGAGAGAGAGAGAGAGAGAAGAGAAGACGTAGAGTAGGAAGAGGAGATGAACATATATAAAGATCATTTGTGAACATTTGGTAGGATAGAACCTAACTATGCCTGGCTCTCCGGAGATGATTTAGAGTAAAAATCATTTAAGATAATTCCAGATTTTAAAAAAGAAATTTGAATAACCAACAAGAATGAATAGAAAAAAAAAACTTCTTCGGCATAAAATAACCCAACAACCATTGTCATGCCGTAAAATCCAACCGACCAACCAACCAACCAAACCATGAAAGAAAGAATGTATTATCATTTATCTCCATCTTTTATTTCCTTTAAATTGCAACTCACTCGGGTCCTCACTTCTAAGACAGCAAGCAACAGCGCGCACCGGAAACATGAACAAAGAAAAAGCTCCCGATGATATTTGATCTCATGTCCCCTTAAGGTCTTCTCGTCCGAGTCCAATTCCCTCTCCTCTCCCATTCTTCTTTTCTTCTTCTTCTTCTTCTTCTTCTTCTTCTTCTTCTTCTTCTCTTTGACACCCTCTTTCATTCATTTATTCATTCTTCTTCTTCTTTTATCATTCTTTCTTTCTTTCTTTCTTTCTTTCTTCTTCTACACATTCCATTTCTGTTCTTTCTTTCATTCTTTTTATCTAACACTCAACCTGTTATTATTATCATTATCATTATTATTATCATTTTCTCTTCTTCTTCTTCTTCTTCTTCTTCTTCTTCTTCTTCTTCTTCTTAATTTTAAAATCTGTTTGTGATTACTATCATAACTATAAAAAAATAACCGGAAGAATCGTGGTCGGCCAGTTCCTATATTGCGTTCACTTTCGAACTAATACTCTTAAAAAGTCCACTACTGTTCTTCTACAAGGATGTCACTCGCATTAAATAACTCACTAACATTGATATACCATTAAACAAAGAAACCAAAACAAAACATAAATAAATCTCACCTATATGACTAAGTGGTGTGGGATTATTTCATTAGTCGGTCTACTTATTACTTAAAAGGTAAAGTGTCACTGTCAGTTACAATAAGAAATAAATTCTACTGAAGCATCTCATTCTCTTCATCCCAACGGCCTCCTCATCCCAAAATGGCAACATCCCAAAGAGAACAACGCTTGTGCTCATTCTACTAAAAGAAATCAAAACTTTTGGCAGGAATAAGAAATTCATACATTGTTTTGGCCTGGTCAGTCTCAAAGAATTTGCGGGGACGAATCAGGTCCAAGAACTTTCAGAAACTAAGATTTATTATTCTCAATAGTTTAGCAATAATGGAAAAAAAACCGAAAGAAAATTGTGACCAAAGATCTACAATCTGCACACAAAATCTCCTAAACTGAATTAAATAGTTGATTGTTTGATTGATTTTAACAGCATATCAACCCGTCTGGGGTTATGTCATGCCTAACGATTAAGAAGTAATATATGTTGTGTATTTATATTCATACTTTTGTAGTAATTGGTTTTAATAATGTGTTAGCATTATTGGGGATTATGTTATATGGTATTGATTTGTTTCATGTCTATATTCTATGGTATAATTTTATTTCTCTCAAAAAAAGAGAGAATGTCCCCCATGTTGACATTTTCAAACAGATCTTTCATATTGTTTGCATTAAAATAACAGTTTCTGATGCGAGCAAAAAACCTTCATTCCATGAATAAGTGTTTAACAGTCAAAGGTGTTTGACATGTTTCACACTGCGGTCGTTGTTCTTGTTTGAGTATATAGGAGTGCGTTAGTCTTGTGTGACCAATGCGTAATCGGGGCACAATGACTTGTTCCTTTCTAGACCTGAACAGTTTTAGAATCAATGAAAATTTTCTATTCCTGTTAAACATTCCACCACAAAAATAATCCAAGCGAATATTTATGTACTATATATATATATATATATATATATATATATATATATATATATATATATATATATAGAGAGAGAGAGAAGAGAGAGAGATTTTCAGTATTTTATCATTATTATTATTATTATTATTATTACTTGTTGTCCATCGTATCCGATGATGACACCACGCAAATAATTTTCCTCCAATTTATTCGGTCTCTGGTTGCGTCTTGTCAACTGCCGACGGGAATGTTAAAGTCCTTCAGATTTCTCTTAATGTTGTCTTTGTACCTGAGCTTTTGTCTACCGATTCCACGTGATCACTCTCTCAGTTGAGAGTACAGAATCTGCTTTGATAGTCTGTCAACCTCAAGTCTTTTTAAGGGGCCAGCCCATCTCAGGTTGTGTTGCAGAAACATAGCTGTATAAGGGCAATTTGGCAGTTTAGGATAGGTAAAAGTATTGAGCATAAGCTGGGTTAGTGAAGATTAGCCTAGACCTACGGGAGATCTCAAACTTCAACTACGATGTATAAGACGCAGGGCAATTTTTTTAGCCAAAAATTTTTGGGAAAAAAGTGCATCCTATATGCTGTCAAATACGGTATATATATATATATATATATATATATATATATATATTATATATAATTTAGTTGCAGCAGAGAAGAGAGAAACGTAAGTAGACATGGATTTCACGAGCAAAAAAAAAAAAAAAAAAAAAAAAAAGAAAAAAAAGAAAAAAAAAGGGAAAAAGTAACTCTCTTAATAAAACAAAAGAAGTATCCGTTTTGCACACCTGTGCCCTACGGCTGCAGACCCCAGAACGTGAGAAATGTCATCTCTGTGTACCGAATGACCCAAGGGATTTTTTTGTTTTGTTTTTCTTTCGCGAGTAAAAGTAATGTTTTTTCTTCATCTTTTTCCTCTCCAAAATGGGACATTTCACTTTACTCAATTTTCTGTTGTCTCCCATCGTTCCCAATTATTTTATTCTTTTTTCTTTTTTTTTTTGGTGGTTGTGGGGAAGAGATCGTTTGTCCAATTTCCTTGTACTTAATTAGAATTTTCTCGTCACGAACAAATAGTTACATAGACACAATTTTTTCCCGAAATTAAAAGGGAATTAAATTCTTGAACGAACGTGTGTGTGTGGGTGGGGGCCTGCGTGCGAATGTGTGTGCGCGCATATGTGTGTGTGTGTGTGTGTGTGTTGTGAGAGAGAGAGAGAGAGAGAGAGAGAGAGAGAGAGAGAGGAGACAGACAGACAGACAGACAGACAGACAGACAGACAGGGCAGGGGAATGCCTAAACATATTCAAGCACATCATCCGAGTGGCTGTCCCCGTTGCTTAGTAAGCGAGTTCGAACCCCAGCCACGCTATTACGTTCACTTTCTAATGATGCTAAACAAGAAGAAGTCTATAGTGATAATACTGAAGAGACATGCTGTCACTTTTCCCCCACCCCAACAATAATTTGAACTCCTTTATATGCCATAAAACAAAACCACCAACTACCTACCAAACCAAACCAAAACAACTCTCCCCCAGCTATGGGTAAAGAGAAGGGCATACTGGGCTCTTTAGCCCAGTATGGCAACCAGTGAAGGAGAAGGGAATCTCTGAATTCAAAGCCAGTTGTTATCCGCTTTAAAAATGACCTTGTGTCGCATCCTGTTCGTAGCAAAGTGGTTGGTAGATACATATTGCATTCACGCGTAGAGTAATGGTTAGAGTCGTAGGAAATCGACTCGTCGACCCGAGTTCAAATCTGAGGCGAAACTGTTTGCATTTCACATAGCGCTTATACCCTTAGGAAAGGTGTGAATCCAACTATACTCCCTCCAGCTATGGGTAAATAGTAGGCAAGACAGGGTTCTTTAATCTTGGTAAGGCATCCTGTTAGGAGAAGGTAAACCTGAATTCAAACCTGTTAAACTCCGCTTAAGAAATTGATCTTGTGTCGCATCCTGCTCGTGCGGAGGGGTTAGTATATATACATATTGCATTCACAAACAGGGACTAAAAGTGATCTGGACCCCTGGTCAAAAAGCGTTAGCCTGCATCTAATTGTGAAGTTCCAGTTTGGAGCTCTGGAGAGTGTGGAGCAGGCCCCGACACTAACTTTTTTTATGACCGTCCCGAACAAAAATTATCAAGCCGTCCCGAATGGGGTTTGGACCGTCCCGAAATAAAATATTTTTGTTTAATTCATTAGCATCATCTATACTTGTCAGTCATCAGTAGCATAATAACATGTAATAAAACATTAAGAAAAGCTGAAGCAGTGATAATTCTTGATATTTGGACAAAAATCCATTTCCTAGTGTGTTTTGAGCTAAAAAAAAAATACTTTTTTACTTTAAGTTACCCAATTTTCATGTAATCATTGGTTTCCTTTTTCGGGAAGGACATGCTGAAATTTTGAAATTTTTACCGTCCCCGGCAAACTGTCCCGGATGACGTATTGATCGTCTCGGATGTAATTTTTATCGTCCCCGGGACGACGGGACGACATTAATGTCGAGCCCTGGTGTGGAGTACCCCGTGATTGCCATTACTCCCAGATTTCCCCTGGTTCGGAGTGGTAGTACCTGTTGGGGTCCCATCTATGGGTTAAATAGGGGAAAAAGAGTTTAAAAAATGTAACTTTTCATATGTAACTTTACAAATTATTCTGATTGGCGGAAAAAAGTGAGATCGAATCTCAGGATTGACACTATCGGTGTTTATCCCAGAAAACTCGCCTTAAAGATCTTATTATAATGGAGATTGAGTGTTTTTCTGTCTGTAACCGAAACTATATTACAACTCAAGTCACAATTCCCTTAGTTATTTACGTCACATTCAGCGTGATTTTATTTTTTATCTAAACCCCAATTATCAATAAAATTGTTTTGCATTATTATTACTGTTGGTCATATCTACATGCGAATAACATGCAATTGTATTTATATATACAACAAAATGGCGGTTTACAGTGTGAACGGGAAGGCTAATTCGCATATTGATATTAAAAAATTGATTTTAATAAATATGTGTTTAGTATTATTGATTTCTAATTATTTGGTTTTAACTTAATGAATATGAGCAAAAATCTTGTGAATACATCTTAAAAGAAATTCATTGACAAGAAGACATAATTATAATTTTATTCTTTACTTCCTATTTTAATTGAATAGTTTAAATTAGGAAAATTTAGCAATGAAAGACGAGATGAAAGAGTAAGCTTCAGTTGTTCTATTTTTCGATTATACCCCCCTCTCTGAAATCTTTTTATCTGCATCCTTATTTAGTTTCATTAGCCTTTCTAATTTAATATAACATTTTATTACATTAAAACTTAAATACTTGCACCCGGAGGGTGCATATATTTGCTAGTAAGCATAAAAAAAACAAAAAAAAAAAACAAAACAAAACAAAAAAACAAACAAAAACAAAAACAAACAAACAAACAAACAAAAAAGTAACACAAAAAACGAACTCTGATTTCTCTGGATCCCGGAATCGTTTGGTTGTCCATTCGTCTCGAGTTTCTGTTCAAATGTGAAATTGTGTGTCTTGCTGAAATCACCGGGGTAGATTTTGGCATGAAAGATGGATCGAGCATGTTGATTCAGCAATTTCTTTAGGGGTGAAAGGAGAAATAATACAAAGCGGGTATTGTGACAAAAGAAAACAAAATATGCATGGCTAAGACATATATATCAGACTCTCGGTCTCCCTTCCTCTTCTCTCACTCATCCCCACTCTCTTCCTCCCGTCATTTCTCTCTCTCTCTCTCTCCTCTCTCTCTCTCTCTCTCTCTCTCTCTCACTATATATATATATATATATATATATATATATATAGCCTGATATATATATATATATATATATATATATATATATATATATATATATATATATATATATATATATATATATATATATATATATATATATATATATATATATATATATATATATATATATATATATATACCATAACATATATATATCAGGCTATATATATATATATATATATATATATATATATATATATATATATATTTTTTTTTGTAGTTTTATTCTAGTATTGGAGAATTTAAAATAAAGTGGTCGATTACGGGTGTGAGAGCTATGTTTATTTATTATAGTGTACAATACATTTAAAGTGCAATTGTTACCATTGACATCAATATATATATATATATATATATATATATATATATATATATA
>CM042157.1:60994580-61022080 GCA_023376005.1 Doryteuthis pealeii
ACATTTTTGACTTTTCCCAGAGGTGTGACAAGGAGCCGAATCCTGCTGTCATACATATGACCTACCATTGACTACCCTTGTTATCCAGGGCTTGACTACAGTGTTTAGCAACTCCACGTAGGCATCTGAGGATCCTCCAACATTTTTCTGCAGATTTTCGAAGAATTCTGCAATACGAACGCAATCAGATCGTCTGTTATGTTGCTTTCTTCTAGCCACAGTCTCGTAGTCTCCATTGCAATTCTCCAGTTCATGCCTGATTGTTTTTATAGTATTCAGGGAGCACTGGGCTGCAACCATAATCTCCTTATTTTGATGGCCAGCGCAGATCATCATGATACAAGTTAATATCTTCCATGATTCACCGGGGTTCCAGTCACCCATTCTATCTGCTATCACGTACATGAATGAAGAAGGGTCGAAGCTTTTAAATGATGCGTAGTGTGCGTCAATATGGAGGTATTGACGCACACTACGCATCATTTAAAATCTTGAACTGGAGAATTGCAATGGAGACTACGAGACTGTGGCTAGAAGAAAGCAACAAAACAGACGATCTGATTGCGTTCGTACAGCAGAATTCTTCGAAAATCTGCAGAAAAAGTGTTGGAGGATCCTCAGATGCCTACGTGGAGTTGCTAAACACTGTAGTCAAGCCCTGGATAACAAGGGTAGCCAATGGTAGGCCATATGTATGGAAGCAGGATTCGGCCCCTTACCACACCTCTGGGAAAAGTAAAAAATTTCGGGGAAACATAACCAAATATAAAATATGTCAAATTTATCTCGAACACCCTGTATATATTTTTTTAAATCTGCTAAAGCAGTGTTTCGGTTATTTTAATTCACTGTTGGTCACATATGTAGCACACAATCTAGTGGGTGTTTTGTAGGATGATATCATGCTACGAATCATGCCGAAAGACAAGAGATAACCCTCGTAGGGGCGGGGCAGATAAAAAAACGCCAAATAGTCATAAATCCCGACGAATGTCGACAACTGAAAAGGCGTGACCAAACTATATATTCAGCAACCATAACCAAATAGATCCTTCTCCCCCATCGTTTCCGCCGAATATTATCATCTCGGGTATACCACCCACTCAATGACCCCCTTTACTAAAAGAGAAGAAGACGGCGATTAAACTCGTGAGGGTGGGAGAAACGACCGGTTAAACTTTCGTAGTGAAACGAAGTGTTTCGAAATGAAAGATTGATGTACGATGCATTCGCTGTTGGGTGCCATCCAAAAAACTAGCAGCTAAAAATCTTAAAAGAAATTACCATTTTCATTTATTTATTAATTGGAGCACGACCTCGGATTCCACTAGCAGCTAAAAGTCTTAAAAGAAATGACTATTTTTATTTGTTTATTAATTGGAGCACGACCTCGGATTCCACTAGCAGCTAAAAATCTTAAAAGAAATGACTATTTTTATTTATTTATTAATTGGAGCACGACCTCGGATTCCACTAGCAGCTAAAAATCTTAAAAGAAATGATTATTTTTATTTATTTATTAATTGGAGCACGACCTCGGATTCCACGGTTATAGGTTAGTTTTACCTTATATGATGCTTGAGGTTCTTGCTGCTCGGTGGAAATTTCTTGAACCATCTGGTTACTGTACTCTGACAACATGGTGTCCTGGGGTATGACGTTAAACTGCATCTCGTAGTGAGATTTCTATTCTAGAAATCTTCTAAGTGTGGAGTATCATTTCATTGCTATTACTCCCAGGTCAACCTTGACCTGACATGTTAGTACCTGTTAGGGTCCAATTTATGGATCAGATAGATAAAACATGAGTTGAAAAACGATTTTAAAAGCCATAGCACCTATATGATTGTCCCAAACCTATTGCTCTTATGGCAAGCCCCATCCCTTTGTATTATATATATATTTACCAACCCCCTCCGACACAAGGTCAATTTCTTAAGCGGAGTTCAACAGGTTTGAATTCAGAGTTTTCCTACTCCTAGACCGGTTGCCTAACCAAGGCTAAAGAGCCCAGTCTGTCCTACTATTCATCCATAGTTGGAGGGAGAGTAGGATTCATACATTTCTCAAGGGTATAAGCGCTAAGTGAAATGAAATTACCACGTCCAGGATTTGAACTCGGGGTGACGAGTCCATTTCCCATGACTTTAACCATTACACCACGTGCTTCCATTTAGCATATATGTACTAGAAGGTAGTGGCTGGGGGTCTCTCTGAAATACATAAGAACTAAGTCCATTATTTTAAAGATATTTTTGATACTTCTCTGTTTCAAACAGGAAATGCTTTTGTTTTTTTGTTTTTTTTAAACATTCAATTTTACAACGTGATTAGTTTCAAATTTTCTTTTGTATCGCCCGTTTTTTCTTTGAAAAATCAAAACATTCTGCTCTGAAGAAGACGACCCATGTACATATGTTTTTCTATTATTATTATTATTATTATTATTATTATTATTATTATTATTATTATTATTATTATTATTTTATTTCACATTTAACATCAATTTAAATATAATGCTGTATATATAAACAAAATCTCGTCGAAACACGTGTCGATATATAATAAATTTCATCCATACAAATATATATAAAGTAAAAAAAGTCGACGGGGCGGCCTAAAGTCGGTATCAGCCAGTCAGCGAGGGAGTCTGTCCCCTTTTCAATAGCGCTAGACCAAGGAGATCGTTTTTAGCATCTGAGGTGGAGCGCCACACCTACCATCAGCTCCTTACTTTACCGCACAGATCCCTGTGCTACTCATACGCTGAGTTGGCGGGGACCGGTATCGAACTAGGAACCTTGTGGTTTCTAGCCGAACGCTCTACCGACTGAGCTCCATTTATCTTTTCAACATATCTGTCGGATACATTTCCATCTTCCACACACACACACACACACACATATATATATATATATATCATCAACTTCATCATCATGTCGCGCAAGCAGCACGGATATCCATGACAATCTCTCGCCAACCTTCCCTATCACGCATTGCTCCTGGGAGGTCTTCTGCGCAGCAACCAGCATCCTCGCATAGTTGGTCAATGTAGGTTCTTGGTGGGCGACCCACACTAGCATGTCCATGTGTTGGCTTCCACATGAGAATGTCGCTTATGAGCTCGTCCTTGCTTCTCCAGCAGTGTCCTGCATACCTAGTCCGTCTCAGTCGCATGGTTTGTGAGATGGTGGGCAGATGGCCGTACAGCTGCTTCCTTGTGGTGTGCTGCACATCGGCCGAAATGTTGTGTATATAACAATAAAGATGAGAATAACAGTCCGAAAAATCCAAATAATACAGTTTATATATATATATATATATATATATATATATATATATATATATATATATATAAACTGTATTATTTGGATTTTTCGGACTGTTATTCTCATCTTTATTGTTATATACACAACATTTCGGCCGATGTGCCCCGGCCTTCTTCAGATGTTTCTTGCTGAACTGGGGCACCTTCTCTTCGAACTTGTGAACCTTCTTGTTGAACTTGGGAGCCTTCATGTCGTAATCGGGAGCCTTTATTATTCAATCCACCAAGGTAGACAGTTCTCATTTCGTTAACCATGACTGGGTACAAGTGTTAAGCTATGTTAAGTGTTCTATGTTATCATTTCCCCTGGTTAGGATTGAACCTGAAATGTTACCTTTATACTTATGTACTCTCTTTTTTTTACCTTGACTCATATTGCCGAAGGGCTCATCGGCCGAAACGTTGAGTATACAATAAAAATGATGACAGCAGCCCCCAAATCCAAATTATCAAGCTTCATCTAAGAAATTCAGACAAATATTCTTTGGTTAAGCGAATAACTTCCTGCGTGCAGCCCGGTCTCTAGATGCAATATATTACAAAAGTAAGAAAAACTTAACAAACCATCATTTAACTATAGTTAAATAATTAAATGACGGTTTGTTAAGTTTTTCTTTCTTTGAAACTTATGTATTGCTTTGTATATTATTAATTTATTAGTTATTATACATTGAGCTCTCTTAGGGATTTATAAAAAAATCCTTGTATGAGTCTATTAGTTTGCACCTACAAGAACGTACATTGAGCTCTCTTAGGGATTTATAAAAATCCTTGTATGAATCTATTAGTATTGGTTAAAATTATTCATATTCAAAAATGTTACATAATGAAGAGGTTGCCTATTAATTATGTAAGGTAAGAGTAGTATTCGAAAGTTTACTGGTAATTTTTTTTTAGAAGAAGAGTCATGGAAAATAACTAGTTATATGATAGACAAGATCTAACCTTTTGCTGATTCTTTAGCAGTTCTCTGATCGGTCCAATACAGGATTGTGCAAGTGCTGCACCTTCGATACAAACCGGACAAAGCTTAAAAATTAACCTTGTGTCGCATCCTGCTCGGCTTCGGTAAATGCCAGCATTGTGTAATGCATTGTGTTTTCTTTCTAATAGTTATCCATCATCATATCTAACCGGGTAAGTGAGGCTTAACTTTCGTGAATAGTCGAGTGTTTCCGACGTTACTTGTTTGTCTGTTTGTTTGTTTATTGATTTTAACGGCATATCAACCAGTCTGGGGTTATGTGATGCCTAACGGTTAGGAAGTGATACATATCGTGTATTTATATTTATACTTTTTAGTAATTGGTTTTAACAATGTATTAGCATTATTGGGGATTATGTTGTATGGTATTGATTTGTTTCATGTCTATATTATATGGTATAATTTTATTTCTCTCAAAAAAGAGAGAATGTCCCCCATGTTGACATTTTCAAACAGATCTTTCATATTGTTTGCTTTAAAATAACGGTTTCTGATGTGAGCAAAATAATAATGAATTAGTGTTTAACTGTCAAAGATGTTTGACATGTTTCACATTGTGGTTGTTGTTGTTGTTTGAGTATAATAGGAGTGCGCCAAGTCTTGTATGACCAATGCGTAATCGGGACGCAATGACTTGTTCTTTTCTAGACTTCTTTAAAGTTGGTCTCCAGCCTCCCAAAGTGGGTTTGATTAGGAAGAGTTTATTGTGGATGTTGTTATTCCAGCGTAGTTGCCATTTTGTATGAAGGAATCTATTAATTTTAAGTTTCAAATCAGTATATGGTATCTTATCGACGTTACGTATTTTTGGAGAACCTCCAATTGAAATGTTTAAGTCAAACACTGGCATCAGTGACGACCGTTCGCTAATTTGTATGCAATGGACGTTGGTTATGCGTCCCCCGGGGATCATCTGCTGGAAGAAAAACTTCGAATCTAACCGCTAAATCATACTCGCCATAAAATTCCCAGTCAGCTTGGCACCTCCTCTTGGCGCAATAAGTCACGTGATTCCCAACAAGAAAGTGTGAATCCTGGCATCCTCAGATCTGGCCAATCGCCGGGCATGTCTGTTTACGTTTGGGCCCGGAGATAAATACAAAGACTTACCACTTGCCGGGTTAGCTCAGTCGGTAGAGCGTTCGGCTAGAAACCACAAGGTTCCTAGTTTGATACCGGCTCTCGCCAACTCAGCGTATGGGTAGCACAGGGATCTGTGCGGTAAAGTAAGGAGCTGATGGTTAGGTGTGGCGCTGCACCCCAGACGCAAAAAACAATCTCCTTGGTCTTGCGCTTGTGAAAAGGGGATAGACTTCAACGCTGATTGGCTGATACCAACTTTAAGTCCCCCCGACGACTTTACTTACCTTACCATTTACTTACATGATCGAAATAAACAACACGACTAATACTTTAGCAGATTTGGGAGAGTTGATGTGTTTTTTTTTGGTTGGTCGTTTTGTCATTTGGTTTAATGGCCTAATCAAACCTAGTGGGTTATGTTATATAGCCATACCTATCTTACGTACATTGTTGATTCTATTGAGTATACCCCTGGTTGTATACTCGTCTTCTATTGTCTCGGTCGCTGCTGTCTGTCGATTCTCCGTAATCTTTCTTTTGGATCTTGGCTGGTCTAAGCTAGTTTTTTTTTTTCTGGATCTGGGATTATTCTGGGTTGGTACTGGGACGTCCCATCTTGTGAATTAACGAAACAAAACATTTTTTTTCGTTTTGAGCCCATACTTTATTTTTTAAGTATTCTAGATCAAGTCAAACGCACATATATTTTGCTCTTTGGACAAGAGACGCCATCTCCGTCGACTCGTTTCAGCACCCATCCAAATCTGACATTCCGGCTCGCTCCGGCTAACCGGGAGAGAGGTTAACATAGGGTTAAAAAGTGTCAATCATTTTCCTGTTTTTCCATAAAACGGTTATTTTGAATCTAAACTACATTTACTGTATATAACGATCAATTATGTAACAGTTATTTAATGTCAAATCTTGTTTTTTTTATATACAGTTCTACCTTGACTTACGAGTGTCCCAACTTACGAGTTTTCCGAGTTACGAGCTGTTATTCTGTCGATTTTTTACTTTGTTTTGAGAGCAAACATTTGAGGTACGAGCGAGCCTCAGATACGTTTATGTTAATAAGTTCACTATGTGATGCAATGTCAATTTTGAAGTGGAGTACAAACGGTTTAAATTTACAGTTTTCCTTCTCGACTGTTTGTCGTACTAAACTTAAAGAGCCCAGACTGTCCCAACTATTTATCTATAACTGTAAGGAAAATCGTTGGCTTCATACCTTTTACAAGAACAGGTATTTATTCAACCTGTCCACCGCGAGTAGGATGGGATATGCAAGAATGGGGTATCCAGCGAAATTAGATCAGTGAGACTATTTTTCCGAGCCTTTCGAAACTTTAGTTTTCCGAACATTTAGCGCTATATGAAATGTTGCAAACAGCCTCATCCAGGATTTGAACTTGGGGTAGCCGATTCGTTTTCCTACGACGAAGACAATTACACCACATGCGCCTTCATGAATCATTAATGTATTCATCTATTAATAATAGAGATTCGGTGTCTATATGATTGTAACCGAAACTAAGTCATTGCTTACGTCACAATATCGTAAATCGTCAATACGTAGAATAAAGAACAACCCTGTAATCAGTTTTTAAAATTATTTTTACTCACACCCTTTTTCAGCTGCTGAAACGTTGTGAATATAGCAAGCAAGATGAGTATAGCGGTCCACATTGTGTAGAGAATCACCAAAAAGTACACATTTAATTCACTCTTTTTTTGTGTTAACAAAAATAAGGAGAATTGTTTTACAGAAATAATTACAACTTGAAGACTTTATTACTTACACCCGGAGGGTGTATAGTTTTACTTGAATATGATCATCAAAGTTCGACAAAAAGCACCTGAAGAAGCATGGAGAGTATAACGGCTGAAACGTTGTGAATGTATAAACCAAGATGAGTATAGCAGACCACAATTAATAGAGAATATTAACAACTCTTCGTCTCAGAAATATAATTGGTTGCTTGATTGGATTTTATGATATGTCAACCCCTGTTGGGCTATTTTATGCCGAAGACGTTTTGTTTTATTCATTCTTGATGGGTACTCATTTTTAAAACCCAATTTAAAAAACCCACATTTTAAACTCATTTTTCTATTCAATCCATAGATGATAATGGCTGTTTTAAATTTAGATCAGAGTTGCCAAGAAATCTTGGATCATTAAGAAAATGATGAACATGTTTATTTATTTATTTACTTATTCTTAATTAAAAGACGAAAGTAATGATTGGAGAGAAACCTTCTGCTTCCTTCCAAATTAGTTTGAAAATGAACAGACAGAAATTGTGCCTTTAAAAAGATAAGGGAAGGAAACACACACATACATGTATGCACTTATAGTGTGTGTATACGTGGGGGAGGGGTCTATCTTTTGTCTTTTTTAAGGCACAATTTCTTGTGTGTGTATTGTAGAGAATTTCATTCTAAATATAATTTAAAGACTTCCTCCCTGTATAAATGAATAATATATTTCTGCCTTATAGAGAAATTGTTAAAGTTTGTTTTGTTGGCAGTTAACTCGTGTTCTAGTAAGACCATTTACTGTTTTTTTTATAAATTTTATTATCATATTTAGGAGCGAGTAGCATTTGACACTCTATCCTTGTGTTTTCTCAGTTGACTCACCAGGCCAACCCTGGAGAGACATACACTTCCACATAAACTACATGTTGGAACTTCTCCACTTTGAATGTTGCTGAGCTGAAAATTAGCCTTTCTAATAACCCGCTTCAATTTTTGGTGTTTAATTCGGTTGGACTCAAATTCTTCCACAGACAGGTAGATTGTGACTCTCCAGCCGGGTCTATTACAAGTTAGCTTCTCCCAGTCCTCTACAACAATATATATATATATATATATATATATATATATATATATATGCTGTTGTCTTTTAACTCGTGTTCGAGTAAGACCATTTCCTGTTGTTTTTTCAAATTTAGAGTTGGGTGCCAGTAGCATTTGACACTGTATCATTGTGTTTCCTCTAATTTCCAGATTTTCCAGTCTTTTTTCCAAGCTTTTTGCGACCGTTCCAAGTGCACTAACTACAATTAGTATATTATTATTATTTCACCCCATTCGAGTTTTTCACACCTGCCATAGTCGATGGTTCATTGGGGGCTGAGTGACAGCAAGTCTCCTCGGGTCTCCAGGACTATTCTGAGTATTCAAGCCGATCTCAATAATGCTGTAGTCTGGATGGTCTCGATCCTTCCTCTGATTTCCAATTCATCCAGGCTCTTTTCCAAGCCCCTGGAGATTGTTCCAAGGGCCCCAATTACAATTGGTACGACCTTCACGCTCATGTTGCACAGTTTTTTCAGTTCTCTGGCAAGGTCCAAGTATTTGTCGATCCTTTTTGCTCTCTTTTATTTTCACTCTGTGATCGGCCGGGACGGCAAAATCCACGAAATGACGAGTCTTCCTCATCTTGTCAATGAAAACTAGGTCTGGTCTCCTGGCTGGGATTAGGTGATCCGTCTGTACCTCAAAGTCCCAGAAAAGTTTGTGTGTCTCATTCTCCAGGACAGATTCAGGCTGGTGCATATATCATTTAGTTGAATGGATTATTATTATTATTATTATTATTATTATTATTATTATTATCATTATCAATATTATTATTATTATTATAAATTTAAAAATTAAAATATGTAAAAATTTACAACTTGATACTTTTCGATCACACATCGTTTGTCTAAGAAAAAGACAAGAATTTGGAATCCACCCAGTTTATATATATATATATATATATATATATATATATCCGTGTGTGTGTGTGTGTGTGTGTGTGTCCTCCATATACCATTTAGTTGAATGGATTATTATTATTATTATTATTATTATTATTATTATTATAAATTTAAAAATTAAAATATGTAAAAATTTACGCTTTGATACTTTTCGATCACACATCGTTTGTCTAAAAAAAATTCAAGAATTTGGAATCCACCCAGTTTATATATATATATATATATATATATATATATATATATATATATATATATATATATATATATATATATCGTGTGTGTGTGTGTGTGTGTGTGTGTGTGTGTGTCCTCCATTCTGATCTTCATTACACTGAAACTTAAGAGCATTAGCTCTTAGTTCGTGTTGACTATTTTTAGGACAATCTTTGACAAGTGCTGTGTAAACGTTTTGTAGTCCTACGCATTTCCACTGTAAAAAGAACTGGAGGTCATAAAGAAACAATGAGACGCTTTTAACCACTCACAACATGGCCGATCTCTTTTTGCCATTTTCATTATCACCAACTCTTGTTCTCTTTCTTAAACCAATCGTTATTTTTATCCGTCGCTTTCATTATTATTTTTGCCGCCATTTTTTTTACTATTATTTTTAGCGTTATCTTGCTTTCTTTATTCTGTCTGGCTTTGTAGTTTATTTTTTTATTTCTTTGAATTTTTTTTTTTTAGTGGGGTGTGTATTTTTATTTATTTTTCTTCTCTTTATTTTTGTAAATCTATCATTCCTACGGGTTCTTTTTGTCTTTTTCTTATTTTTTGTCTTTTTTATTCTTTTTTATTCTTTAAAACTTCTTTTTATTTTATTGTTTTTTTGTTTTTTTACAGAGATGCTGTTCTTTTTATTTTTTCTTAATTGTTCTTTCTTTTTTTTCTTTTCATCGTATCATTTTTTCGTATTATCTTTTCTTTCTTTCTTTCTTTCTTTTTTTCTTATTAGATTTTTTCCCTTTCTTTCTTTATTACTTTTTTTTTCGTGTAATCTTTTCTTTTTGTTTTTCTTTCTTCCATATTATCTTTTCTTTCTTTACTTTTTTCTTTTGTATTATCTTTACTTTCTTTCTTTCTTTGCTTTTTGTTTCTTTGTTTCTTTTTTATTATCTTGTTTTTGTTTTTTCTTTATCTATTTTGTATTATCCTTTTCTTTCTTTCTTTCATATTATGTTTTGTTTGTTTATTTGTTTCTTTCTTTCATATTAAGTTTCTTTCTCTTTCATTTCTTTCTTTTCTATTATGTTTTTCTTTCTTTCTTTCATATTATGTTTTCTTTCTTTTTTCTTTCTTTCTTTTCTTTCTTTCTTTCTTTCTTTCTTTCTTTTGTTCTTTCTTTCTTTCATTTATGTTTCTTTCTTTCTTTCATATTATGTTTTCTTTCTTCTCTTTTTTCTTTCTTTCCTTTCTTTCATTATGTTTCTTTCTTTCTTTCTTTATTTCTTTCCTTTCATATTATGTTTTCTTTCTTTCTTTCATATTATTCTTTCTTTCTTTCTTTCTTTCATATTTATTCTTCTTTCTTTTTTTCTTCTTTCTTTCTTTCTTCTTCTTTCATATTATTCTTTCTTTCTTTTTTCTTTCTTATTATTCTTTCTTTCTTTCTTTCTTCATATTATTCTGCCTTTCTTTCATATTAAGTTTTCTTTCTTTCTTTCTTTCTTTCTTTCTTTCTTTCATATTGTTTTTTCTTTCTTTCTTTCTTTCTTTCTTCTTTCTTTCTTTCATTGTTTTTTTTCTTTCTTTCTTCTTCATATTATGTTTTCTTTCTTCTTTCTTTCTTTCTTTCTTTCTATTTGTTTTCTTCTTTCTTTCTTTCATATTATGTTTTCTTTCTTTCTTTTCTTTCTATTATGTTTTCTTTCTTTTCTTTCTTTCTTCTTTCTTTCTTTCATTATTATGTTTCTTTCTTTCTTTCTTTCTTTCATATTATGTTTTCTTTCTTCTTTCTTTCTTTCTTTCTTTCTTTCTTTCTTTCTTATTATGTTCTTCTTCTCTTTCTTTCATATTATGTTTCTTCGCTTTCTTTCATATTATGTTTCCTTTTCTTTCTTTTATCTTCTTTTTTTTTCTTTCTTTCTTTAGTATTATCCTTTTCTTCTTTCTTTCTTTCTTCTTCTTCTTAATCTTCTTTTCTTTTTCTCTTTCTTTTCTTTTCTTTTTTCGTTGAATTTTCTTTTCTTCTCTTTGATTGTTATTTTTTTTACAATTATCTTTAGCGTTATCGCCCTTTCTCTTTTTCGTCAGGCTGTTTTATCTTTTCTTTCTTTCTTTCTTTCTTTCTTTCTTTCTTTCTTTCTTTCTTTCTTGTTTTTATTTCGATGTTTGTAGTTTACTTTTTCCTTACCTTTAATTTGTTTTTGTTTTTTTTTGGTTGGGGATGGGGATTATTTATCTTTTCTTTCTTATCTCAACTTTGTAAATATATCTTCCTACGTGCTCTTTTTGTCTTTTTTCTTATCTTCAGTCAGTTATTTGCTTTTTTTAAAAATAAAAAAGTAAAGTCGTTGGTGTGGCCTAAAGTCGGTATCAGCCAATCAGCGAAGGAGTCTATCCCTTTTTCACTAGCGCTAGACCAAGGAGATTATTTTTGCGTCTGAGGTGGATCGCCACATCAACCATCAGCTCCTTACTTTACCACACAGATCGCTGTGCCACTCATACGCTGAGTTGGCGAGGGCCGGTATCGAACTAGGAACCTTAATAGATGTTATTATTTTTATTATTTTACGTTCTTTCTTTCTTTCTTTCGTATTATCCTTTTATCCTTTTTCTTTCTGTTTTTTTTCTGTCTTTCGTATTAACTTTTCTTTCTTTCTTTTTTTCTTTCTTTCTTGCTTCTGAAGAGATCACCCCAGATCCCCAGAACTAGAGTCTCACCATCAAATGGAGTTTAGTGCCATATCAAGAACACACCCTTTTTTGGTGGGGTCTTATCCTTCTGCATTCTAAGCTCTTCCGACAATGTGATGGTTGAAAAAAAAAATGTTATTGGTTGACATGCCAACCAACTTTTGACTACATGGTGCCGATCCTCCTTAGTGTAAATTCTAGTATTAATGTGTATTCAATTCCGTCACAATAATGAGTTCATTTAAAAAAAAGAAAAAGAAAAAAGATTCCAACGTTTATTGATCATACTTTTCATTCGAACCACACTCCGCCTGCGAAAGACGATGGAGTAGTGTCCAAATGGATTTCTTTTGGAACTACATAGCCTGGGTGGGTTGACATCTCCACACTGCCACTGTGGTCCAAAGGAAAGGCAAGAAACCAATGCAGTTTGGTAACGGTAGTGTCGCAGAATTTGCTGTGTAGCGCTGAAGTTCACCATTACTCAATCTTAGGTACCCTGGCTCCAGTTTTGTTTTCGGGTTTACTCCCCTAGCACATAAGAATTCTTTCCTCTGATGTGTTTTCTATAAAAATAGTTTTCATTTCTTCGATAAACAATGGTGAAAGATTTTCTCATATAAAAATCAATATGATGTTTTCTTATTTAGACCCCACCACGGCCTACTAATATATACGGCCTCACATGTCACCATAAGCAGGCAGAATTATAACAGGCCGATTTGTTTTATAGTCAATTTATGCCCATTTTGAAAAATCTTAAAGCACAAACATTTGGCAACATGGAGCCGTAAGTTCTCCTCGAGAAATACCGTTTCTCTGTAGTATCATCACTATCATTGCCTACCATTACCAGGGAATACATTTCACATTGAAAAGGTTTTTTTAAATAACCTGAAACCATAGATAAATTGTTGGTGTGTTTGTTTTCTATAACTGCATAATTTTTTAAACTATTTTTTTTTTATTAGTTTGTTTACAATCTTTTATTATTACATTTCTGAAGAAAAAAAGACAAGTTTGTATATTTTTAACATTTTCTTTTTGAAACAGGCATAAATTGATTACAAAACGAATCGGCTTGTTAGAATTCTGCTTGTTTAGGTGACATATGGGGCCGTATATATTAGTGGGATGGGATCCCACTCACCACAATAATCAAAATATGTTTTGGACCGATATTTTTTATTAGCATATTTCAGAATGAATTGACAGTTGTTTTGTTGTTTTTTTAATTTTTTAAATTTTTTAATCATGTTGGGTAATAACACTCTTATAATTAAAAGACTGTTACATCTTATTCACCACAAGCTCTCAGCTACTTGAACTATTAAAATAAATAACCCACTTTCCTCATCTACAGTTCAGTGGTTAATTATTTTGTCAGTACGTTTGCGTATGTGTGACATTGTTGTTCAAACATAAATCACTTCTCAGGGTAAACACGGGAATTGTTTCTTTGTAACTGACACATATCTCTTTTTATTCAGAGACACATTTCCGGAGCAAACTCATTAACAGTACACTTTCATTATATATATATATATATATATATATATATATATATAGTATATATAAATATATTACTGTTGAAGTGAGTTAGCGTACTGTTGGTTTGAGCAACAGGCTAAGCACAACTGAACCAGTGTCAAGACAACTGGTACTTATGGGAATCCAGAATAGTCCACTCATGCATTTGGGTGATTCCATTTCTTGTGTCCTGATTGGCTGCTTGGTTTCTGTGAAGTTCTGAGGCTTCATAAATAACCTGCCATTTTGAAGTAGTCTTTGCAGCAAAACAGATTCGTATTAAGTTACGACTGCTTGCTGCCTTGTCTTACCAATTCGACGGTAATTGGAACTAGTATGATTGTTCTACATATACTAGACAAAACGTGACCCGTTGGGTCATGCATTTAACTCTGGGTAGATAATTGAGATTAGGGAAAAGGGAGTTAGCAAAACGAATAAAATTAAAATAAATAAATAAATATGACCGGATGAAACCTTAAAATAATTATGTTTGCTTTCTAAGAAAGCTTTGACCTCATTTAATCTAAATTTTAAAATAAATTATCAAGTCTTTTCTTCCTCAAATTTGAAGATCAACAAAAGCAGCCACACACCAAAAGCAGAAGCTCGCAGATATTTTGTTTTCATTAATAATCTATTTTTTCCTTGAACCAAAGAAAGCCCTGCTGAAGGCATGTTAAAACAGACCGAAACACTACAGCATAGGCTTATTAAACATCATTCGTTAATGAAACTTGTGTTTTTTCATTTTTTTTACTATATAACATAATGTCGGATTACTTCCATTTATCTACACACACACACACACACACACACACACACACACACACACACACACAGACACACACACATAATATATATATATATATTTACCAACTCCTCCGCACGAGCAGGATGTGACACAAGGTCAATTTTTTATGCGGAGTTTAACAGGTTTGATTCAGAGTTTTCCTTCTCCTAGACCGGTTGCCTAACCAAGGTTAAAGAGCCCATTCTACCCTACTATTTACCCATAGCTGGAGGGAGAGTAGAATTCATACCTTTCCCAAGGGTATTAATGCTAAGTAAAATGCAATTACCACGTCCAGGATTTGAACTCGGGACGACTTTAACCATTACACCACGCTCTTCCCAATTCTCTGTCTCTGTCTGTCTGTCTGTTTGTCTCTCTCTCTCTCTCTCTCTCTCTCTCTCTCAATATATATATATATATATATATATATTATATATAATATATAAAATTTAAAGTGAACAGTTTGTAGGTAAATATTTGTTTTTAAGAAATTGTTAGATATGTATAAATAAAATCGTTATCCACTGGCCAAAGTTTTCCAGAAGAACCCCCTAATCCTTAATGAAAACTTTGGTTACTAAGATAGATATGATTGACATTTGTGGGATGACTGGGATGACCACTGGTTGCTTCATCAATGCTTTATGTGCACGCTTGTGTTTTTCTTTCTATCTCCGCATCCTACTGGTGCGACCTTATGTCAGATCCTCCCATTGGTGAACGGGTTGGATAAATACTTTCCCTTGGTAAAGGTATGGACCTAACTATTCTCTTTGCAGCTATGTGTAAATAGATGGCCAGGCTGGGCTTTTTGAACTTGGTATGGTCAAAGTTTAGCTCAGTCGGTAGAGCACTCGACTAGGAACCACAAGGTTCCGGATTCAATACCAGCCCTCGCCAACTCAGCGTATGAGTAGCACAAGGATCTCTGCGGTAAAGTAAGGAGCTGATGGTAGATGTGTCTTTCCACCTCAGATGCTAAAATAAAATCCTTGGTCTAGTGCTAGGGAAAAGGGGATAGACTCTCTCATTGTCTGGCTGATATCGACTTTAGGCCACCCCGACAACTTTTATGGCCAACAGTCTAGAAGGGAAACTCTGTCAAACCCTGCCTTTAATAAATTGACCTCGTGTCGCATCCTGTTCGTGCGGAGGGACTGGGTAAACATTTAACGGGGGTAACTAATTAGAATGTTTCACTCCTTCCTAAATAGAAATATCAATATCATCATGGACGGTACTTGCAGAGTTTTGTAACCTTGTTGGGTTATTTTATGCCGAAGACATTTTGTTTTATTCATTCTTCATGGGTACTCAATATTTTTTTTTTCTTTTAACCCATAGTTAGGACCCTAACAGGTACTACCACTCCGGCTCAGAGTGAACCTTGGAGCAATGGTGATGAAAGGGTACTTTACATTCTCCAGAGCTCCAGAATTGAAAACTTGCAGAGAGAACCCAACAGCTCCACGTGTGGTCTAGTGTGAGGTAAAGTGTCAGTCAATTTTCTAAACACATTTTTTTCTTTTGAAACCACAGATGGGACCTTACCAGGTACTACCACTCCAGCTCAGAGATGGCCTGGGAGTAATGGTGATGAAGGGGTACTTTACATTGTCCAGAGCTCCAGAATTGGAAACTTGGAGAGGGAACCCAACAGCTCCACGTGTGGTCTAGTATAGGACAAATTTTCAGTCAATTTTTTAAACACATTTTTTCTTTTGAACCCACAGATGGGACCTTACCAGGTACTACCACTCCGGATCAGTGTGAACCAGGGAGCAATGGTGACGAAGGGGTAGTTTACATCGTCCAGAGCTCCAGAATTGGAAACTTGCAGAGGGAACCCAACGACTCTACGTATGGTCTAGTTTGAGCCTAAGAGTCAGTCGAATAAAGCCAGGAATCTGAACAGAGTTAAAAATGAGACCGACAGATAAGCATAAAGATTTGAAATTTCAACGCCATCTGTTACCGCCCAGAGACATGAATCGGCCAGACCTTGCCTACGCATCCAGTGTTCCAATGCAGTCGGCCCGAAAATACAATCTAGATTATTTTCAGTACCCGCCCATAGCGTTAACTCGCTGCGTCACTACATGTGTGTAGCCAGTGGAATGACGGAAAATTTGACATGTTTGTTTAATTGAATAGCTTAAATAAAGTTTCCCTATATATATATTTACCAACCCCTCCGCACGAGCAGGATGTGACATAAGGTCAATTTCTTAAGCGAAGTTCAATACGTTTGAATTCAGAGTTTTCTTTCTCCTAGACTGGTTGCCTAACCAAGGTTAAAGAGCCCAGTTTGCCCTACTATTTATACATGGAGGGAGAGTAGAATTCATACCTTTCCCAAGGGTATTAGCGCTAAGTGAAATGCAATTACCACATCCAGGATTTGAACTCGGGGCGACGAGTCCATTTCCCATAACCATTACACCACGCGCTTTCTTAAAGTTTTCCTATAAGATTACCGATAACAATTGATACCCGAAGAAGGTCGGAGAATACTACGGCCGAAATCTGGGACCAACATCATCATTTGTCTAAATCTTTAATGTAAACCCAATATAATACAACAATGGAAAGTACCAGAAAAGCTGTCCAGTTGGCACAGCGGATATAAGGGTTGGGCTAATACAGTTCTAAGTGACAATCATTTGTGGGTTGCAGGTTCAGTCCTGGCCAAGAGCGATAATAACATAGTTTTACACTTGTACCCGGTCTTGGTTAACCGAATGAGAACAGTCTACCTCGGTGGATTGAATAAAGGTTTCGGTTTGAAGTTCAGTGATGGCTTCTGAGTTTGACAAGAAGGTTCTCGATGTCGAAGAGAAGGTTCCCGAGTTCAAGAAAGTTCCCGTGTTCGACAAGAAACACCTGCAGAAAGCCGGAGGGCACATCAACCGAAAATATGTGTATATAACAATAAAGATGAGGACAATAGTCCGAACAATCCAAATCATCATCATCATCATCATAAAGGCGTGTCGACAGCAGGGATTCCCCCTCTCTTTCTCTTTCTCTTTCTCTTTCTCTTTCTCTCTTTCACCATCCGTCCCTATAAGCTATTACTCTTGGTAAATCCTCTAGACCAGTGTTTCCCAACGGAAGGCTATATGCACCCAAGGACTATATGAATTATTTTTTGTTCAGGCAAGCAAAAAATATTTAATTATAAAAATACAATAGTTTTTTTAAACATCAAATGACTATGGGGGGGGGGGGGTCCACCAGAGTAAAATAGAAATCAAAAGTGTCCATAGGTAAAAAAAAAAGATTGAGAACTCCTGCATTATACCTAATGTCAGGAACATGTACCATATTTGACAGCATGTAGGACGAACCTTTTTTCCAGAATTTGGGCTCAAAAAATTGCCCTGCGTCTTATATATCGTAGGTGAAGTTTGAGACCTCCCGTAGACCTAGACTAATCTTCTCTATGATGTTCACTAACCCAGCTTACGCTCAGTACTTTTACATGCCCTAAACTCCATGCATCCTTATTTTATTGATGGTATTGTTATAATCAAGCACAGCTAGACTGTTTTCAATTTATTTAAATACACTAAAATCTTTTTTCCTGAATCTGACCTGCTGAAATGGGGGTGCGTCTTATATGCCCGTGCTTCTTATATGCCGTCAAATACGGTAAATTGTCTTTTTAGTCAATGAAGGAATTGCTAAATAGCCACTTCAAATTATATGATGAAGGTTGTACATACGAGAATGTTATAATCTATCTATCTATCTATCTATCTATCTATCTATGTGAAATGCAAACAGTCTTGTGCAGGATTTGAACTCGAGTCAACAAGTCCATTTCCTACGACTCTAACCGTTACACTACACGCCTTCATAAATTACCGTGTTTGACGGCATATAAGACGCACGGGCATATATTTCAGCAGGTCAGATTCAGGAAAAAAAAGTTTTTACTGTATTTAAGCATATATTGTTGAAAACAGTCTAACTGTGCATTACACAAGCAGAAACATAGCTGTATAAAAGCAATTTGGCAGTACAGGCAAGCAATAAGCATACACAAGACATCTCAATAGCAGGAAATGATAATAATAAAATTATTAATTATAAGAATAAAAGTTCACCTACGATGTAAGACGCAGGGTAATTCTTTGAGCCACAATTTTTGAAAAAAACTGCGTCCTATATGCCGTCAAATATGGTAGTTATAATTCTACAATACACAACATATTTAATCAATCTTTAAATACAATTGTTGATGATATTTAATCATAAAATACAATAGGTTTTTTTAAACATCGAATGGCTATGGGAGGTCAACCAGAGTAAAATAGGAATCAAAAGGGGCCATGGGTAAAAAAAAGGTTGAGAACCACTGCTCTAGATGGCACCCAGGGCTGATGAATTTAACATTTTGCTGGTCGGCCAACACTGGTGTCTCCATAGAAGAATATAACTTATACATATTTACCAAAACCCTCCGCACAAGCAGGATGCGACACAAGGTCAATTTCTTAAGCGGAGTTTAACAGGTTTGAATTCAAGGTTTTCCTTCTCCTAGACTAGTTACCTAGCCATGGTTAAAGAGCCCAGTCTGGGGGAGAATTGGATTCATACCTTTCCCAAAGGTATTAGAAATGCAAACAGTTTCGTCCAGGAATTGAACTCGGTTTGACGAGTCAAGTTCCTATGAATCTAACCATTAGAACACGTGCCTCCCCGAGAACATAACTTATAAGTTCGTCCTTAATTATATCAGCAGTATCCCGCATGTTTTATTCGTCTTATTTCGGAAGTAACTACTCCCATGATTTTTCTCAAAATAGCACGCGTCATCCTTGTGCAGTTGCACTCTTGATTTTTCTCCACGCGTTTCGTCAAAGTCCAAGTGGTGCAGCTATACAATACTACTTACACAGCTACAGCTTGAAATAATTCCCATTTTATTCTATCAGAGATATCAGATTCTGGTGTGGTCGTTAACCTGTCAGAAACATGGACTAACATTCCGACAAGTGTCACGAGAAGAATGACGATCATGTAGAAAAAAAAACTGTCTATTGGCGTTCCTTGTAAAATCCAATGACATCAGTTTTTTTTTTTAGATATTCTTATTTTTTAAAGCAACCAACTCTAAAACAATGATTGGTTCCCACATTGTGTTCATCTCTATACTTGGTTTACTCAAGAGGTCACTACAGCCCAACACATGAGCTGCTTCTTTGATTATACAGGGTGAACCATAGTAATAGAACCAATTTTAAATGCTATTTTCTCAGATTACAAAAAGACACAGAATACTAAGCCTATTTATTACATAACTAGTACACAGGAGTTTTACATGTTATCTAAGATTTGAATATTATTTCCTTGAGATGCCGAAAATATTCGAGAGTTCGATTTCTCATATCACGTAAAGTGTGGTTTAGCATATCAACTGGAATAGCTGTTATCTCTCTACGGATGCTGTCTCTTGGAAATTTGTAATATCACGAAGGATCACCTTTCGAAATGGTTCCTCTCGCTTTGCAAAATGCTGTCAGAATTTTCTTTGGGCGGCAACGATGGATCTTTGGCTGGCGAAGTATTCTTCCATTTACATATGCAATTTCTTTTGGACTCCACAGCATTATGATGGTCGCCAAAATCAATACATTAAAGTAATAAAAACTTAATGTAATATTCAAATCTTAGATAACATATAAAGCTCCTGTGTATCAGTTATATAATAAATATATTTAGTACTCTGTGTGCTTATAATCTGAGAAAAATAGCATTTAAAATGTGTCCCATCATTATACATACCGTATACATTTAAAAAATAGAGATAAATGAAATAAAATTGGTTGGTTTTGTTTTACGGCATATCAACCCTTTCAGGTCATTTAATGCCGAAGAAAGTATTTTGATATCAGGTTGCTTACTGTACTTGCTGTTGCGTAACTTTTTACCTACTTTAAACCGCTCACAGCTGCCCTCCCACCACTGTCAGCAGATCATAGACGAGTCACTTGTTTATACTGAAAAAAATCACTATGTATTTGAATAGAATGAGTTCTGAGGTGAATAGATAGTGAACTTTAAAATATCACAACATGCAGTTAAAAAATACCAAGAAAATTTGGTACAGCTGTGGGGGAAATTTGGTAGGCAAAGAGTTAAATGGTCACCCATCTAAGTATTGAGCAGGCTAATCGCTGCGTAACTTCGGTGATCATCAGACCTCGATCAAGATGCTTTAAGAGAATGGCTGGAATGCAATCCACACAAAAGTGCTCGAGAATTAGCACTTGACCTCAATACATCCAAATCCACATTCTACCACAATTTGAAAAAGATAGGAAAAGTGAGCAAGCTGTGCGTTTGTGTTTCTGACAATCTTAGTGAGAAGAATAAGGAAGATCGCATATCCATAGCGACAAATCTTCTATCAAGACACATAAATTGCCCGTTTCTAAAGAATATAATTACAGGTGGGAAAAATTGATCTTTTTTAGTTGGTTGGTTGGTTGGTTGGTTGGATTTCATGAAATGTCAACACTTGTTGGTTTATCTTTATGCCGAAGATATTGTGTTTTATTCATTTTTGATGGATACTCATTTTTTTTTCAAACTCGATTTTTTAAAACACAATTTTAAAACTTTTTTTTGTTTAATCCGTAGATGGGAACCTAATAGGTACGACCACTCCGAGTCAGAGTGGACCTGGAAGTAATGGTGATGAAGGGGTACTCCACATTCCTCAGAGCTCCAAAATTGGAATTCCACCATCAGATAGTGTTTAATACCATAGATGGGACCCTAACAGGTACTACCCCTCCGAGTCAGAGTGGACCTGGAAGTAATGGTGATGAAGGGGTACTCCACATTCCCCAGAGCTCCAAAATTGAAACTCCACCATCAGATAGTGTTTAATACCATAGATGGGACCCTACCAGATACTACCACTCCGGATCATAGTGGACCTGGAAGTAATAGTGATGAAGGGGTACTCCACATTCCACAGAGTTTCAAAATTCGAAATCCATCATCAGATATCTAATTCCATACCCATGACACTAATACCTTCAGCCACAGCCTTCTAGCAAATATATGATAAAAAGGGTTGGGGCTTACCATAAGGGCAATAGAGCTGGGACAATCGTGTTGGGGCTTGGGCTTCACGTGACCAACCGATTGAATGCAGGGGGCTCTCCGTCTTGCCTAATTAGGGATCTTTTATGATAATGCTCAACGCAAAGACAGTGGATTTACAGTGATTAATCTCCGCAATCTACCCCAAGGGTGGAGTTTCATAGAAAAAAAGGTTATCCTGTGTGTGTGGTGGGATCATCGTGGTATTATTCAGTTTGAGGTTTTTTTAAACAGCAATCAGATAATCAATGCAGACTTATGCTCTCAACAGCAACACAATCTTCTAAGAAAACGCCCTGCACTTGTCGATAAGAGAAACTTTGTGCATTCCAATATATATATATATATATATATATATATATATATATATATATATATATATGTGTGTGTGTGTGTGTGTGTGTGTGTGTGTGATTTTATATATGAAAATGGTGACTTACCGGTGAAATTGGTCACAATGATTAGTTGATACAAGTTTCACAATGATAAGACAACGATATAGCAAATATAAAGTGCTCAATACGTACGTAGAGCAAATTTATCATTATAATTGTATACACAGGAATAACCTACTCGAGTTTCACCATAAGGATCTTCAGGGTTAAATTGTGCGCGTGTATTTTGTGGTTATATTAACCACAAAACGCGTACAATCGGCTGCAATTAATCAATATCTTGATTAATTCAGTGGATTTAACCCTGAAGATCCTTATGGTGAAACACGAGTAGGTTATTCCTGTGTATACCATTATAATATATATATATATATATATATATATATATATATATATAAGTAAAGTCGTCGGGGCGGCCTAAAGTCGGTATCAGCCAGTCAGCGAGGGAGTCTTTCCCCTTTTCAATAGCGCTAGACCAAGGAGATTGTTTTTGGCGTCTGAGGTGGAGCGCCACACCTACCATCAGCTCCTTACTTTACCGCACAAATCTCTGTGCTACTCATACGCTGAGTTGGCGAGGAACTGTATCGAACTAGGAACCTTGTGATTTCTAGCCGAACGCTCTACCGACTGAGCTAATCTGGCCCCTAGCCGCCACCACCACCAGAATATACCCCTAAATCGTTAAGTTAAAAATCGATTCACTGTCAAATTCAATTACTATATTGGCATATACATGAAATTAACTAATCATACAATGGCAAAGAAAATATATTTCAAGTTACAAGTTCCTTATTATAGATATAGAACACTCCATAATATTTTATGTAAAGCTTCTCCAAGACCACATTCAGCAAGAATCACGTATGCAAAAATATTGGAATTCGGCCTACCTTACCGCCCTGCTCAGTCTTGGCTTGAAATTCGTTTCTGACGTAACTTCCGATTGACGCTACTGCCAAGTGTGAATTACACGCAGTTATTCAGCAAGAATCCCGTATGAAAAAATATTTAGTGACCTATCAACTCATAATGGATTATTTAATCCCAAAATTTGATTTACTTATAAATATATATTTTGAAGTTTTATTGCAGTTCCTATTGTCTATAATCATTTGTTTGTACACAGTACAAATGATTTTCACCCAGTCATATGGTTTTAAGTGTTCTAATCTATTAATAATGGGGATTGTCTGTATTTCTGTCTGTAACAAAAACTAAGTCATAGCTCTACGTCACAGCTTACGTCGCAATATTATCATGCTATATACACCGAAAATTTGAGTAAGCAGTTTAAAAAATTGTTTTTTTACTCTCGTCCCCTCCTTTTTTTACAGTAACTAAAAAGTAATAACTAAAAAGTTTACAAATAAATAAATTCCTACGATTTTGTGTAAAATTGATGTGGAAAATATTCAAAATAATTGTTTGATTATTACATGCACGCAACATTTTATTTGAGAGGGACGGGGCTCAGTTTTCATTTCAAATTATTTTTTTTTTTAATCCTTTAATAAACATAAGGATTTTGCTTACTTATGATACAAGCCCCCTGACATTGAATTTTTAACTCCAACTCTCTCAGGCAATGTCTTTCAAAAATTAATTTTTACGACGCCCGAAGGGTGTTTTCTGTTGCTAGTACAATTAATTCATGCAAAATCATATGGTTTAAAGTAACTATTCCTATTTAATAATAATCTATTTGCACACAGTTCTATGGTTATGATTATTCCTATTTACCACCAATAATTTACAAGCTTTTATATGGTTTCATATCTTATTATTATAATGGAGATTATGTGTTTTTCTGTCTGTAACCGAAACTATATTACTACTCAAGTCACAATTGTCTTAATTATTTACGTCAAATTCTCCATGATTTCATTCTTTTAAACCTTCAGTTATTAACAAAAATTGTTTTACATTATTAATACTGTTGAACATATCTACGTACTAATAACATGCAATTGTATTTATATATAAAACAAAATAGCGGTTTACAGTTTGAACGAGAAGGCTAATTTGCATATTGATATTTAAAATTTTATTTTAATAAATATGTGCTTGGTATTATTGATTTCTAATTGTTTGGTTTTATCTTAAGAAATATAAACAAAAATCTCGTGGATAAATCTTAAAAGAAATTTATTTACAAGAAGAAATAACTGTAATATTATCCTTTACTTCCTATTTTAACTAAATAGTTAAATTAGGAAAATTTACCAATGAAAGAGGGGAGTAATGGAAAATGATGGAATAGTTAGTTTCAAAGTTGTTCTATTTTTCGATTATACATTATACGATTATATTATCTGTTGCAGATCTTTTTATCTGCATTCTTAGTCAGTTTCATTAGCCTTTCTAATTTAATATATTTTATTATATCAAAACTTAAATACTTGCACCCGGAGGGTGCATATATTTGCTAGTAAGTAAGAATAATAAACAGTTATAGCTTCACGCATCAAGCCTTAATAATTCGCACACTGTAATATTGGAGTTCCCGACAGACGCTACTGCCAAGTGTGACGTACACGCAGTTATTCTTTTATACTAGCTTTTTCATACAAGCTCGCCACCATGTAATTGAAGAAGCATTGAACCTTGTCATTGTTGGAAACTCCTTACGTCACTCGAAAACGTTCATGCCCTTTGCATTAAAAAGTGACGCAAGGAGTGACGTAAGGAGTTTTCGAGTGACGTAAGGAGTTTGCAACAATGACAAGATTCAATGCTTCCTCAATTACATGGTGGCGAGCTGGTATGACATGGGCATACAAAAACTGCACATACAAAATACATCGACCGAAATGGCAATTATTGTAGAAAAATAGATATGTGTTCAAACTTTAAAATGATGTAAACATCATTGACAATAAACAATAAATGTTTCTGTGATTTCTAAATATTTTGGAGACCTTACCTTAAAAGGGCCGGGTTAGCTCAGTCGGTAGAGCGTTCGGCTAAAAACCACAAGGTTCCTAGTTCGATACCGGCCCTCGCCAACTCAGCGTATGAGTAGCCCAGGAATCTGTGCGGTAAAGTAATGAGCTGATGGTAGGTGTGGCGCTCCACCTCAGATGCAAAAACAATCTCCTTGGTCTAGCGCTAGTGAAAAGGGGATAGACTCCCTCGATGATTGGATCATACTGACATTAGGCCGCCCCGACGACTTAACTTTTTTTACCTTTGGGATTACCCTCATAGCAAAATTTTATAGATTTAGTAAAAAAATATATATATTGGTATGCTGCAATATATTGAATAATGCAGTTAATTTGTTTTAAAACTTTGTCTGTAAATATATTTAAAATATATTTAATATATGTTGGAGTTTTTTTTTGTATATAAGGTGTGCTCCAATTCCCACCCGGAATTTATAGACTAGGCGAGGTGATGTGGTCTATTCCCTCGCCAATCAGTAGCCAGAATGTTCGGCTGATTAACTACTTAAACACTGATACTTTCATAGTCCATTTGCAACCATTGACGAAGGAATTCTTTACCAGAGGATTACCAAAGGATTTCTGCTGGACAAGCGCTCTTGCTTGAAGGCCAAAGGATGACCCATAAAAACTTAACAATTTAACTTAATAATTTGATATTTAATAAAATATTTAATATATTCACATATATTAATATTTAATAAGATAAAAAATGAACATATATTTTCATATATTAAATTTTCATTGTCAAAATTGTTTTATAGTATTATTTTATAATATTACTATAATTAATTTATTGTTACATTTTCATATATTAAATTTTCCTATATTAAATAAGATAAAATATTTTATATATTAATATTTTTATTAATATTTTTATATTTATTAATATTTTTATATTTTTAATATATTTTGTAAAATATATTTAATATCTATGATATATTTATATATTCAAATATATTTAAAACTTTGTCTCTAAATATATTTGTTTGTGTCCAAAAGCCAATTTGTTCAAAATTTTATTATCTATATTTACGAACCCCATCCACCATATTCACCAGAGCTTTCACCTTTGGGAACTAACGAAAGAGAAAGAATGTGAAAAGAGAGAGAGAGAGAGAGGAGAGAGAGAGAAGAGAGAGAGAGAGAGAGAGAGAGAGAGAGAGAGAGAGAGAGGGGAGCAAAGATAAGCGAGAGAGAGTGAGAAATAAGATGAGATATATATATATATATAGAGGAGAGAGAGAGAGAAGGGGGAGCAAAGATGAGAGAGAGAGAGAGAGAAATAAGATGAGAGAGAGAGAGAGAGAGAGAGAGAGAGAGAGAGAAGAGAGAGAGAGAAATAGGAGGAGAGAGAGAGAGATAGAGAGAGTACTCTCATTTTGGTTTTCATTGCTGAAGACTACGCAGATGATCTAACGCTTCTTGCAAATACACCTATAGCAACCGAATCTCTGCTGCATAACTTGGAACAGCAAGAGACATTCGTCTCTACGTCTAGTGCCATCTCCTCATGAAATGGCAAGCCTAAGATATTACTAGACCAGTTCACATACCTCGGTAGCAATATATCATCTACTGAAAGCGATGTCAGCATACGCATAAGTAAAGCATGGAATAACATTCCGACATGTGTCACAAGAAGAATGGTGATCATTTAGAAATAAGAATAAGTTATATATATATTTACCTCCCACCCGCACGAGCAGCATGTGACACAAGGTCAATTTCTTAAGCGGAGTTTTGCATTCAGAATTTTCCTTCTCCTATACCGGTTGCCTCACCAAGGTTAAAGAGCCCAGTCTGCCCTACTATGTGTCCAGAGCTGGAGGGAGAGTATGATTCATACCTTTCCCAAGGGTATTAGCGCTAAGTGAAATGCAATTACCACATCCAGGATTTGAACTCGGGGCGACGAGTCCATTTCCCATGAATTTGACCATTACACCACGCGCTTCCATGCAGTTGAATAAGTTATATAAGTTATGGTTGATCACATCTTCTATTAAAAATGGAGATTCGTTTCCGGTATTTGTCTGTAAAAAAATTACGTCACTGTTTACCTCACATTACCCAAAATCGTCATAACATAGAATAAATACACTCAAAATTTGAACATGCAGCATTAGACAGTTTTCATTGTTTTTTTAAAACAAGTTTTAATAAATACATGACTGGTATTATATATCTATATATAGTTTGTTTTATTTTAATATATATTTAAAGTTTACATTTCAAATTGTTTTATTTTTTAATCCTTAAATGAATTTGATGATTTTATTTACTTAGGGTACAAACTCGCTGTAATTGAATTTTTTACTCCCACCCCCCAGGCAATATGTTTCAAAAATCTATTTTTACATTGCCCGGAGTGTTTTTTAAAATTTTGTACTAGTTCCAATAATGACATTGTTTTTTTTAATGACGTCATTATTTGAATGAGATTTTCAAAAGTTCTTCGACGCCTGTTTGATCAACAGTCGAACTATCAAAAATGATTTCCCAGTTTGGGTCATTATTATGCTCGGATACACAGGCCTACGGAAGGCCGGAAAATATAGCGGCCGAAACCTTATGTTTATACTTACCACAACAAAGATGAAGAAACATCAACATTATTCAATTTTTATTTTGTGTGATATTTTCATTTCTATTGTTAAAACTAGTAAGGAAGTGACTTA
>CM042157.1:61024580-61052080 GCA_023376005.1 Doryteuthis pealeii
AGTATGTGGCCTACCCGGTTTGAATATGACCTACCTCAGTAAGAGTATATTTATAGATATAAGTAGTAGACAATTTATTGAAACTAATTATTTTTCACATATATTCAATTTCAAGAAATGCAATTCACTCATAAGCTGTATATAGTAATTAAGAATAATTAAAAAAAGAATTTATCCATAATTTACATGAATCAGAGATCTATTTAATTCTAAAATATTCTAAAATTTTGAAATAGGGTTTGGGTTAGCAGTTATTATAATAACCTTATAATATGCTTTTTATGGTAGGCCACATACTATAAGAGAGACATGATTTCGTAGGCCATATTCAAAAGGTAGGCCACATACTATAACGGTACCGAAAATTGATAAGCTTAAATAAGAATTAAAAGTGCCATTATAGTATGCGGCCTACAAGTAACAAGAGGTTAACTAAAAAGTATACAAATAAATAAACACCTACGATTTTGTGTAAAGTGTATGTGTAAAATATTCAAAATAATTATATAATTAATAATTAATCGATACAAGCAACATTTTATTTGAAGGAGATCAGAACTTCTTTTTCCTTTAATGAATTTGATGATTTTACTTTGATACAAACCCTCTATTATTGAATTTTTACCCCCCTTCCCAGGCAATATTAACAAACAACCGGATATTGACGGTGTAAATGAAAAACATGTCCTTCCTTAATCCTAAGCATATTAATATGTTTGCGAGATTTCAATGCTGAATGGCATCTCCTTTTTTAGTTATAAGACAACACGCACGTACCATGACCTTCCTATATATATATATATATAGAGAGAGAGAGATAAGATATACGGTTAGGTCTTCCCATTGTCATGTAATAGTTTGCAACCTAGTCTTGCGTTGTGATGTTTCGACGTTGTGATGTTTTTCCTGGAAGTAGTAATAGCATTTTACTTAGCGCTAATACCCTTGGGAAAGATATGATTCCTACTCTCCCTCCAGCTATGGATAAATAGTAGGGCAGACTGGACTCTTTAACCATAGTTAGGCAACCGGTCTAGAAGAAGGAAAACTGAGTTCAGACCTGTTGAACCCCACTTAAGAAATTGACATTGTGTCACATCCTGCTCGTTCGGAGGGGTTGGTAAATATATATTCAAGGCACTAAAGAGAAGAACAAATATTAGTGAATTGCATAGGCGAGAAACTATCAGATACCAAATGCCGTTGACTTCATGTCTTCGATACCCTAATTTTATATGTCGATGCCACCAAACTATTTCCTTACAAAGAAATGGGCGAACTGGACAAACCTGCTGCTATAGCAACATGAGGCAAGCAATATATCACGTCACTCGAAGCGAGCAAGCATCGTGTTACTAATTCAACAAAACACTAGTAATGAAAGAACTCCTTCTGGAGGCATAAAATATATCGAGATATAATATGGCATTTACTTTCTTTTCTGAAAATACCGTATTATTCAAATCCAAACATATCTGATTTTTAAACAAATAACTAACACAGAAATAAATAAAACCTTTAAAATTCTTCCTCACAAATAACAAAATATTCAAATGGAAATGCAGATTAAAAATAACATTACTGAAATTTTTACCGTTTTTTCAGTCAATGATTTAATGCATATATATATATATATATATATATATATATATATATATATATATATATATATAGTATCCAATTGACGCTTTAACTTTTCGGTTGCAGTGGCATCAGTAAATAATCCAAAAGTGTTTAATATATTAAAAACACAGAACAGCAATAATAATATTATTATTATTATTATAGAAAACATAAATGGTCCACCATGGTTTCAATCAAATTGAAATGATTTTATCAGGACCCTATCCTACGTTTAACCTAGTCGATGTAATTGCTTAGGTAAATTTAAGTTAGGAATTTAACTAAGGAATTACATCGACTTAGTTAAACGTAGGGTAGGGTCCTGATGAAATCATTTCAATTTGATTGAAACCATGGTAGGCCTTTTATTTTACCTCTAATATATATATATATATATATATATATATATATATATGGATAAATGAAAACCTTGATATATTAGAAATAAATTTATTTCGGCTATTTTTGCCTCTTCAAGTCTGATTTTCTAATTTCATATATTTATTTATTTATTATATACTTCGTATATGTAACAATATGGGCATTATAAAGTTCGTACAAATCATTTTATTAACTTTATATGTAATGTCAAATAGGTATAAATAATTCTTATTAACTTAATGTATATTAATAAAATGGTAGAAGTAATTTTTATTATTAACTCCATTCAACAAAACACTAGTAATTAGTAAACTAGTAGAAGTAATTTTTATAAATTCGTATAAGTAATTCTCGGTAACTTCAGCTTTATTAATAAATCAGTAGAAATAATTTTCATTAACTTAGTGTGCATTAATAAATTGGTAGAGATTATTTTCATTAACGTCATGTGTAATAATAAACTAGTAGAAGTAATTTTTATTAAATTCATGTGTATTATTAAAGTGGCAGAATAATCTTTATTAACTTCATGTCGTAGAAATACTTTTCATCAAACTTGTCTGTTAATAAATTGGTAAAAATAAATTTCATTAACTTCATGTGTATTAATAGATTGGAATAAATAATTTTATTAACTTCATCTGTATTAATAAATTGGTAGACATACTTTTCATGAACTCCATGTGTATGAATAAATTGGTATAGATAATTTTTATTAACCTCATGTGTATCGATAAATTGGTAGAAAGGATTTTCATTAACATCACTAGCAAATATATGCACCCTCCGGGTGCAAGTATTTAAGTTTTAATGTAATAAAATATTGTATTAAATTAGAAAGGCTAATGAAACTAAATAAGAACACAGATAAAAAGATTTGAAACAGAGGGAGTATAATAAAAAATGGAACAACTGAAACTTACTCTTCCATCACTCTCGTCTTTCATTGTTTTTTTTCTAATTTAAGTATTTAGTTATAAGAGGAAGTAAAGAATAAAATGACAGTTATTTTATCTTGTTAATGGATTTCATTTAAGATTCATTGAAGAGATTATTGCTTATATTCATTAAAATGAAACCAAACAGTTAGAAATCAATAATACTAAGCACATATTTATTAAATTCGATTTTTTAATATTAATATGCAAATTAGCCTTCCCATTCACACTGTAAACCGCTATTTTGTTGTATATATAAATATAATTGCATATTATCAGTACGTAGACATAGTTAACAGTATTAATAATGTAAGACAATTTTATTAATAATTGAGATTTAGATAAAAATAAATCATGGAGAATATGATGTCAATAACTAAGGGAATTGTGACTTGTATAGTAATATAGTTTCGGTTACAGACAGAAAAACCCACAATCTCCATTATAATAAGATATGTATTGGTTAATTGGTAGACACTTTCATTAACTTAATGTGCATAAATAAATACTGGAAGTTGAGCCTTAGACACCGCTTTCAAGCTTGTACAAAGCAGTCTCTAGTCATAACATGAACACATTGGAGCCAATAAACAGTCTACCCCAGATGATTGAATAAAGGTTTCGGTTCCCATGTTCAACGAGAAAGTTTTCGAGTTTGACAAGATACACTTAAAAAATGCCGGAGGGGACATTGTGTGAAACGTTGTGTATATAACAATAAAGATGATGACAATCGGCCGAAAAATCTAAATAATACAGTGGATGCTATATCATATATTTTCTTTTACCTCTTAATTTTAGTTGTTTTTTTAAAAAAAATCAAAACTCAGTTGAGCCGTTATTTTTATAACAGTAAAAATAAGCTTTTCACAGGACAATAATAAAAGATGTCTGTCTACTCTTTAATCTCCTGTTAAGTTTTATATAATTTCCTTCAGATCTCTGTCTATTAAAATATATCTTAAGATCTATCAACTTGTTCTGATCTATCTATCTATCTATCTATCTATCAACTTGCTCAGATCTATCAACCTTTTTTAGATCTATATATTTATCAATCTCTATTGTCAACTTCTTCAGATCTATCTATCTATCTATCTATCTATCTATCTATCTATCTATCTTGTTTACATCTATCTATCTATCTATCTATCTATCTATCTATCTATCTATCTATCTATCTATCTATCTATCTATCTATCTATCTATCTATCTATCTATCTATCTATATTCAGATCTTAATCTTTTTTAGGGGTTTTGCCAGCACTAATTATTTTTTTTCTAATTTACCCTCTTTCTCCATCCCGTCCACACTCCTATAATTAGAATTTTGAGTTACGTGAATCATCGATAATTTAATCCTCCGTGTAAAACCAGTATAAAATAATGAGATGTGGAAAAATACAAGATTTTAATTGTACCTTATGTAGTAGTGGAAATAAACTAGAATTAAGGATGACGTGTGTATGACTGACCTGTTGGCTTCTGATTGGTTGAAGAGTGTCAACAGTGACAAGAGTGAAAAAGAGAGTGAAACATTTATTGAGTCAGGGTTGAGTGTTTGAGGAGGACAGACGGTAAATGCAGTCTGTCATCTCAAGCTTGTACTTGGATCAATGAAAACAAAATGAGCTCTAATGGAAAAACAGTTAGTTATTAAAAACTATCAACAACACAAGATGGTACATCCCAGAAAGAACCCAAGGAGGTTCCAAGTAATTTCTAGTCTCCAATAATAAAGAAAATGCAAACCCATTGACAGATGCAGAATACTAGAAACTCCGATCCAGATAAGTATACCGTATTTGACGGCATATAGGACGCACTTTTTTCAAGATTTTGACTCAAAAAATTGCCTTGCGTCTTATACATCGTAGATGACGTTTGAGACCTCCCGTAGGTCTAGGCTAATCTTCTCTATGATGCTCACTAACCCAGCTTACGCTCAGTACTTTTACCTACTCTAAACTCCATGCATCTTTATTTTAATGCTGACATTGTTATAATCAAGGTTAACAAGAGCGTATAGTGGCAAATAAAAAACAAACAATAAAAACTTTTTTCCTGAATCTGACCTGCTGAAATTGAGATGCGTCTTATATGCCCGTCAAATAGGGTATATATTACATTTATTAAAAGCAATAGCCGTACATTCTCACACTCCAAATAGATCCCGCCATGTCACATATTGAGATTTAACTTCAACTTCATTTCTTATACCGCCCTGTCGGCTGGGGCGTTAGAATGCACCGACTGCACCTCTGCAGAGGGGTAAGACTCCCCCAATGGGGCTACCTGTTGGTCGTGGGTGGCGACCCATGATGCTTAAGGATAGAGCCCAGGTGGATGAGCAGTTCATGACGTGCAATACTCCACTTTGGCCTTATCTTGGGCTAGACGGGCGTTCGGAGAGGCCCCCTCCGATCAATCGGCTGGTCACGTCAAGCCCTAGCACCTATATGATTTTCCCAACCCTATTGCCCTTATAGCGAGTCCCAACCCCTTTTTTATCATATGAGTGCTAGAAGGCGGTGGCTGCGGGTCTACATGTCCTGGGAATGACATTAAACTCTATCTGATGGTGAGGTTCCAGTTTTGGAGGTTTGGGGAATGTGGCAGAATTTGTTGGTACTTGTTTTGCTATACTTGATTATGCAGATAAATTCATTGCAAAATATAATGAATCCACAATAAGAGAGTCTGCTGAAATAATTGTGGAAACTTATTCTCCAAGATATATTTATCTGATGGTGAGGTTCCAGTTTTGGAGGTTTGGGGAATGTGGAGCACCCCATTCATCACCATTGCTCCCTGGTCCACTCTGACCCGGAGTGGTAGTACCTGTTAGGGTCCCATCTATGGGTTAAATAGAAAACTGTATTTATAAAAAATTGTATTATCCATTAAGAATTGATTTATTTCAAAACTTTATCGGCATTAAATGACCCACTGAGGTTGATATGCCGTGAAACAAAACAAACCAAACCAAACCATTTCTTATAATCGAGCCCGTAAAATTACACCAGAATGCAACTGAGATTCCTCTTTATTTCTCAGCAGACAAAAATACCTTTTATATATATGACTGTTAGACTTTTACTTCTAAGATTACTTCAGCTCGCAAATTTGTAGTTCTTTCTCCAACCATAATTTTATTGCAAGGCTTGACTCGTGAAACACTTACTTCTTTAGTATTATCTGCGTTATTCGGACAATTGTCCTCATTATAATCTGTACAATGTTTTAGCCGATATGCCCTCCGGCTTTCTTCACGTATTTCTTGTCGAACTCGGGAACCTTCACGGACTTGGGAACCTTCTTTTCGGACTCGGAAACTTTCTTATCGTAATCGAGAACCTTCTTGTAATCGTGAGCCATCGCGGAACTTTGAACCTAACCCTTTATTCAATCCACGGGGGTATCCTGTTCTCATTCCGCCAACCATAGCTCAGGTAGAGGCGTTAAGCTGTGTTAATTATTATCTCTGTTACTGCTGCCCTTGATCAGGATTGAACCTGCAATCCAGAGATAACTGTCTCTTAGAACTGTCTTAACCTAACTCCTTTATCCACTAGACCATGTGGGACTTACTTCTTTGTTTAATTGTATATCAACTTTCGTGGGTTATTTAATGCCAAAGCTATCATTACGCTATGTTTTTCCTTCACAGCAACAGGTGTAAAAACGACCCAGCTTAGATATTTACCGAGCGGTATTTCTCGCTTTTTATCGGCAAATTAATTTCGATATTTTACAAGCCTCCCCTATATATATATATATATATATATATATATATATATATATATATATATATATATATATATATATATATATATGACTTTAAGTGCATATTAACAAAATCTTATATTTCATCACACTAAACAATGAATGATAATAATTAATTTATTAATTATTAATTAATTAATAATAAGGCCATTTAAATCGAAAAATACACCCGTATATGTATAATATATATATATATATATACACATTCTATTAATTTAAAAAATAAATAAAAACTTTAGGCATATATTAGCAAAAGCATATTTAGTTGCACTAAACATAATAATCGTATAGATAATCCTTATAATTCTTATAAATTATTGAACCAATAATATAAAGATGATTTCTCATAATGTTTATATTTGATCCTTTGGAAAAATATCAACTCCGTTCATTTAAAAAAAACTTTATCCAGCGTTCATTAACAGCGAATCAGTCACTAACCGTTATTGCCACAAAATACATGCGTGCAATCGGCTGTAATAAATCAATATCTTGATTAATTCAGTGGATTTAACCCTGAAGATCCTTATGGTGAAACTCGAGTAGGTTATTCCTGTGTATACAATTATAATAATAATAATAATAATAATAATATATATATATATATATATATATATGGGGGGATATTAAAGTATGATAAAACAGAAAAATAGGTTAATTATTTTCCCAATAAAGAGCATATTCAAAAATATTCAAAAATTTAATTGAAAAAAAAATTTTGGAATTCTTATTTGTATTTTATGCAGTGGGAGGTTGTAAAATTTCGAAAGTAGTCTACCGATAGGAAGCGAGAAATACCGCTACGTAAATATCTAAGATGTGCCGTTTTTACGCCTGTTGCTGTCAAGGAAAAACATAGCGTAAATAGTGGCAGATAATATACATTTTCAAGACACCTTTGTAGTGTCTGAGAAACCCTGCTGTTGATTTTGTGGACCATAGTTTAGCACGTTGGCCGCGATTGTTAATACAATACTTATTCTCGCCCGACGCCATGTTCCAACTCTTATGACTTCAAATATCAGAGGGAAAGGTTGTATGAAGGTTTTATGAAAGGACTTACCTCTGTAAAGCTGCACAAAATACTTTGAAAATTTTTGTGATTAATTTGAAGGCAGGATACATTGAATGCAAGGATGTGAGTTTAAAAAAATATTATTGTTTTCTATTTTGAAATTTGATAATTAAAACTGATTTATGGCCATTTCAAGAATATATATATATATATATATATATATATATTTATAGGCGTGTACCATATATGGCACAAATCGCGATTTTGGACTTTTCTTCGTGTACCATATGTGGCGCACATTGCAGCCAACGTGTTAAAAACCGTTATATTATGCCATAATCATCATCATCATCATCATCATCATCATCATCAAGGCATGCCGATAGCATGGATTCCCTTGACAATCTCTCGCCATTCATCGCTATAGGTCATCACTCCTGGCAAGTCTTCTAGACAGCATCCAGTATCCACCCAGAGATGATGAATGTACATTTTTGCTGGTCAGCCATGCGTCCATATATAGTAGTCTATAAGAGAACATCACTTATGAGTTCGTCTTTACTTCTACATCAGTGAACTAGAAACTAGAAATGCGAATTTACAGTTTATCGCAATCGGATGATATAATTTTCAAGACACTCTTACAGGGTCTGCTGAACCTCTTTGGACCCCGAACAACAATTTGAAAATCACTGGGTTACAGAACCTGCTATTCCAAATGGTCACCCATTTAAATGCTGAGTATATATATTTACCAACCCCATGGTCTGATGGTTAGAGTCGTGGGAAATGGACTCGTCGACCCGAGTTCAATTCCTCGACGAAGCTGTTTTGATTTCATATGGTGTTAATACCCTTGGGAAAGGTATCAATCCAATTCTCCCTCCAGCTATGGGTAAATAATAGGGTATACTGGGCTGGAAAATTCTGAATTCAAACCTCTTAAACTCCGCTTAAAAAATTGACCTTGTGTCGCATCCTACTTGTGCGGAGGGGTTGATAAATATACATATAAATATACATATTTACCAACCCCTCCGCACAAGTAGGATGTGACTCAAGGTCAATTTTTTAGGCGGAGTTTAACTGGTTTGAATTCATTTTCTTCTCCTAAACTGGTTATCTAGCCATGGTTAAAGAGCCCAGTCTGTCCTGCTATTTACCTATAGCTGGAGGTAGAATAGTTTGATTCATACCTTTCACAAAAGTATTAGCGCTATGTGAAATGCAAATGATTAAAGAAAAGGAAACTTCAAAAGAGAAACTGAGTCGCTCATAATCGCAGCCCAAAACATTGCCATAAGAACAAATCATATTAAAGCAAAGGTAGATAAGACACAACAGAATAGTAAGTGTAGGACGTGAGGAGACAGAGATGAAACGATCAATCGTGTAATAGACGAAATCATCAAACTAGCCCATCGAAAATACAAGGCTAAATACAACTTGGTTGGAAAGGTGATCCACTGGGAATTATGCAAGAAACTAAAATTTGACCATACAATCAAATGGTATATTCCCAAACTTGAAGCCCTTATAGAGAGATAAACGCATAAAATCTTCTGGGAATTTGAGATACAGACGGACCACCTTACCCCAGCCAGAAGACTAGACCTAGTATTAATAAAAAAAACCAAAAAAAAAACCCAAAAAACGTGTTAACTAGTAGATGTTGTTGTCCAGAGGGAAATGAGAATAAATAGAAAAGATAGACAAATACCTGGACCTTGCCAAAGAGCTAAAAAAAAGCTGTGGAAAATGAGAGTGAAAGTGATATCCATTGTAGTTGGTGCACTTAGATGAGTCCCCACAAGTTTGGTAAACATACTAGGGGAATTGGTAAATCAGAAGAAGAATTGAAACCATCCAGACAACGGCATTATTGAGATAGGCTTGAATACTCAGAAGAGTCCTGGAGACATGAAGAGACTTAGTTTCGTTGCTTAGTTTAGGCGATATTAAGAGGAACCGACGATATCACGGTATGTAAGTGTGTGTTTGTTTTAATAAAACACATATGTGTAATTCATATTAAAGATTATATTACCGATTTGTGAGCCACAACCTCACCCAGACACAGGTTGCAGCCTTGGGTGTGGCATTTATTACCGAAGATAATCTTCGAGGCCGAGGTTACCCTATTCCTTGTAATTCGCCGATAAAAAGAAACAAAAATAACCGACAAAAACCACCAACATTACCACTGACCTCCTCCGCCATTGATACCGCTATGTTACAGCAAATCTTCGACACCCCACCCTGAAACACACAGATACACACTCGCATACGGGTACAGAAAGAGAAAAAGTGGGAGCAAGTGGAAGAGAACTGTTATCTATATATTAATGAAATTCTCATTATATATATAAGTAAAAAAGTAATTAAACAAGTCTGAAGAAGTTCTGAAATCTGAAACACGTGTCGCGAAAATAACAGAAAAAAGTTTTTTGGGAAAACAAAATTCAAATTATTTTGAGGACCTTATTTCTTATAAAATATTTGATTTCCTCCAGTTGGACCCATAACAACACTTTGTATATATATAATATATATATATATATATATATATATTGTGTTATATATATGTATATTGTGTGTGTGTGCTATATATATATATATATATATATATATATATATATATAGTTGGGATTTATAATGTAATGTTTGCATCCTTCCGTCTACTAAAGACGATGGCGTAGTGTCCACTATTTTTTTCTTATCTGCAACTGCGTGAGTGGCTGAACAGACCAATTTTTGAATGCCAATCTCTGGTGCAGTGATTGCAAACATATGGTGATGATTGCTGGAGATGCTGTTGTCTCTCCTTCCTTATGGCTCTCTTTTCTGCGGTGGCTTCTTCCCTTTCTTTTTCACTCCTTTTTGTTCTTTGTTTGACGAGGAGGCGCCAGGTCGCTCGGTCTTCTGCACAAGCCTCCCATGTGTTGGTGTTGATGTGGCATGTCTTCATGTCCCTCTTGTAGACATCTTTAAAGCACAGGCGTGGTCTCCCTACCGGTCGGTGCCCTATACTAATTCACCATATAGTAGGTCTCAAATCAATGACATTGAACCTGATCAAATGTCTTGCTTTCAGGGCACTGATGATGACGTATATAGTAAGATCGAAACTAAACATAAAGAAATCACTAATATATTTTTGAAGAATGGGTATCCTGAGAATGTCATCTTAGATAATATCAAACCAGCCATATCCAAATTCAACAACAACAGAGTATTTAGTCCACCTAAATGTCCTGTACACATAAGACTTCCATGGAAGCAAGGCATTTGCGCTGTTTTAATGCAGCCAATGTTAGAACTAACTTTACCACCAGACTTGCTATTCGTTCTTCCCTAAAGGATGTTCTCCCTGTCTTTAAACAAAGTATGTTAACTTTTTTTGACGGTGTGCTGCCGTCTTTATGGGGAGAACAACTCACGGTTTGGATGTGTGAGTAGGTCAGCATGTTCCAGGAGAAATACTCGGCCTGCCGCTATCAAAGTCCAGGCACTCGCTGGCAAAGGATTCTGTTATTGAAAAACACTTGTGTAATGTCAAAGTTAAATATTTTCGGTGAAATTAAAAACATTTTGAAAGGAAAAATCTAGCTAGATTCATGTTGAAGTATTTGATTAAAATTCCAATGTACTTATATAATACAGTATAACAATATACAATGGAAATATAATATACAGAATAAACAGGGAAATTCTTACCGGTTTAACTATTCGGATCTGTATTTATCTGTTTTACACAAGGCTAGGTGGTTAGTATTATCTGCGTTATTCGGACTATTGTCCTCATCTTCATTGTTATCTGTACAACGTTTCGGCCGATATGCTCTCCGGCCTTCTTCAGGTATTTTTTGTTGGACTCGGGAACCTTCTCGGACTCGAGAACCTTCTTTTCGGACTCGGGGACCTTCTTTTCGAACTCGGGGACCTTCTTGTCGTAATCGGGAGCCATCACAGAACTTTAACCTAACCTTTTATTCAGTCCACGGGGGTCTCATCCTGTTCTCATTCCGCTAACCATAGCTGGGGTAGAGGCGTTAAGCTGTGTTAATTATTATTCTATGTTACTGCTGCCTTTGATCAGGATTAAACCTGCAATCTAGAGACAACTGTCATTTAAAACTGTCATAACCTAAATCCTTTATCCTATGTCATGTGTCCAATTGGACACTCCAGTGTGAATTTTCGGAACTTATTAACCTAATGTCTTGTTTTGGCTAGAATATCAATCTATTCACTTATGTATGATTTTTTTAACAATGAAGATAAGGACAATAGTCCGAATAACGTAGATCATACTAATCAACAAGCATCATCTCAAACATTCAGAGAAATAAAACTTTGTATCTTAGAGGCAGTAGCAATTTTTTTTTGCAGATGAAACCCACAAATTCCTTACCATTATTTACTCGCGATTTCATAGAACTTGGAGTAGGTTAGAGTAAGAATTACCTATTCAATTTTTTCTTTCCTCCATTCTCGAGCCTCAAATGTCACCTTCTCTTACCCCTTTTATTCAAATGTATATGTATTGACTTTTAATTGATTCAACAGAGGCTTCTATTGAAAAGGTAACGGTCGAAAAGGCCCTTAAGGCTCCTCCTCTTTTATCTTTCTCTGGCAGTGGATCCCGTTTTAATAAAGTATGATTCCACTACCTAATGTTTTATATATATATATATATATATATATATATATATATATATATATATATATAAGGTCTACAAGGCTATTTGAATTCTTTGGGTGGGTGCGACATGGATTGTTTAAAATCTTTTTCAAGTTAATTTAGCTTCATTCTTGGAATTCATATATATATATATATATATATATATATATATATATATATAGAGAGAGAGAGAGAGAGAGAGAGAGAGAGTTATGGGTGGTCGTAATAAATCACACTGGCTAATTCCAGTTAGACGAGGTTAGTATGTGTTTAAGACAACCAAACATTTTAAACACACACAGAGCACCCCCCCCCCAAATACATTCATCCATTGAATCTTCTTACATAAACACAAAATATGTACATATATACACTCAGACAAATCCTGGATGAGGCTGTTCGCATTTCACATTACATTTTACATAGTTGTTATATATATATATGCAAACATGCCAGAAACGAAGAATACAGATCAAAGAAATTCGCTGAAATAAACACAGATTCTGATTGAATACCAATCAACTGGAATTAGCCCGCATTATTTATTACGACCACCCATACCAACCCAATTTGCGGATTTTTTAATTATATATATAGAAATGAATACGGCAAAACGAGTTCAAATCCTGGACGAGGCAGTTTGCATTTCACATAACGCTAATACCCTTGGGAATGGTATGAACCCAACTATTCTTCTTCCAGATATTGGCAAATACTTGGATAGACTTGTTTCTTTAACCTTAGTTTGGCAACCAGTCTAGGAGAAACTCTGAATTAAAACCTGTTAAACTCTGCTTAAGAAATTGACCCTGTGTCACATCCTACTCATGCAAAGGAACTGGTAGATATGTAATTCGAATCCTTCACTTCTTCCTAAGTAGAAGCATCAATATCCTCATTGACAGCTGTTAAATATGAAAGATAGAAGCAAAAGTATAATCGTGGACCGTTGTTATAAAGGGAACCCAATGGGTTGATTGGTTGATTGGATGTCAACACTTGTCGGGTTATTTTATGCCGAAAACGTTTTATTTATTCATTCTTGATGGGTTTTGTTTGTTTCTTTTGTTTTACGGCATATTAACCACGGTGGGTCATTTAATGCCGGCAAAGTTTTGAAAGATTCGTAGCGATAGTTTAGAAATTACTTTTTTAAACTCAATTATTTTTGTAAACAAATTTTCTATTTAGCCCCAAGACGGGACCCTACCAGGAACTACCGCTCCGGGTCAGAGTGGACCAGGGAACAATGGTGATGAAAGGGTGATCCAGACCTTCGGAACATGAACCCCACCATCAATTAGAGTTTAACGTCATACCCAGGATATGAACACTATCATCCACCGCCTTCTAGCACCCATATAATAAAAATGGTTGGGGCTTGCCATAAGGGCAATAGGGTCGGACATTCGTATAGGTGCTAGAGCTTGACGTGACGTGCCGATTGATCGGGGGTGGGGGGAGCCCGTCTGACCGCCCGTCTAGCCTAAGTAAGTCAAAGTGGAGTGTTGCATGTCATGGACTGCTCAACCACTCATCATGGATAGCTGTTAAGTATGAAATGTGAATGAGTACATTTCACTCCTTCCTTAATAGAAGAATCGATATCATCATGGATAGCTTCTATGAAATGCTAATTAGAACTCTTCACTCCTTCATACAGAGAAGAATCAATATCACCATAGACATCAATATTATTGACTTAGTCTTTATAGATGTTTTAAATTATATATATATATATATATATATATATATATATATATAATAAAGTAATCCACAGACACATGTTTCGAGGTATCACCTCTCATCAGTGTGGTTATACCGTTTAACAGCTACCTCTGGTAGACCCGAATGAACTTTCGTTCGCCAAACCTCTTACCCGTGCGGCCACAAGTAGCTGTCAAATATAGGAGACTACATTTCTAAGTGGAAATGAAATTCACTAGAGGCCTCAAACTTTGTTTATGTAAATAGAGCGAGGTTTAGCTGTACGCCGAATACGGTGAATTTTGCAATTAAATCCCTTCTAATTAAAGTGCTCAACCAAATTTGGGAGCATATAATAAAGTAATCCACAGACACGTGATTCGAAGTATCACCTCTCATCAGTGTGGTTATACCGTTTAACAGCTACCTCTGGCCGGGTTCGAGACCCGAATGAACTTTCGTTCGCCAAACCTCTTACCCGTGCGGCCACAAGCAGCTGTCAAATATAGGAGACTATTTAATCGCTACATTTTTAAGTGGAAATGAAATTGTGTGTCTGTGCGTGTGCGTGTGCGTGTGTTGTATGGAAACAAATCTACTACCATATTGGTTTCATGCTCTTTAATCTTGATTGTTTAAGTGGAGCGAAGATTGTTCCACTTAAACATACTTGTTTCCATACAAATAACTATATACAAAAATATTATTATTATTCACTCCTTTTGAGTTTTCACATCAGCATTAGCTGATGGTCTTTCACTGGAGTCTGAGTGACAGCAAGTCTCCTCAGGTCACCAGGACTCTTCTGAGTATTCTGGCAGATTGCAGCAGTGCAGTGTTCTGAATGGTCCCACTCTTTCCTCTGATGTCCAGATTTTCCAATCCATTTTTCTTTATAAAAATATTATTATTATTATTATTATTATTATTATTATTATTGTTCACTCCTTTTGAGTTTTCACACCAGTGTTAGCTGATGGTATTTCACTGGAGTCTGAGTGACAGCAAGTCTCCTCAGGTCTCCAGGACTCTTCTGGGTATTCTGGCAGATTGCAGCAGTGCAGTGTTCTGAATGGTTTCAATCCTTCCTCTGATATCCAAACTTTCCAAGCCCTTTTCTAATCCTTTTGGGACTGTTCCAAGTGCACAACTACAATTGGTATCACTTTGACTTTCATGTTCCATAACTTTTTCAGTTCTCTGGCAAGGTCCAGATATTTGTCCATTTTTTCATTTTCCTTTAGCTTCACCCTGTGATCTGCTGGCACTGCAAAATCCACCAGTTGACAAGTTCTTTCTTTTTTGTTTATCAACACTAGATCTGGTCTTCTTGCTGGGATAAGGTGATCTGTTTTTATTTCAAAGTCCCAGAGAATTTTATGCGTTTCGTTCTCAAGAACAGATTCTGGTTTATGCATATACCAATTTGTTCTATGGTTAAAATTTAATTTTTTGCATAACTCCCAGTGGATCACCTTCCCAACCCAGTCGTGTCTAGTTTTGTATTCTCGTTGTGCTAGTTTGCTATATTATTATTATTATTATTATTATTATTATTATTATTATTAATATCGCTCTATCACAGATATTGAGCACTCTCCTAATAATACTGTATATATTGGCTTACTACTGTCTCATCAAGGGAGATAGTGTTAACCATACACTGTGGTAGTATATATATAACCATCTTTATGACATTTTGTTTGGGTTGTAAGTTTAAGGTTCATCTTTTTACAACTTAGATACTTTGACTATAGGTAATTAGAAACCTTCATATGGAAGAGTGTAGTGTAATTGTTATCGTTGTAGGAGATGGACACTGCGAAACGAGTTCAAATCCTAGACGAGGCAGTTTGCATTTCACATAACCCTAATACCCTTAGGAAAGGTAAGCATCCAACTATTCTCCTTTTAGCTATTGGCAAATAGCTAGAACCTTGGTTAAACCTGTTAAACCCCGCTTAAGAAATTAAACTTGTGTCACATCCTATTCGTGCAGAGGAATTTGTAAATATGTATCGTATTTGACGACATATAAGACGCACCCCCATATAAGACGCACCCCCATTTCAGCAAGTCAGCAAGTTCAATAAATTGTTCTTTAGTGTATTTAAGCATATATTGTTGAAAACAATCTAGCTGTGCATTACACAAACAGAAACATAGCTGTATAAAAGCAATTTTGGCAGTACAGGCAAGCAATAAGCATACACAAGACATCTCAATAACAGGAAATAATAATAATAATAATAATAATAATAATAATAATAATAATAATAACTGGTGGATTTTGCAGTTCCAGCAGATCACAAGGTGAAGCTAAAGGAAAATGAAAAAACGGACAAATATCTGGACCTTGCCAGAGAACTGAAAAAGTTATGGAATATGAAAGTCAAAGTGATACCAATTATAGTTGGTGCACTTAGAACGGTCCCAAAAGGATTGGAAAAGGGTTTGTAAAGTCTGGAAATCAGAGGAAGGATTGAAACCATTCAGAACACTGCACTGCTGCAATCTGCCAGAATACTCAGAAGAGTCCTGGAGACCTGAGGAGACTTGCTGTCACTCAGACTCCAGTGAAAGACCATCAGCTAACTCTGATATGAAAACTCAAAAGGAGTAAATAATAATAAAACTTCACCTACGATTTATAAGATGCAGGGCAATTTTTTGAGCCAAAATTTTGGGGAAAAAAGTGCGTCCTATATACGGTAATAATAATCCTTCACTTCTTCCTAATTAGAAGGATCAGGGACAGCTGTTACCTATGAAAAATAGAAGTAACAGTATAATCATGGACTGTTGTTATAAAGGGAACCCAGTGTGTCTACGGCTCGTCTAACTATTTAGTTAATAGCAACGTTGTCTAAAATAATTTCTTTCAGATAACCTTAATAGAATAATTTGCGGAGAGATATTTTGTACGTGTACCTCCTTTTTTGTTTGTGTTTTATATTTTGATAAGATAACTTTATTTATATTTTCGTTTCTTTTTGTTATTTAAAACCTTTGCTACAGATTTTTTTTCTTTTCCTAAAGAAAAAAAAAGTGTCCTTGTCTTTGCTCGTTAAAAATATAAACGTTTTTTTCTTTCTTTTTTTCTTTTTTTGCATAATCAGACAAAAATGTTCATATGGGCCGCACATGCACATTGCAGTTGACGTGACAAAACCAGCAAGATCATCCGACGCGTTCTGGGTTCCATTAGAACATTTTCAGAACATTTCGAAACGACCCGCTGTACCCTGTAGCATGCTTTGCGGTGCCTGCAGTTCTGAGATGAAAGATGGCCATTATTCTGTGAATAATTTGGAATCCGAGGCGGAGAATTCTAAAGAATTCTGAAGAATTCTGAAGAATTCATAACGTGACACCCGACTCAAAGAATTGTAATTGAAACCCGAAAATATGTGATATCTCTCCCACTCTCTGTTCCCCTCTCTCTCTCATTCTCTCCCTTTTTCTATCCCATACTCTCTTCCTCTCTCTCTCTCTCTCTCTCTCTCTCTCATTCTCTCCCTTTTTCTATCCCATACTCTCTTCCACTCTCTCTCTCTCTCTCTCTCTTTCTCTCTCATATTCTCTCCCTCCTACTTCATTTCTCGCTCTCTCACTCTTTTTCTTTCTCTCACACTCTCTCTCACTCTCTCATTCTCACTCTCTATATCTCAATCACTCGCTCTCTCCCCTTTTCATTCACCCTATTTGTATTTCTCTTTCTTTCTTTCTCTCTCACACACACTCCCTTTCTCTTCTTTTCATTCACCCTATTTGTCTTTCTTTTTTCTTCCCTCACTCTCTCTCTCTCACTCTCACATTCTCACTCTCTATATCTCAATCTCTCTCTCTCTCTCTCTCTCTCTCACTTTCACTTTTTATCTTTCCCTCTCTCTATCTCTCTCACTTTCACTCACTTTATCTCTCGAGTGATTCTTCGAATAATATTTACCATTCTTTTTTTTTTCTGATGATCCGTAATTTTTTTTTGTTTTCTTTTGTGTTTTTTTTTTTTAATTTTATTTAGTTTTTCTTGTTTCTGAGCAGAAAGTATTATTTCCTAATTGCTTATGTCTAAAATGAATGTAAAAGACTTTTTTTTTACCCCCATCAAACATTTCTTTTGTCACCAAGGAGCATATCACTAAAATATTAGGGGAGACGATATTCGGGTCCTGATACGTGAAAAAAAAACATTTTGTTAAATAGTATTATCCAGGTTTGTAATGTAATGTTTGAAGGGAATAATGCTCCTTATGGCCCTCTCCGATCAACCAGCTGGTCACGTCAAGCTCTAGCACGGAAGCCTGGTGGCTGAGTAGTCCATGACCTGCAACGCTTCCCTTTGGCTCTTACTTAGGCTAGACGGTCGGTCGGAGAGGCCCCCTCCGATCAAACGGCTGGTCACGTCAAGCTCTAGCACGGAAGCCTGGTGGCTGAGTAGTCCATGACCTGCAACGATTCCCTTTGGCTCTTAATTAGGCTAGACGGTTGGTCGGAGAGGCCACCTCCGATCAAACGGCTGGTCACGTCAAGCTCTAGCACGGAAGCCTGGTGGCTGAGAAGACCATGACCTGCAACGATTCCCTTTGGCTCTTAATTAGGCTAGACGGTCGGTTGGAGAGGCCCCCTCCAAATGGCTGGTCACGTCAAGCCCTTATATAATTATCCAAACCATATTACTCTTATGGCAAACCTCCATCCCTTTTTTATCATATGTGATAAAAGGCGGTGGCTGAGGGTCTTAGTGTCCTGGGTATAACGTTAAACTGCATCTAGTGGTGAGGTTCCAATTCTGGAGCTCTAGGAAGTGTAGAGTATCCCTTCATTGCCATTCCTCCCGGGTCCACTCTGACCCGGAGTGGTAGTACCTGTTTACATTTAAATATTAATGTGTCCCATTGTTGTGTGAGGGTTTGCAAGTTAGTCTCACATTACTACTGAATAACGAGTTCGATACTCGCTAAATGCCCTTTGTTTGCGATCTTGTGCCATATTCTATCTGTGACGAATGGGTTGGGTTAAGAAAATAAAGTCCCATCGTTGTGTAATGGTTAGCAAGGTAGTCTCGTAAATCCATTACAACTGAATAGGGAGTTCAGTCCTTGCTGGGTACCACATACTTACGAAATCGTGTCACATCATACGCGTGATTAACAGTTTTTGGTAAATAATGAAGGAATCACATCATGACGTAATTATTACTAAATACTCTCATAGTTCCGTTACTACTGAATAGCTAGTTCGATCCTCGCTGGGTGCCTCATGCCTGCGATCTTGTGTCACATCCAATTCGTGATTAACCAGTTGGGTAAATACCTACATTTAAAATATCATTTGAAAAAAATGTAACCCTAAACTCGTGAGTGATTTGAAACAATTTTATTTTTCTAAAGGTTAGTTCTTCTTTGCAGTTAGAATGGTAGAAAATGTATTTGTTCAATTAATTCTGTTTTTTACACAATTAAAATGTAACAATAAAAAGAAGCTAGGAATTAAAAATTTAAGATTGTTCGTGTTACAATTTCTCTGGTTAAATCCTACTTAACGGATATAAATTCCACCATCGTATCTCACCCTGCCGAAAGAAAAAAAAATACCAAAAATCAAGGAATTAATCGAATTTAATGAAATTTTCAGTGTTGATACATTAATGAATAAACAATATAATGCATCAGTTGTTTTATTTAAAAACTTTTACATTTTTTCTGATCAATTAACTTTGAACCACGTATGTTTGTAAATCTGCGTTACGCCTTAAAGATACGTGGTTCAAAGTTAACTGACCTGAAAAAGATTTAAGAGTTTTCAAATAAAATAACTGGTGCATTATATTGTTCGATACTCGTTGTATTCTCCATAGTTGCTACCCTGTATCACACCTTACCCGTTGCAAACGGATTGGGTAAAGAAAAAGGCGTTCCATCACGGTGTAATTGTTAGCAATGTAGTCTCGCGTATCGATTACTGCTGAATAACGAGTCGATCTTCACTGGACACCCCATACTTGCGATTTGTGTAAATAAAAGTCGTCGGGCCGGTCTAATATCGGTATCAGCCATAGAGCGAGGGAGTCTATCCCCTTTTCACTAGCGCTAGACCTAGGAGATTATTTTAGCGTCTGAGGTGGAGTGCCACGCCTACCATCAGCTCCTCGCTTTACCGCACAGATCCCTGTACTACTCATACTCTGAGTTGGCGAGGACCGGTATCGAATCAGGAACCTTGTGGTTTCTAGCCGAATGCTCTACCGACTGAGCTAAATACTTCACTATTATTTAAGAAAAAAGACCTTTAAAGTCCCGAGTGGTTTGTAACAATTTTATTTTTCTAAAGGTTACTTAATTGACAGTTGATTTACAATGATAAATGTATTGGTTTAACGTCTTTTCTTTATTAACATGTAAAAAAACTTAAAATAAAAAGAAACTACGTCTGTAAGAAAAACATGAAGACATGCCACATTAACACCAACACATGGGAGGCTGTGCAGAAGACTGTGCAACCTGGCGACTCATCGTCAGACAAGGAACGAAAAAGAGTGAAAAAGAGGAAGAAGCCGCCACGGAAAAGAGAGTCAAAAGGAAGGAGAGACAATAGCAATTCCAGCAAGCATCACTGTTTGTTTGCAGTCACTGCTCCAGAGACTGTCATTCAAGAATTGGTCTGTTCAGTCACTCACGCAGTTACAGATTTTTTAAAAATGGACACTACGCCATCGTCTTCAGTAGATGGATTTGGTTTGGTTTGGTTTGTATTACGGCATATCAACCTCGGTGGGTCATTTAATACCGACAAAGTTGTGAAATAAATTCATTCTTAATGCATAATACAATTTTGTTCATAAACTCATGTTTTTCAACCCATAGATGGGATCCTAACAGGGAGCAATGGTGATGAAAGGGTGCTCCACATTCCCCAAACCTCCAAAACTGGAACCTCACCATCAGATAGAGTTTAACGTCATTCCCAGGACATGTAGACCCTCAGTCACCGCCTTCTAGCACCCATATGATAAAAAGGGGTTGGGGCTTGCCATAAGAGTAATAGGGTTGGGAAAATCATATAGGTGCTAGGGCTTGACATGACAAGCCGATTGATCGGAGGGGGCCTCTCCGACCGCCCGTCTAGCCCAAGATAGGGCCAGTATGCAAGTGGAGTATTGCAAGTCATGAACTGCTCATCCAGCTGGGTTCTATCCTTAAGCATCACAGGTCACTACCCACGGCCACCAGGTGGCCCCATTGGGGTAGTCTTACCCCTCTGCAGAGGTGCAGTCGGTGCACTCTAACGGCTCAGTCGACAGGGTGGTCAGTAGACGGAAGGATGCCAACTCATGAATTCATAATGTAAGGAGGGGTTGGGTAAATACATATTTCGGGCCATTACCAAAATTTAAAAAAAAAACTCCCTAAAACTGAATGCTGTCTGCCATTCACATTTTCAAAATACAAGACTGAGTCAAAAAATAATGCCATTATTATTTATTTTTGTTTACATTTAAAATAGTATTTGGAAAACGAACAGTTTTTTGAACATGTTCATGATTTATTTCTTAGTTCAGCAAAAAAATCAAATTTTCTTTTTGCACTTAATACTAAATTCCATAGAATGTTCGAAAAGGCGTTAAATTCAAATTTCACTGATGGAATCTGTGATATTTTAACATTAACAAGTTATGTGGTAATACTAACTGGGCTGGGGGGTTAAGTTTTAGTTAGTTCTATCTGTGCTTTAATAGTCTGTAATTTAGCGATAGGTCTTTATGGGTTTTTATTGGAAGATGGTTTGCAGGTTCCAAATTATATAATTTGGAATATGCAAACCATCATCCCATAAAAAACCCATTAACTTAAAAAAAATTTACATTAGCAATTTTACTCCCTTAATCGGATAATAAAATAATGAGTATATATATATATATATATATATATATATATATATATATATATATATATATATGTGTGTGTGTGTGTGCGTGTGTGTGATAGTATCGCCAACACTTTGAATTCGGACACAACTGGTAAGTATATAGTATTTCTTTAACATTAGTCTATTTTAACTCGGACATCCACCATCTTTTCATACTTAAAAAAAAACAAAAAACAAAAACAATAAAAAAACAGCACTTTTATTTTATTTTTCATAGCACACACACACACACACACACACACACACACACACACACACACACACACACACAAACACACACACACACACACACACACACACACAATAATATATATAATATATATATATATATATATATGTGTGTGTGTGTGTGTGTGAAATAAAAGGAAATCAATCCGACATTGTGAATTTGATATATTGAAAAAACAAATGATGTTTACAAATGCATGGGATCATCAGGAGAGAATGTGCACCATTTCGGGGCCTTCCTCTATAACCGTTGAGAGGAAGGCCCCGAAACGGTGCTCATTCTCTCTTGATGATCCCATGCATTTGTAAACATCATTTGTTTTTTCAATATATCAAATTCATATATATATATATATATATATATATATATATATATATATATATATAAACACACATATCTACATACATATGTATACCCATATATACATATACATATACCAAAATACATACGCATATATGCACACATACAAATATCATTTATAGAAGAATAAACATTAAAGCACAGCTCGTAATTTATTAAATTCGATTTTATTACGTTTTTAAATGATACAGTGCTATTTTTCTTCTTTTTTTTTTTTGAATGCGTATCAAAAAATTAGGGTGTTTTTGTCTGTTTACGTGGGGGGAACAGGTTAATGGCATTTCATATTATTTCAATGGGGAAAATTGATTTGATAGACGAAAAAATTGAGTTACGCGAGGAACAAATTAAACTAATATATATTAATATATCAAGGCTGGTTGATTAGTTGGATTTAACAGAATATCAGCCGAAGGGCCGGGTTAGCTCAGTCGGTAGAGCGTTCGGCTAGAAACAACAAGGTTTCTAGTTCGATACCGGTCCTCGCCTACTCAGCGTATGAAATGATATGTGCGGTAAAGTAATGAGCTGGTGGTAGGTGTGTGCTTCACCTCAGAACACCTGGTGAAAAGAGGATAGACTTCCTTGCTGTATGTCTCCTACCGACATTAGGCCACCCTGACGACTTTACTTACTTGTTATGCCGAACTATTTTGTTTTATGCCTTCTTGTTTTAAACACATTTTTAAAAACTCATTTTAATCTATCCAAACCAATTGATGGGACCCTAAAAGGTACAACCACTCTGGGTTAAAGTGGAGTAATGTCGATGAAGAGGTACTTCATCCCCCTGTTACATAATCTATGCGGTTGCATAGATTATTGTCAACCCCCTGTATTTCTGAAGGGATGGCCCCTTTTCATATTACGGGCGGGACTTTCCATGGAATATTACAGAAAGCCCGCGAAATGTGTGAAGTCACGTGGGACCTGGTTGGGTCTTCAGTTTCAGCTTGGACGTCAGGCTTTAGCTGAGACTCACTGCACACGCGCGCTGTGATTAGTTAGAGAAATATGTTTAGTTAAGTAATAAAGGTTTAAATAAATAATATGGTTTTGTGGTTGATGAATGTCTTGGCAACAACACTGACCTAGAAGACCAGACACGATGTCCCCAAGACTAGGCCCAGACGCTGGAAGAAGAACGTAAGATACTAACGATGAACAGAAGAAAAATAGAAGTAAAAAGAAGAGTATACAACACCCCCTCTACAGCTCCAGAATTGGAACTTCACCATTAGATGCAGTTTATTGTCATTCGCAGGACACTAAGACCGTCAGACACCGCCTTCTAGCACACATATGAAAAAAAGGTAGTGTATTTGCCATATAAGAGCAATAGGGTTGGGATTGCGAAGTTACGTAAGGCAAAACGTTTAAAGTACTGCACCCTAGTGAATAATAAACAAAATGTGAATTTAGCTATTGCCATTTTTCATGAGACCACTATTACAGCTTGTGAAAGTTACTTTCCCGATCGAACTGACATATCAAACTTTTTTAAATAGATATTATGATGGTGGACGATAGCAAATTCAAACAAAAAAATTCACACCTAATTTTTTGAATAATGCAGTAAATTCACATGATGGGAAAATCGATATCTTCAAAAAATTATCTTATTGGGTTGAGTCTTGGGTACAGATTTTGAGAGCACGGCTATGCTTATGCAATACCTTTTAGGGTAAGGATATGAATATATTTTCACCCGCAGATTACAAAGTGATCCACTTGAAAATAGATTTTCCCAATATCGACAGATGAGTGGTGGTAGGTTTTTGGTGAGTCTGCGGGAAGTATTGAGTTCTGAAAGAATACTGACCTGTCGGTCTCTTTTAAAAGAAAACATTAACTTTTGGGAAGAAGGCCCGAAGCCAGTTCTAAAAAAATCGATCACTCAATACTTATTGATATTTTGGCCCAGCACGAATCAGAAATACTAGAATTCTCTTTGTCACAAGACAGCAAAGAAGTGGCATATACAATTTCAGGTTAGATATAAAAAAAATTAATTAAACGTTTTCAATGTGAAATGTGTTCCCTGGTTCATGGTGGGCAATGATAGGGATAATGCTATAGAGAAGCATTATTTCGATTTACTTTCTCGAGGAGAACTTACGATATCATCTAACCAAATGGCAGATATTGTTGGTACTTGTTTTGCTATACTTGATTATGCAGATAAATTCATTGCAAAACATAATGAATCCACAATAAGAGAGTCTGCTGAAATAATTTTGGAAACTTATTCTCCAAAATATATTTTTACGTGTGAACAACACAGTGAAAAAGGACTTAAATTTGTATCAAAAATTGTGGTAAGTATATTTTACAACAACGACAAAGGCTTGCATCTGATGAAATTAGAAAACATGCAGTAAATTACTTTAAAAAAGACAAAAGAAAATTGATTTATGAAGAGATTGTTGGTAAGTTTCTTTTTACATTATTTGTTCTATATTACTGAATAATGTACAATCTTTTCATATTACAATTCTGAAGAAAAAAAAAGAGTTTGTGTATTTTTGTACACTTTTAAAATTTTCCAGCCTAAACCTACAGATTGACTATCAGGCCAATCGGCCTGTTCATATTTGCCTCTTCAATGTTTCATGGGAAGGCCATAAATGATAAGTAGGCCGTGGTAGAACTCACTTAAAATGTCATTTCGCTTATTGGCATTTCAGTCTCGGAAGACTATAATATAGTTTTTGTGCTCCTGAAGTTACAGCGCCTCCTGTGACTGAAGTCCAATCTTTGAAAAACATTCTCAATTACAGATGTTGCATGTGGAAGCTGTCCCTGGAGATGTTGATGTGCCCGGTGCTTTGTTGCCGCTGCTTTGTTTGGACCTCTTAGCTTCATGGTGTTGCGCCCAGGTGACTTCAGACATAAACAGTCATCTACGGACTGTTCATGTCTGAAGAACACGCTTAAAATTTTCTCTGAGAATAAATAAAGTTCCAGTTCAATTTGCAACCCAATAATCATTAAGTGTGGTTTACATTTGAACTGAATGTCATTTCTTAAATAATCCAAATTTTAAATTTAACTCATTTGTAACGGAAATATACCTGGCGACTCGTGTTCAAATCCTGTACGAGGCTGTTTGCATTTCACTTCGTGCGAATGCCCTTGCGAAAAGCATGAATCCATCTCTTCTTTTCTCAGTTATGGATAAATAGTAGGGCAGACTGGGATCTTTAGCTTTAGTATGGTAACTAGTCTAGAAGGAAAAGTTAGAATTCAAAACACCTGCTTAAAGGAATCGCATCTGTTTCCCTTTCACGCTTATACACTTGAAGAAGGCATGGATACATCTCTTCTACATCTCGGGTATGGGTAAGAAGTACGGCAAACTGGACTCTTTAGTCTTGGTACGGCACCAGTCTAGGAGAAGAAAACATTTGAATTCAAACAATCTGTACTCCATTGAAGATTTATTTGTATTTCCCTTTCGTGCTAATACCGTTAGGAAATGCATGAATCCATCTATTCTTTCTCAGCTATGAATAATAGTAGGACAGATTGGGCTCTTCAGCCTTGGTAGATCAAAAGAGAAGTCAACTCTGAATTCAAACCAGCAGTACTCCGCCTAAAAATTGACATTGTGTCGCATCCTGCTCGTGACGGAAGGGCTGGGTAAATACACACTCTATTTAAAAATTGACCCTATGTCGCGTCCTGCCAGTAGCGAAGGAGTTGTGTATATACACACTAGGCTCTTTTAGTCTTAGTAAAGCAACCAGCCTAGGAGAAGGAATACTTTGGGTAAATACATAAACTGCTCTTAAAATTGATCTTGTGTCGCATCCTGCTCAGGTAGAGGGGTTGGGTAAATATATGTTCGCTATCGTCTATCTAAGACGATGGTTTAGTGTCCATTTTTTGTTATATTTACAGCTACGTGAGTGGCTGAACAGACCGATCTTTGAATGGCAGTCTCTGGTACAGTGATTTCAAACAAAAGGTGATGCTTTCTGTAGGTGTTTGGAGTGCTGTTGTATCTCCTTCCTTTTGGATCTCTTTTCCGTGGCGGCTTATTTCCTCGCTTTTTCACTCCCTTTCGTTCCTTGTTTGACGAGGAGGCGCCAGGTCGCACGGTCTTCTGCACAAGCCTCCCATGTGTTTATGTCGATGTGACATGTCTTCATGTCTCTCTTGCAGACATCTTTGAAGCGTAGACGTGGTCTCCCTACTGGTCGGGTGCCCTCCACTAGTTCACCATAAAGTAGGTCTTTGGGGATGCGGCCTTTGTCCATCCTCCTGACATGGCCAAGCCAGCACAGGCGTTGGGTAAATACATACTGGTAAATACATTACTTGGTAAAGCAACCAGTCTAAGAAAAGGAAGACTCTGTATTCAAACCAGCTGTATCCCACTTTAAAATTGACATTGTTTCGCATGGTTATTTCCTATAAGTCTAACATAAACAAAGGGGAACCACTCTTTTATTTATTTATTTACTGATCTACTGGCAAAAAAGAAGGCGGGGTTAGGGTTAGGGTTTAGGGTTAATTTAATGGGAAAATAAATAAATAATTTATCAGTCAAGAGTGGTTCCCCTTTGTTTATGTTAGACTTATAGGAAATTACCTTTCGCATCCTGTCCGTAGTTGAGGTGCTGAGTAGATCCGCCCTAGACCCTTGAGCCTTTGTAAAGCAACCAATCTAGGAGAAGCAATAATTTGTGTAAATACATAATCCGCTTAAAAATTGGCCTTTTGTCACATCCTGCCCGTCTGGAGGGGTTGGTAAAGCAACCAGTATAAGATAAGGAATACTCTATATTCAAACTTGTTACAATCACCAATATTTTGGTGATATAAGGTGTGCTCCAATTCCCC
>CM042157.1:61057080-61088455 GCA_023376005.1 Doryteuthis pealeii
TAACAGGCTTCAATTCAGAGTTTTCCTTTCTAGACCAGTTGCCATACCAATGTTACGTCTTTCCCATACTTTCGTTCTTTCTTTCTTATATATTTTCTATTCAACATATCCTTTTTCTTCCCTTTCTTTCTTTAATAATAAAAAAGAATGGTTCATTATTTAGCTGAAAATGCGACACTTATAAAAAAAAAGAATTCTGCGCATAAGCAACACCAGATAATCAGGATATACATTTTTGCATTTCATCTTGGACGGTCTCATTTTTAACCAAAGGGTATTGCAAAATGATAACGGTCGTACTTTTAAGGAACAAGCGTATTAATATATAGATTTCTTTGTTTTGTTTACCGTATTTTTTGCTTTGAGATCTTGGCGTATTCACCGAATTCTTTTGGCTTTGGAGTTGTTAGGAAATAAAATATGGCGAGGAGGAGCTCATCGGAAGAATGAGAATGGCATCACATTCTTCAGATGTCGGGTGTCGCTAATTCCCGCTCATTATCAAAGAGGTAACAGTACCAGGGATCTGTTTGTTTCGACTTGGAACGCTGTTGTCCCTTTGTGACTCACTTATCTCCCCCTGCTGGTGATAGGAGACAGCAAGGCGGGAACGTGGCTGACAAACTGACAGCCTGACGGAGACTTCTAGGGCTCAGAGAGAGAGAGAGAGAGAGAGAGAGAGAGAGAGAGAGAGAGAGAGAGAGAGAGACAGAGAAAGCAAGATGTCAGAAAGGAGTGTGTGTGAAAGATAGATAGATAGATAGAGAAGGAGAGAGAGAGAGAGAGAGAGAGAGAGAGAGAGAGAGAAGAGGAGAGAGAGGAGATAGATCGCAGAGAAAGAGAGAAGATGAGAAGGGGAGAGAATGTCAGAAATATACAGAGAGAGAGAGAGAGAGAAGAGAGAGAGAGAGAGAGAGAGAGAGAGAGAGAGGGGCACAGAAAAGCAAGAAGATGGCAGAAAGGAGTGCGTGTGAAAGATAGATAGATAGAGAGAAGAGAGACAGAGAGAGAGAGAGAGAGAGAGGGGAGGGGTAGATCGCAGAGCAAGAGAGAAGATGGCAGAAGGGGGGAGAGAGGGAATGTCAGAAATATACAGAGAGAGAGAGAGAGAGAGAGAGAGAGAGAGAGAGAGAGAGAGAGAGAGAGAGAGGGGGGGTAGAGAAAGAGATAGATGGTAGAAAGGAGTGAGTGAGTGTGAGAGAAAAGAGAGAGAATATCAGAAATATATATATATATCGAGAGAGCATATCAGAGAGAGAGAGAGAGAGAGAGAGAGAGAGAAGAGAGAAAGAGATAGATAGATAGAGAGAGAGAGAGAAGAGAGAGAGAGAGAGAGAGAGATGGGAGAGGGAGAGAGAGGGAAAGAGATAAATGTCTGAGATAAATGGTAGAGAGACTGAGAAAGAAGATGCACATAGAGGGAGAAAGAGAGAAAGATCATGAAGAGAGAGAGAGAGAGAGAGAGAGAGAGAGAGAGAGAGAGAGAGAGAGCTGAAGTGTGTGTGTGTGTGAATAAACTCTGGATTTAATGAGCTAGGTCAGAGATTCCCAAGGTGTGCCACATGGATCCCCGGAGCGCCATGGCAAGGTATCCGGGAGTGACGCAGTATATTTGAAAAAGTTAATAATCCAGACAATCGTAATTCAATACGTCAGGGCAGAGACACAATGGGAGGAAGCGACATTCAACTGGCACACCGCGAATCACTCTGTCTGCAACTCACCGAGCTTCTTCGCTCTAGCACTAGATGGCGCTAGGTCGAGCGACATTGATTAGATTTAGAATTAACCCCTACACTACGTGCAGGATGAGACACAAGGTCAATTTTTCGGTTATGTATTCGTCCAACCTTCTACCATGTGCCGGAAGCGGTACTAGTGTTATATAATTCGTGGGTAGCCTAAAATTATGTCTGTAAATGTAATAAGATTCAAATAACGGTATGGTAAGTGGAAAGTTGCCATTAACCGTTATAGGAAGTTGTAAAAGTGATTGACGGGCAGTTCACCTTCTCTGACCTAGGCGCCGTTTACAAGTGGGCTGAAGGCGAGCGTGAGAAGGGAACTTAGAGTTTTGGCCGATAGTAGAAAGGGGCAGATGTGAGGATCGTTTGCTCCTAAGATGTCAGCTTCTCACCGCGCGGTTATAAAAACTATTTTGGCTAATCAAGACGTCTTGTAAAACAATTGAGAGCTGGTTTGTATTCAGTTTTCCTTTTCCCAGATTAGTTGCCTTGGCAAGATCAATGAATTCAGTCTGCGTTAATTATTATATTTGAATAAACAAGTTGTTTTATTTTAGGTTATACTAGCAAGAATATCCACTTTCCGGATATATTTAAATTTTAATGTAATGAAATGCATTAAATTAGAAATACTAACCAAAAATCATTAATGGGATTGAGTTAAATACATAGGAGAATAAAACAATACTATTAAAGACAAATAACACAAAGTAATTTTCTATTAAACCCAGTTTTGTTAAAACCAGTGTGCAAATTTACCACACCATGTATCCTGTAAAACGTTTATTTCTTAGACACATTGCAGGATTTTAATCGCACAAATAACATAAGCTATTTTGGGCAAATCTAACAAAGATTTTCATCGAGACATCGTTAATAAATAAGATTTATTCTATTCATTGATTGATAAATTTACGCGATTCCTGAGGGTAGGTTGACATAAATCAGTGACGTAGTTTCGGTTACAGACAGACACCAAATCTCTGTTATAATATATATATATATTCAGTGGACTAAATGGACAGGTAAGTTGGGAATGATTCGAATTTGGATCCTCTTTATCTTCCGTATATCCTCATTCATGCCCAGGCAGATATATGCCTATAGATTATACATGGATACTTTCAAGTCCCTAGGAGAGCTCAATGTATGATAGTTAATTATTCAATTATTTAAAGATCAACATTTACACTTCCTATCAGAGAAAAAAAACTCAACAGACCGTCACTTGGCTATTATAATTTATTTCAGCTGGTAACTCTGTAAAATAGACCAGTTTCGTCAGATAGCCATCACAAAATGGAGAAAATGATAAAATGGAAAAAAAAAATGATAAAAAGAAGAAATATATTATTATTATTATTTACTCCTTTTGAGTTTTCACATCAGTATTAGCTGATGGTCTTTCACTGGAGTCTGGGTGACAGCAAGTCTCCTCAGGTCTCCAGGACTCTTCTGAGTATTCTGGCAGATTGCAGCAGTGCAGTGTTTATTATTATTATTATTATTATTATTATTATTTTCACTCCTTTTGAGTTTTGAACATCAGCGTTAGTTGATGGTATTTCACTAGAGGCTGAGTGACAAAAAGTCCAGGACTCTTCTGAGTATTCTAGCCGATTGCATAGTGCAGTAGTCTGAACTGTCTCAATTCTTCCTCTGATTTCCGGATCCTTTTTCCAAGTTTATTGGGACCGTTCCAAGTGCACCAACTACAATTGGTATCACTTTCACTCTCATATTTCACAGCTTTTTCAATTCTCTGGCAAGGTCCAGGTTATTATTATTATTATTATTATTATTATTATTATTATTAAACATGAATATACACGGCATTCAGTCTCTCTGAATAGACAGGAATGGTGCTGGCATTAAACTACACGTGAATGTTGATATGCCAATAACCAAAGGAACCTGAACCTGAATTGAATATCATGCAGTACATCGAAGGGTTAACATTTATAAGCCCCTGATGACTAAAGGTCCTATTAAACCTGTAAACATAATAACACGATTTTTGTCGTCTTGATTTTTCGTTAACCGAAAAAAGTTATAGGAAAAAGTAATCGAGAAAAGGCCACGACTTCAACGCCCACCTATGGCATTTTCAGCGACATGCAACGTTAAACGTTGAAGAATTCATCAAAGGAACACAGTCAACAAAACGCAAAGTGCGACAAACAAGAAGATTTCTGCTGTTGCATTTAGCAGGGTCAGAAGTACAAGACATATTTGCGATGTTATCGGACACGGAGGGGGGGGTGATTACGAAGAGTACAACACGGCTGTAACATTAGAACAAATATTCTTATCGTATGTGAATAGAGAAATCTCCATATAAAACTTAAATAAATTATACTTAAAACTTAACACAAATTATATATATATATATATATATATATATAATATTATATATATATATATATATCCGCCCTGTCAGCTGGGGCTAGAATGCACCGACTGCACCTCAGCAGAGGGGTAAGACTCCCCCAATGGGGCCACCTGCTGGCCGTGGGTGGTGACCCGTGATGCTTAAAGATAGAGCCCAGTGGAATGAGCAATTCATGACATGCAATACTCCACTTTGGCCCAATCTTGGGCTAGACGGGCGGTCGGATCAACGGCTTCACGTCAAGCCCTAGCACTTTATATGATTTTCCCAACCCTATTGCCCTTATGGCAAGCCCCAAACCCTTTTTATCATATGGGTGCTAGAAGGCAGTGGCTGCGGGCTACATCATGGAATGACGTTAAACTCTATCTGATGGTGAGGTTCCAGTTTTGGAGGTTGGGAATATGGAGCACCGCATTCATTCACCATTGCCCTGGTCCACTCTGACCGGAGTGTAGTACCTGTTAGGTCCCATCTATGGGGTTAAATAGAAAAATGTATTATAAAAAAAATGTATTATTCCATTAAGAATTTGATTTATTTCAAAAACTTTATCGGCATTAAATACCCACTGAGGTGAATGCCGTAAAACAAAAACAAACAAACAAATATATATATAATGTGTGTCTGGTGTCTGTGTGTGGGGGTAGGAGGAAAGTGAGTAAACCCGACAGAATATGGTAAAAGAATAGCAGAGAAAAGGTAACAATGTCAAATAAAACGAAGAAGTCTTGCTAAATGACGAATATATCTCCTACAAGAGTTTGAGTTGTTGTTTGTCCACATTTTCTCTCTATTCTTTTAACCCCCCACCACACACAGATACACACAGACACACACACAGACAGACACACAGACACATAGACACACACACACACACACACACAATTATATAATATATATATAATATATATATATTATAGTATCCAATTGCCGATTTAACCTTTCCATTGCATTGACATCAGTAAAAATCCAAAAGTGCTCAATATATTAAAAATATTAAAAACATAGAGCAGTAATAATACTACTAATATTATTATTAGAGGAAAAATAAAGGGTCTACTATGGTTTCAATCAAATTGAAATGATTTCATCAGGACCCTACCCTACGTTTAACCAAGTCGATGTAATTCCCTAGTTAAATTGTTTATTTTCCTCAAATAATAATATTAATAGTATTATTAGTATTATATATATATATATATATAATATATTGTGTGTGTGTGTGTGTGTGTTGTGTGTATGTATGTATGTATCTGTCCATCGGGTTACATAACCATTCAACCAACTAATCTTATTTAAAGTTTACATTTCAAATTCTTTTTACTTCTTTAATAAATTTGATGATTTTACTTACTTAGGGTACAAACTCTTTGACATTGAATTTTTAACTCCCACCCTCTCAGGCTATATCTTTCAAAAATTTATTTTTACATCATAACAGAATAAATCGTCATAACAGAATGAATACACTCAAAATTTGAACATGCAACATTAGACAGTCCTCATTGTTTTTTAAAACAAGTTTTGATAAATACATGACTGGTATTATATATCTATATATAGTTTGTTTTATTTTAATACAGATTTAAAGTTTACATTTCAAATTGTTTTATTTTTTTACTCCTTTAATAAATTTGATGATTTTACTTACTTAGGGTACAAACTCTTTGACATTGAATTTTTAACTCCCACCCTCTCAGGCTATATCTTTCAAAAAATATTTTTTACATCGCCGGAGGTCGTTTTTTAATTTGCTAGTATGTTTAATATTACATTTAAACAAAGGTTTGGCGTAGATTAGGAAAATTAATCTGACTTCCGGATGCGTGGAATGAGGTGGTAGAGGACGTTAAGAGTTAAAGTTAGCTAGTCTTGCAAATCCATTACTACTGAATAGCGAGTTCGAGCCTCACAGGATGCCCTATAAAAATCCCCACTTAAAAAAAGACCTTGCGTTAATCAGGCCTCATGTGAGGTCTTTGCCAATATAAATCAAATCTTCGTCATTTTTGACAAAAAGCAAGAACTGGTGATATTTAATGTGTATATATATATATTTACTTCGTCGTTAATTGTTTTATTTTCGTAGTTTTCTTCGGACATACATACATACACACCAACTGTCGTTTATATATATGTATAGATCGGTGATAATTGTTTGAGACATTTCTTATTTATTTATAGATTTATCTGTTTATCAGAAAGAAAGAAAATTTAGAAATAATTCAGGTGAAACATTAAACTATCAGAAAATAAGAAAAGGAAGAAAAAATAATAATAAACTTAAATCCTTCTTCGTATAGCCGAATCAACAAATAAAACACCCCCCACACACACTCATACGCACATATATATATATACACACACACACACACACACACACACACATATATATATATATATATATATATATATATATATTTGTGTGTATGTATGTGTGTGTATGTGTGTGTTTTACAAATATATATATGTATATATGCATTACATGTTTGCATTATATGTATATATATGCATTATATATATGCATTATATATATATATACATTATATATATTATATATATATATTATATGTATATAAGCATTACCATATATATATGCCTTATATATATATATATATAAAAACTTACCTCTAGATAGAATCTAAAATGTCAGATTAAGATCTAAATCTGTCGCAAAACGAACAAAATTATTAGAGTGCACTGTACAAAAAAGTACAGAATAAATATGAAAACATTCGAATAATATGAAAATGATTTTAAGATATAAAGACAAGACCACACACTAATCTTTCACTATATATAACCTTATAATTGCTTGCAGATAAAAATACTTGGAACCATATAACTGCGTGCAAATAAATGACTATTATTAAATGGAAATAATTACTTGAAACCATATTAAAATTTGTATTAGAGAGCATTACTTGAAACCATACAACTGTGTTCAAATTATTAGTACTGGATTGAAATAATTGATATCATATAAACGTAGGCAAACAAATGATTATAGAGAAATAAAAAATGCAATTTAAAAAAATGCAATTACCGTTTTAATATGGTTATAATCATTATCCAAAGTTTACAAAAGAATCATATGTCGGCATAAAATAACCCATAAGAAGTTGATATGTCGTAAAAATAAACAAAACCAAGCTTATAAAACTTACCTTACTTGTGGTGCAACGTTAAAATTCTTTTCGCCATGGTAGGGATTCAGTTGGTTAATCCTTGTAATCTTTGTGGCCAAAGTGGAATATTGCATGTCATAGACTGCTAAGCCACCAGGATTCCATCTTTAAGCATCCCGGATCGCCACCATGACCAACAGGTATTTCCAACCCGTCCTTCGCGACAGGAGTCCAGTGAGCTTCGGTCACTGGACCGGTCATGTTAAATTAATAGCGTCGATCCCAGGGGGCTTTCCCCCCAGGCAACACCTGCCCCCTTGACTTAAAGGGGCAGGGCTGGGTTTATTGCCCAGCACCTGAGGCGCCCCACTTGGGGGGGGGGATGCCGAAGGGATCGACGCAATTTTTGTTCTTTCCCACCCATGAGCTTCGGTTTGTGGGTGGGCCACGTTAATAGGGCCTTGTGCCTAACCCGTACAAGTGGGGTACGAGGTAAATAAAAAAAAAATGACCAACAGGCAGTTGGATTTTATCCTTCTACAGAGGTGCAATTGGTGTCTTTTACTGTCCCACCCGTTAGGGTTTCAAGTTTTTGGTGGCTCTGAAGTGCACAAAACCAAAGTTATAAAACTTACCTTACTTGTGGCACAACGTTAAGATTTTTGTCGCCATGGTAGGGGTTCAGTTGGTTAATTCTTGTAATCCAAGTCTATAGTGCTCCTTATAATCCTAATCTCTAGTGTTCCTTGTTATTCTAGTCAGGAGGTCATTTGAAAAACTAGTATGTAGTTTTTCCTCTGTGATATCTATAAGTCCAGGTCTGTAATGTTCCTTGTAATCCGAAAGATAGGCCTTACGGGCAAAAGGTTCAATTAGCAATTGCTTTGAGGAAAGTTGCAAACGATCTTAAATGCTTTCTGTGCTCGTCTCTCATTGGCCAATTTAACTGGAAGTGCCTGCTGTTGTTGGGAAAGTTGATAAATAGGAGTGACGATTTTGTGTACATCTTATACCATGATAATCCAACAGACAACACTAAAAGTATATGGCACCCAGTGAGAATAAAACTAAAGTTCGCCATATGCTTAAAAGTTATTGGTTTTTGTTCACTCTTTCCTGGTAACGCATATCTTACACTTTTAGTTATGTAGGTAGACATGTATATATATTTACCAGGCTCTCTACCACGGGAAAGATATGACAAAGGATAATTTTATGCGGAGTATAGCTGGTTTCGATTTAGAGTTTCTTTCTAAATAGTTTGCCTTACTAAGGATAAAAGACCAACTCTGTCTCTACTAAGAGATGGATTCATGCACTTTTCATGGGCATTGGCACGAAGTGAAACACAGACAGCTTCGTCGAGGATCTAAACTAGGTTTACAGATTCCAGTTCGAACGATGATTGTTGGATTTTTTGTGGATATAAGGTGTGCGCCAGTTCCCGGCCTAGACTTATAGACTAGGTGAGATCATGTGGTCTATTCCTTAGCCAATCGCTGGCTGATATATTTCTTAAGCGATGATTCTTTCTCAGTCTACTTGCGACCATCGACGTAGGAACCTAGGATTCTCTACCCGAGAGAATTACCAAAGGATTCGGTATCGGACTCTTTACCTAGAATCAACAGGCCAAGGATGGCCCTTAAAAACTTAACACAAGAGCCGCCTTTGTCTTGAGCGCACATTGGCGTAAAACTAACAGTCACCAAAACCGTTGAAACTGTATCTACGCCATGGTAACTTAGATATCATCATCATCATCAACAAAGCGAGTTAACAGCATGGATTCCATTGACTCTCTCTCGTCATCCGTCCCTATTGTTCTTTGTAAGTAATGGCCAAAGTGGAATGCTGCATGTCATAGACTGCTAAGCCACCAGGGTTCCATCCTTAAGCATCCTGGATCGCCACCATGTTTAATTGGGTTTAACTTTATTTTTCAGTTCTGATTTATATTATAAATGATCTTTTCAGATTATCTGCATGTATGTAATTTGCAAGAAATTATTTCTTTTGTGATATTTTTAACCATGCATGACTTGACATCATTCGTTCTTTGTGATTACAGTTTCACACCAAGAAGGGTTCTTTTCTTAATAATAATAATAATAATAATAATAATAATAATAATAATTGTTTTTTTTTGTTAATTCTAAAATTTATTAGGAACTTAACTATTCTATAATTTTTTTTTAGTCTTTGATTTATATTTATCTGCATAATAATTCAATTCCAGCCATTGCTTATATTTTCTATTATATCCAATCTATCTATTCCTTTTTCTTCTTATTTTTTTTTCTTGTATGTCATCTAACATTATTGTTTTATTCTCCAACATATTAGAATCAATCCCAAGAATGATATCATATAGAAACCAATTAAAATAAGTGTAATCTTTTTATGTGTTCCTATTTAATTTCGTTAGTCCAATTTAATATATTTCATTAGATTAAAACTTAAATACTTACACTCGGAGGACGCATAATATTACTAGTAAAAATAAAAAATATTCTGTTAAGGTAATTAAAAAAAATGTTATCTCTAACAAAATCAATAAAGGCATAAGAATGACAATTTAAAAAAAGTTATATACATTTTAAAATAAAATCTTGAAAATTTTCTAAATTCTGTGTTTATGAGCTATTTTTCTTATGGAGTTAATATTCTTATATGGCTATACTTGAATGTTTTTCTCTATTTAAAATTATTTCTTCTATAGAGGTGCAGTTGGTGTTTCTACTCCCCACCCGTCAGGGTTTCAAATTTTCGCTGGCTCAGAAGTGCAAGATTTAGCAAAGAATGTGAGGTATTATGGAGATTTAGTAAATTAAATGTTTACAAATGGGCTAAACATGTTTTCCACTCCAAGCCTAAGTCGAAAAGACAGCCCATGGAGTGGAAACAAACTGACTCTTCAGTCAAGTTTGGTTTTGTTCATTTTTAACGGTATATCAATTCCTTATGGGTTATTTTAGCCGACATGTGATTTATTTGTAAACTTTTGATTGGATTATAACTATAATTTTACGTTCATTGCATTTTTAAAATTGCACTTTTTTAATTTCTCTATAATCATTTGGTTGCCAAGAATAGAAATAGATAGATAGATAAGAACATAGATAGATAGATAGATAGATAGATAGATAGATAGATCAGAACAGACAGAGACAGAAATAAGAACAGTGATAGATAGAGATAGATAGATCATTCGTCTGATTTGCAATCAAACATTCTGAATCTGAGCTTTTATTTGTACTTAACAGTGTCCTCATCTTTTTGTTATAGCCATAATGTTTCAGCTATTTCTGAGTCTTTTGCACACGGTCATATGATATCATAATATCAGAAATAGATAGATAGATAAGAACATAGATAGATAGATAGATAGATAGATCAGAACAGACATAGAGACAGAGATAAGAACAGCGATAGATAGAGTGATAGATAGATAATTCGTCTGATTTGCAATCAAACATTCTGAATCTTATTCCTATGTATAACAAATAATTTGCAAACATCTATTCGCCCCATAGAGGGGACCCTATTAGGTAATACTACCACTTTTTGAGGGATCATAACCCAAGGTAGGGGATATAGTCAATATATTCTAAGCCCCACTGACAGGCCAAAGCTATTCAGAGATGATCTTTTCAGATAGTTGTCCTTATCTTGGTTGTTTTCGTCACAATGTTTCAGATATTTCTCATATCTGTTTAATACTTCCTCATGACCCTAATGTTGCCTTTTTTGCTACTCCTCCCAAAACCCTGTCTAACCCAGTAATTGAACTCATGGCTATAAAGTAATTAGATATATCCTTGTTAGGCAAATGAATAAGGGGAAAGGTTTTTTTAGTAGCTGAAAGTTATTAGCAATGTGGTACCCAGTGTGGATCAAATTCACTTAAAAAAACTGTATAGGTGTCACTATCAAATAGACGTAAAGTTAAAAAAACAAAAAAAAACTTAGAAATCTGGGTTGAGCAGATCGAGATCGAGATTGCTCGCAGTCAGAACTCCCGAAGGCTCCTGTGTATGTGCATCCCCTGTCGACGACTCTCAGTTTACACACAATCAAAGAATAAAAATATAACTTTATATTTTTATATATACATGTGTTCCGTGTTCTTTGTCGGTCCAGTGACGGTATACAATCAGAGACCAACTAAAATGTTAGTAAATGTCCTGTCAATTACTAGAATGGTTGGCTGGTTGGTAGTTTTATATCAATCCTTTTCAGGTCATTAATGTTGAATAATACGTACATTCATTCCAATTCTTCACTGAGAGAAACGATTAAATAGGGTCGGTTTAGCTCAGTCGGTAGAGCGTTCGGCTAGGAATCACAAGGTTCCTGGTTCGATACTGGCCCTCGCCAACTCAGCGTATGGGTAGCACAGGGATCTGTGCGGTAAAGTGATCAAAGAATGATCTTTATAATGCATTATTTATTTTATTTCAAAACTTTCTCATTTTTTTCAGGTCACTTAAAGTCAGGAGCTGATGGTAGGTGTGGCGCCCCACCCCAGACGTTAAAAATAATCTCCTTGGTCTAGCGCTATTGAAAAGGGAATAGACTCCTTCGCTGTATTGGCTGATACCGACATTAGGTTGCCCCGACGTCTTTACTTACTTACATTTTTGTTGCACAAAAATCTAAGGTGGTGAAGTCTAACCAACTACCGCTGTCTCCGACAAGTCGAGCCGTTTAAAATTCTGCTTTTAATTAGTAAGACAATACCCGTGTATTGTAGCGCCAAATAAGAGGATCCGGTTCCTTCGTTTCGCAGTAGGTGGCTCGGAAACGACGGACGAACAAAAAAGAACGCACTGGTGTATGCATTACTCCGTGTCCGGACCGAGAAGTGGAACTGATTTAGATCGCATGCCACGGTAAAGCGATCCCGTTGTCGGCGGCAAGCGACACGGCGAGTCACACATGGGTGGGGGTAGCATAAATAAACAGAATCAAACCGCCGTGCACGTGGGTTTAATTCCTCCCCGGATCTAAATAGGCGGGTGGCCAACGATGCCATAACACGGTCAAAATTCCGCCGAAGATCAATGCTTACGGCCAAGTCGAGCAGCTGAAAACGACGGCTTTAACCACCAGATCATCGAAATTAAGCAGCTATGATATTGGTTGGCTGGCTGGTTGGTTTTGTTGGTTGGGTTTTACGGCATGTCAACCCTTTGAGTTATTTTATGCCGAAGGCGTTTTTGTTTATTAATTCAATTTTGGTATTTAAAGAACACACACACACCACACACACACACACACACATATATATATATATATATATATATATATATATATATATATATATATCTTATTATAATGAGATTGTGGCTTTTCTGTCTGTAACCGAAACTATATTACTACTCAAGTCACAATTCCCTTAATTATTTACGTCAAATTCTCCATGATTTCATTCTTTTAAACTTCAGTTATTAATAAAATTGTTTTACATTATTAATACTGTTGACCATATCTACGTACTAATAACATGCAATTTATTTATATATACAACAAAATAGCGGTTTACAGTTTGAACGAGAAGGCTTATTTGCATATTGATATTTAAAATTTTATTTAATAAATATGTGCTTGGTATTATTGATTTCTAATTGTTTGGTTTTATCTTAAGAAATATAAACAAAAATCTCGTGGATAAATCTTAAAAGAAATTTATTTACAAGAAGAAATAACTGTAATATTATCCTTTATTTCCTATTTTAACTAAATAGTTAAATTAGGAAAATTTACCAATGAAAGAGGGGAGTAATGGAAAATGATGGAATAGTTAGTTTCAAAGTTGTTCTATTCTTCGATTATACCCCCTCTGTTGCAGATCTTTTTATCTGCATTCTTAGTCAGTTTCATTAGCCTTTCTAATTTAATATGATATTTTATTATATCAAAACTTAAATACTTGCACCCGGAGGGTGCATATATTTGCTAGTATAAGTAAAGAAATAACAAAAGACTTAGAGATTTAGCGTTATAGTCTATTTCAGGTAGCTTAGACAAAGTGTCTAACTCTCCCGATTCATCAGATTCGCATCTATTTGTCTAAGCTCCCTGAAATAGACTATAACGCTAAATCTCTAAGTCTTTTGTTATTTCTTTACTTATACTAGCAAATATATGCACCCTCCGGGTGCAAGTATTTAAGTTTTGATATAATAAAATATCATATTAAATTAGAAAGGCTAATGAAACTGACTAAGAATGCAGATAAAAAGATCTGCAACAGAGGGGGTATAATCGAAAAATAGAACAGCTTTGAAACTAACTATTCCATCATTTTCCATTACTCCCCTCTTTCATTGGTAAATTTTCCTAATTTAACTATTTAGTTAAAATAGGAAGTAAAGGATAATATTACAGTTATTTCTTCTTGTAAATAAATTTCTTTTAAGATTTATCCACGAGATTTTTGTTTATATTTCTTAAGATAAAACCAAACAATTAGAAATCAATAATACCAAGCACATATTTATTAAAATAAAATTTTGAATATCAATATGCAAATAAGCCTTCTCGTTCAAACTGTAAACCGCTATTTTGTTGTATATATAAATACAATTGCATGTTATTAATACGTAGATATGGTCAACAGTATTAATAATGTAAAACAATTTTTATTAATAACTGAAGGTTTAAAAGAATGAAATCATGGAGAATTTGACGTAAATAATTAAGGGAATTGTGACTTGAGTAGTAATATAGTTTCGGTTACAGACAGAAAGACACACAATCTCCATTATAATAAGATATTTGCTCTGTGACTCTAATATTAAGTGCACACATTGAACTCTCAAACTGCGACAGGTTTTTTAAATAAAATTCTTGTGTCTTAAGGAAGATTTATTCTCTGGACTTTTGGATTATATATATATATATATTGACATAAAGGTACACGGTATTAACCTACACGAGTTTCACCATAAGGATCTTCAGGGTTAAATCTACTGGATTAAACAAGATATTGATTAATGGCAGTCGATTACATTTACATTTTACATTTATATATTTGTTATATCGCTGCCTTATCATTGTGAAACTTGAATCAACTAACCACTGTGACCATTTTCACCGGTATGTCACTTTTTCCCACAAATACCATATATATATATATATATATATATATATATATATATATGTGTGTGTGTGTGTGTGTGTGTGTGTGTGTGTGTGTAATCAATTCGTGTTTGCTGCACGGATATCCATGACTGTCTCTCTCTCGTTCTGTCCATCATTCCTTGGAGGTCCTCCGTGCAACATCCAGAATTTGAACAGAGTTTATTGATGTAGGTTTTTGATAGTCACACAACTGCCCTTTATATATGTGTAGATAGAGATTGTCATCTTACGTATCTTAAAGAATAAATTATCTGGGATGATGTTTTAAAATAACAAAAATAAAGAATTCATAATGATGAAATGTTACAGTTTATCATTAAAGATTTCAATGGTTCGAGATGATTTTTTATATAAAGTTGTGTGTCTTTAATTTTCTAATTAACTAGCTGGACCTGTGGATATAACACAGTATGATAATCTAATTATTACAACGTTTGATATGCTTATTTAAGTGCTATTGCAAAATAGTTCAATATGTAAAAAGTATAATAATCTTGATTTAAGTCTCTCTCTCTCTCTCTCTATCTCTCTCTCTCTCCCCCTCTCTCTCTCTCTCACTATTTTTTCTTTTTTTTCCTTCTTTTCATCATTACATTATGTTCGATTGAAACAGAATGGCGATATCGCTTCCGCGCGCTCACCCCTTCTCTATGTTTTTTCCTACTCTCCTTCTTTCTTATTATATTTATTCTGTCTTCATGTCGCGCAGTTTGCACGGATATCCATGACAATCTCTCGCCAACCTTCCCTATCATTCATCGACTCTGGGAGTTCCTCTGCGCAGCAGTCAGCATACCTACATAGTTGGTCAATGTAGGTCCTGACTGGGCGGCCCACATTAGCGTGTCCATGTGCTGGCTTCCATAATAGTACGTCGCTTACAAGCTCGTTCTTACTTCTCCAGCAGTGCCCTGCATACTTAGTCCGTCTTACTCGTATGGTTTGTGAGATGGGGGGCAGGTGGCCATACAGTTGCTTTTTTGTGGGGTGCTGCTTCCACGACTTATTCAGGATCGCTCGCAGCATTCTGGTGCAGCTCCCATCTAGCTTATTCTCAAGGCGCTTCGTTAGCGTCCAGGTGGTACAGCCATACAGCAGTACCGACACAACCACATCCTGGAAGAATCGTCTCTTTAGCTTGTCGGGGAGATCGGATTTTTTGTTCCTTTTCTTTATAATAAAAATGGAATGGTCCATTATTTAACTGGTGTGGCGACACTCATCAGACATAAGAATCCGGCGGATAAAAACATCACAGAATCAAGATTTACATTTTTGCATTTCATCTTGGACGGTTTCATTTTTAAACAGAGTGTGTTGCAATATGATAACGGTCGCACAAATAAGGAACACGATTATTAATATATAGAAAGAAGAATAAGAACCTTTCCTTAAAATAGATGAGTTCGATTTTCACTGAGCGCTCTATACACCTGGCCTTGTGCTAAATTCAGCTAAACTTAGTCAATGGTGTATTATTTGTATTGTTCGGACTATTGTCCTCATCTTTATTGTTATCTGTACAACGTTTCGGACGATGTGCCCTTCGGCCTTCTTCAGGTATTTCTTGTCGGACTCGAGAGTCTTCTTGAAATCGGGAACCTTCTTTTCAAAGAATGCCAACGGGCACATCAGCTGAAACGCGATACAGATAACAATAAAGATGAGAACAATAGTCCGAATAATCCAAATAATCCAAATTATCAAGCCTCGTCTAAAAAATTCAAAGAAATTAGTTAATAGTGACTAAAAGCCCTTAAGAAGAAAAATAAACATCTTTATTTATTTGTTTTGTATTGTTTTGTTTTGTTTTACGGCATATCAACCTCAGTGGGTCATTTAATGCCGATAAAGTTTTGAAATAAATCAATTCTTAATGGATAATACAATTTTTTATAAATACATTTTTCTATTTAATCCATAGATGGGACCCTAACAGGTACTACCACCCCGGGTCAGAGTGGACCAGGGAGCAATGGTGATGAAGGGGTGCTCCACAATCCCCAAACCTCACCATCAGATAGAGTTTAACGTCATTCCCAGGACATGTAGACCCGCAGCCACCGCCTTCTAACACCCATATGATAAAAAGGGGTTGGGGCTTGCCATGAGGGCAATATGGTTGGGAAAATTATATAGGTGCTAGGGCTTGACGTGACCAGCCGATTGATCGGAGGGGGCCTCTCCGACCGCCCGTCTAGCCCAAGATAGGGCCAAAGTAGAGTAATGCATGCCATGAACTGCTCATCCACCTGGGCTCTATCCTTAAGCATCACGGGTCGCCACCCACGGCCAACAGGTGGCCCCATTGGGGGAGTCTTACCCCTCTGCAGAGGTGCAGTCGGTGCATTCTAACGCCCCAGCCGACAGGGCGGAAGAAATTAGTTAATAGTGACCAAAAGCCCTTAAGAAGAAAAATAAACATCTTTATTTAAAAGTAAATTCAATATCTAAGCACTTTAAAGTGAGGGTGATCGTACCTTAAAAGATGATCTTTCTTCCCCTCAACTCCACACATAACAACGTTAAATCAAGTTGAATTTTAGGTATAGAAGAGACATCAGGTCAATCAATTTATGAGACGATAAAAATCGTTAACCTCTTCAAACGTCAATTCTGATCTTTTCTTTTACGTTCGTGTCGATTTCTGCAAGTTCTGCAAGTGTTTAACACGCGATGTTCGCATTGCAGGGCGACTATTAGTTTTCTTTCACGATTATTTTCTTCTTATCACAGACAAAAAATGGTTAGTTGGTTAATCTAGTATTTTAGTATACAAGGAATAACGGGTTTCGTCAGGGTAAATTCTTTGGTATTTTAAATCAAAACGGTTAAAATAGGGTAAATTTAAGAAATTCTCCGTATTTCAACCGCTTTGATTTAAAACACCAAAGAATTTACTCTGACGAAGGTCGTTATTCCTTGTATACTAAAAGATAGTTAAAAATGAATGGTAAAATGAATGAATGGATTAAATAAAAATGAATGAAATGAGGGGGATAAATAAAAAATCCTTTCCAAGGGACCCTTCTCAAAAGTATTAAAACACTTTTTGAGAGTGGGGTCCTTGATAGAAAGTTTTTCTCATCTATTATTAGACTCCTTGGTATATATATATATATATATATATATATATATATATATATATATAATAAATGAAGGAAAAAACTTTAAATTTGCTTCATTACAATAGTTTATTACAACTGCATTACCGCAGCATCATGTAAGAGCAAAATCATGGATATTACTAAAAAAATTCCCAAGAAACAATGGTTTAAATCTATCAATTTAGGGGGGGGTGTATTATTTTGGGAGAGTAGTAGGGGCGGCCTAGGAAATTTGAAAGAAGTGAGAGTGGCTGGGCGAGGGATAGGGTATATTTTGGTTAAACCACACTTGGAAAGATCCTAACTATCAGGAAATATATATATATATATATATATATATATATATATATATATAATATATATATAATATTGATATAGATAAAAATATTATTTTCAACTTTTAAAATCCGGGCAACACTAGGTAGCTCTGCTAAAACAGAAACATCATAGTAATATTTTTAGTAGAGCAATACACTTAAACTTACATACCTAGACATTTAAAATTTGTTTCTAAGATGTTAATTTTCTTCACTAAAAGATAAAAGGATTTTATTATTCACGTGAAACCTTATACAATTAAAACGGAATATATTAGGTATTGTTTATTATCAAGGTCTCTCTCTCTCTTTCTCTCTCTTTCTCTCTCTCTCTCTCTCTCTCTCTCTCTATATATATATATATATAATATATAACATTGGCATTCAATAACAGAAATATGAATACATACCATAAGTGTAATGTTTTTATATTTTTATTATCAACACTAGAATGGTTACGTAACCATGGTTAAAGAACCCATTCTGCCCTGATATTTACCTGTAGCTGGAGTGAGAGTAGTTGGATGCGTACCTTTGTGAAATACAAACAGCCTCGTCCAGGATTTGAACTCTAGTCGACGAGTAAATTTCCTACTATGATAACCATTACACCACGTGCTTTTAATAGTACGTCTATAGTTTGGAGAGTTCTATTTTAAAATTGTTGATTGTCCAGGAATGCGAATAATGTTCACAATGATGTATGACGTCACACAGCGTTGAATGCAAAATGTAAACTTATCTATGGACTTAAATGAAATGTAAAATAATAGAAGATAATAATAAAACAAGAGAACAAACAAAAAGAAAAAGTTTTTTTTAAATTATTAATAGAACATTTTTTATTTATTTTATATTTACTAGAAAAATAAAAATACACCCTCCGGGCGATGTAAAAATAATTTTTTGAAAGATATTGCCTGAGGGGATGGGAGCTGAAAATTCAATGTCATAGAGTGTGTACCATAAGTATGTAAAATCGTCAAATTTATTAAAGGAGTAAAAAAGAAAGAAAAAAAGAAAGAAAAAAAAGTTGGAATGGAAACAGTTCCGATAACTTTAAATATTAATTTAGAATAAAACAATCTATATATAAATATATAACGCCGTGCATCTATTTATTGAAACAATGAGGATTGTCTAACGTTGCATGCTCACATTTTGAGTATATTTATTCTATGTTATGACGTTGGGTTATGTGTTGGTAATGTGACGTAAGCAGTGACGTAATTTTTGTTACAGACAAAAACCGGAACGAATCTCCATTATTAATAGATTTGGTATATTTTCTTTCATCTATTTTAAGATTAAAAATAGACTATATATATATATATATATATATATATATATTAAAGATGATGTGGGTGGTATATTTATAAGTAAACAGTGCTCAATATCATTGATAGAGCATATATATTTAATTTAATGTAGTCTTTCTCTAAATATTGCATAGGCGAGAAACTGCCAGTACCCAGACACCGTTGACTCCATGTCTACGCTACCTCAACTTATATATATATATATATATAATATATATATATATATAGGTATATTTAAATATTTACACACACAGACACACACACACACACACACATATATATTATATATATATATATATATATATATATATATATATATCTTATTATAATGGAGATTGTGTGTTTTTCTGTCTGTAACCGAAACTATATTCCTACTCAAGTCACAATTCTTTTAGTTATTGACATCACATTCTCCATGATTCTATTTTTATTTAAACCTCAATTATTAATAAAATTGTCTTACATTATTAATATTAATATCTACATATTAATGACATGCTATTATATTTATATATACAACAAAATAGTGGTTTACAGTGTAAACGAGAAGGATAATTTGCATATTAATATTAAAAAATCGAATTTAATAAATATGTGCTTAGTATTATTGATTTCTAACTGTTTGGTTTTATTTTAATGAATATAAGCAAAAATCTCTTCAATGAATCTTAAATGAAATCCATTAATAAGATAAAACAACTGTCATTTTATTCTTTACTTCCTCTTTTAACTAAATACCTAAATTAGAAAAAATAACAATGAAAGGCGAGAGTGATGGAAGAGTAAGTTTCAGTTGTTCCATTCTTTATTATACTCCCTATTTCTGTTTCAAATCTTTTATTATACTCCCTCTGTTTCAAATCTTTTTATCTGTATTCTTATTTAGTTTTATTAGCCTTTCTAATTTAATACAATATTTTATTACGTTAAAATTTAAATACTTGCACCCGGAGGGTGCATATATTTGCTAGTATATATAATATTAGTTAACTCGGATATTTAAACTTTGAAAATGCTCAACATCCGAAAAAGTGTTGCTGTTTAGCACCAATTGCAGTGGCATCAGTAAATAATCCAAAAGTGTCCAATATATTAAAAAAACATAGAGAAGAAATTACAAATATTATTATTATCATTACTGCTCTATGTTTTTGATATCTTGACCGCTTTTGGATTATTGACTGAAAAGCGAAAATTGTATACTATATAATATATATATATATATTTGGAGGATATATATATTGTTGATTTAAATATATATATATATATATATATATATATATATATATATATATATATATTTTAAATCAACAAGTTACTACCATATTTTCATTGTAGTAGCATAAGTAGTTAATCCAAAAGGGCTCAATATTATATATATATATATATATATATATATATATATATATATATATATATATAGAGAGAGAGAGAGAGAGAGAGAGAGAGAGAGAGTTCTCCTGAGGTTACCTTGAATAATGAAACCAAGAGAAAAAACTTCTACAACTATAAATGCTCTCACTCTTCTCTCTCTCTCTCTCTCTCTCTCTCTCTCTCTCTCTCTATATATATATATATATATATATATATATATATATATATATATGCAGAGAACGCTTCTAAATAGATTAATCTCACAAGATGTTGTAAGTAATTTTAATGCTTTCTGGGTGTTCCGAGATTGTAATATACCAAAGTTTTCTTTGTCTAACGAACATGTACTTAGTTAGCTGTCTAGGCGCGTCCTTGATTCAGAATTAAAGTACTTCGCCGTCAGTCTTCTTTTTTTTTTTTTAGGGCACGGGGTTGATTTTGGGCTGATGTGGTGATTGGGGGCGGACGGGGTTTAATTGCGGATCCTCAAGATAGGAAGAACTGAAAAGTTAGTAGGATATTGAAATAACAAAGATAATAACGATGTTCTGACAAGCACCATTTAGTTCCGGGATTGCTGGCGCCCTCTATCGGACGATAAAACAAGCGCGCATAAAAAAGGAAACGAAATTGAACAATTCATTGTTTTGCTCTCGAGAAGAGTTCGTTTGATAAAAGATGAATTGTACAGTTCCACAATTAGTCTATATCCTTATGACGAATAAAGGGTGTAAAAAGAAGCGTTTATTTTACATAACAAATATTTATTTTCCAACATAATCTCCTCCACTACCCCAATGCATTTAATGTTTACCCATTAAGTGAGGTACGTGGTGTACTGGTTAGAGTCGAAGGAAATGGATGCGTCGACCCGAGTTCAAATCCTGGACGAACCCACAGTTCACATGGCACTAATATCCTTGAGAAAGGTATGAATCCAACTATTCACCTTCCAGTTATGAGTAAATAGTAGGACAGACTGGGCTCTTTAACTTTGGTTAGGCAACCAGTCTAGGAGAAGGAAACTCTGAATTCAAACCTCTCAAATCTCCACTGGGTGTGGTCACTACCAGAATAGGATCAGTCCTATTTCAATCTATTTTAATAAAAAAAAAAATCTAACCATATTGAGAATCAGATAGTCTCCAGAGATGACGGATTTGTGGGCAAGGTCAACATTTACTCATCTTTGTTGGCCACTTATATGTATTTACTCATAGACGGCGAGACGATTTCAAATCCTGGACGCAACAGTTTGCATTACACATAGTACTAATACACAGGAAAAGGTATCAATCCAACTATTTTCCCTCCAGCTATGGGTAAATAGTGGAGGAGACCTGGCTCTTTAACCTCTGAATTTAAGCCTGTTAAAGTCCGCTTTAGAAATTGACCTTGTATCACATCCTACTCGTGCGTGTATATATATATATATATAAATATATATATATATATATATATATATATATATATATTTGGGAATAAAAGGCCTTAAATACCATGGGTATCGTGGTTATGGACCATTTCCACTTGCGAGTATGCCCACGAGCTTCTTCAGACCACTGATATCTGAAGAAGCTCGTGGGCATACTCGCGAGTGGAAATGGTTCATAACCACGATACCCATGGTATTTAAGGCCTTTTATTCCCAAATAACTTTGCTCTGTTTACAATAATTAAACATTGAGCTCTCATACGGAACCTGAACTCTACAACAAACTAATGGTAGAGAATTAGGACCCGCCTAAAATCACCTTGTACCAAGAAACTTGGTACCGCACCAAAGTATATATATATATATATATATATATATATATATATATGGGCAATTCCATGTCAAATCATCCAGAAAAAAGTAAAATTGTCACCCAGCCCCTTCAATTTTTCTTAAATTTTGTACAGGTGTGGACTGTGTTAAAGTTCGACAATCTCCAAAATTTGAGCTTCCAATTCCAAGAATTGCCGAAATTATGTCGATTCTTAGCTCCCCAAATTTGAGGGTGTCGTGAAAAATCGTGACTATGAGTTCTAGTGCTTCCCTACTCATAAAAATTAGTTTATAAAAGCATTCTTACCCGAGAAATCCAAAATCCTAACGGAAAAGTCTGAAAGTCAACCAATTTTATGTTATTGATGATCTTTATTGTTTCATAGCAAGATCAAATATCCCCATGGCCTGGATGATTTGACATGGAATTACCCATATATATATATATGTATATATATATATATATATATATTTAAGTCACCAATACAAAGTTCGTCTTACCAATGGTTTCAGATGTTTATCCGTCATCAGAGACGTTGGCTTTAATTATTAATTATATATATATATAATTATAATATATATATATATATATATATATATATATATATATATATATGTGTGTGTGTGTGTGTGTGTGTGTGTGTGTGTGTATGTGTGTGTGTTTACAAACAAATCTATTTGACCCCTAGATTTAACTATAGCAGGTAATACTACTCCGGGTTAGAATGAACCTAGGCGTAATAGCAATAAAGGAGTACACTATACTCCCAATAAGTCCAGAATTGGAACCTCATAATTAGATACAGTTTAGTGTTATACCCAAGATACACATTTTTGGGGTGGGGTGGGGATACGTCGTATTCTAAGCTCCTCCGACAGGCCTTGCGACTCCACTTTTTACCGACAAAGCTAATGTTAATAACTGGTCTAAGATTGTCACCTAATTTCCTTTTTACGGTAAATGTTGTTTAATGAAAGGTATACGAAAATTTCATGAGATTAGATAAAAGAAATATATAGCGCGGATTTCTCACCGTAGATATAGGTTCATCTCTTCTCCCTGCAGCTATGGGATAATAGTAGGGCATACTGGCCTCTTAGCCGTGTTGGCGCCTGTCAGTGCCCCTGTTGGCGTGGTCGAGATTACACTGTCTGCACCACCCTCCAGTCAGTGTATTCTTGGCTCCGTACTGAAAAAGTTGTGGAATAGAGGTACCATTGAACAAAGTTCTGGAACATGAGACACTTTGAAATACACACAGATCCCCCAATCTCGGCCAGAAGACCAGACCTAGTTTTAATTAACAAGAAGAAAAGAAATTGACATTGTGAAAATAAAATGATGCGAAAAAGGGTCCTGGGCATGACACTAATCTAGATACGATGGTGAGGCTCATTGCTGAAGTTCTAGTTGGTTGGTTCTGTTACAATCTTATGGCCATCCTGTAGGCTTTAAGCAAGAGCGCTTGTCCAGTGGAATTGGATTCTTGGTAATCCTCTGATAAAGAATCCTTTGGTTCTACAATCCTGAGTATTGTAAGTCCCTCCTCAATGATTGCAAGTACAGCTGTGGCAAGTATCAGTGTTTAAGTAGTTGGTTGGTTGGATCTTACAGCATGTCAACCCTTGTTGGGTTACTTTATGCCGAAGACGTTTTGTTTTATTCATTATTATTGGCTATTGAAAATTCTCTTTTTGAATTTAATTTTTTAACCATATTCTTTTAAAACTCATTTTAATTTATTTCCCCCATAGATGAGACCCTAACAGGTCCTACCATTCCGGGTCACAGTGGACCTGGGAGTAATGACGATGAAGAATACTCCATACCCCCAGAGATCCAAAATTGGAACGTTATCACTTGATGCAATTTAATGCCATACCCAGGACAATTAGCCACTGCTTTCTTGCATACATGATAAAAAAGGGCTGGAGTTTGTCGAAAGGGCAATAGAATCGGGACAATCATATAGCTGCTAAGGCTTGACGTGATCAGTTGATTGATCGGAGCGGACCTCTCAAAGTGGATTGTTTCATGTCATGAAACACCAGGATTTCGTCCTTAAGCATCACAGGTCACCACCCATGACCTAGAGATGGCCCCATTGGAGTTTTTTTTTACCTTTCTGCAGAGGTGCAGTTGGTGTATTCTACATCCCTAGCCTACAGAGCACTGAAGCGCTGGGGAACGTAGGTGTATCCCCTTGTTGCCATTACTCCCAGGTCCACTCTTACTCGGAGTGGTATTTTCTATCTAAGGGTTGGTAATTGCCATAAGAGCAATATGTCAAGCAGTCATATAGTTGCTAGAGCTTGATGTGACCAGTCGATTGAGCAGAGGGGGGGTCTAGCCCAATGGTTCTCAATCTTTTTTTATCCTTTTAATCCTATTTTACTATGGCCGTTCGTTGTTTAAAAATCCCATTGTATTTGTATAGTTAAATACATTTTACTTGCTTGGGTCCCAAAAAATGTTATATGGTCCCCCGGGGGTCTCTATGGACCCCAGTTGAGAACCACTGGTCTAGCCTAATTAAGGGCCAAAATAGAGCATTAGTTCAGTCACCAGCATTCCGTCCATTAAGCATCACGGGGCGCCGCCCATGGTCAAAGGGATACCCCATTGTTGGGATTTTACTCCTTTGCAGAGGTGCAGTCGGTGTATTTTACAGCCCTAGCCGACGGGGCGGTTTGAACTCGGGTCGCTGATTCCATTTTCAACGATGATAACCGTAACGCTAAGCGCGCGTTCAAATAACCTTCATAGCGAACCAAAGACAAGAGAAATGTTACGGCGCAATAGTATAACATAGCGCGTGAGAAGATAATCTCTAGCCAGGATTAGAACCCGCGATCACGGGATGGATAATCCCGTTCTCAGTCCCATCTTGTTTAGTTTGTATAATCTCATTTCAAGAAAACTGTAGTCTCACTAACGTGTGAACGAGCACTCACCACCCCGATTACGCAGTGTACAGCTTCACGCACTTTTGTTAGCAGAAGTCTGAAGATTAGTCTACAGTTTTGTGTGTCTTATTATCTGCCATTTGGTTTGTTTTGTTTTACGGCATATCAACCTCAGTGGGTCATTTAATGCCGATAAAGTTTTGAAAAAATCAATTCTTAATGGATAATACAATTTTTTTATAAATACATTTTTCTATTTAACCCATAGATGGGACCCTAACAGGTACTACCACTCCGGGTCAGAGTGGACCAGGGAGCAATGGTGATGAAGGGGTGCTTCACATTCCCCGAACCTCCAAAACTGGAACCTTACCATCAGATAGAGTTTAACGTCATTCCCAGGACGTGCAGACCCGCAGCCATCGCCTTCTAGCACCCATATGATAAAAAGGGGTTGGGGCTTGCCATAAGGGCAATAGGGTTGGGAAAATCATATAGGTGCTAGGGCTTGACGTGACCAGCCGATTGATCGGAGGGGCCTCTCCGACAACCGTCTAGCCCAGAAAAGCCTAAAGTGGAATATTGCATGTCATGAACGGCTCATCCACCTGGGCTCTATCATTAAGCATCATGGGTCGCCACCCACGGCCAACAGGTTGCCCCATTGGGGGAGTCTTACCCCTCTGCAGAGGTGTAGTCGGTGCATTCTAACGCCCCAGCCGACAGGGCGGTTATTATCTGCCTTTTGTTTTGTGTATCTTGTTTGTTGTGTACGCTGTGAAGTGTTAATAGCGTTTTTTTTTTATTTAGTGTGTCCACCCACATAGACTCAAACTGAACAAGGAATAAACACGAAATAAAACACTTACTTATAGAACAAAAAATGAATTAGAATAAAATAAAAATTAAAAAAAAAACAAACTAATGGTAATCGTCAAAAAAAAAATCTTATCTTTATTATTCTCTCATCTATCATAATTTATTTTGAAGGGAGAGAAAAAAAATTAAAAAAACAAAAAACAAAAACAAAAGGATTCAAGTGTTTAAAAGAAAAATGTATTTAAAAAAAAAAACATAAGTTTTTACAACCGCCATTTTACAAGCGCCATTTTCCTATGGTTGAATATTTTTCAAGTAGCAACTTCGTTCGTTTATCAATTTATATCTCGACAACAATTATAAGTATAGACGTATGTTCGTACATAATTGCACAGGCGTAATTCGTTATGTAAGATTAATGTGTACACATTCAACCAACACCTCTGCAGGGGACAGGATGTGCCAGAGGGTCAATAATTTTTTAATCGGAGTTGAAGCTGGTTTGAATTTCGAGTTTTTATTTCTCCTAGACTAGTTGTCTCGCTTAACTTATAAAACCCAGTCTGGCCTACTATTTACGCATAGCTGTGATATTTATCTGTCCAACCCTTTCACCACGGATAAGATGTGACACAAAGTCGTAAGTACGAGGCATCCAGCGAGGATCGAACTCGCTATTCAGTAGTAAGTAAAAAGTAAAGTTGTCGGGTGGTCTAAAGTCGTATCAGCCAATCAGCCAGGGAGATGGTTTTTGCGCTTATGTGGAACGCCACACCTACCATCAGCTCCTTATTTTACCGCACAGACCCCTGTGCTACTCATACACTGAGTTGGCGAGGGTCGGTTTCGATCTAGGAACCTTGTGGTTTCTAGCCGAACACTTAACGACTGAGCTAAAACTCGCTAAACATTACACACGATGTGACACCCTTTACCCATAGGTTGGGAATATATATATATATATATATATATTATATATAATATATATTATATATATATATATATAGGTAGAAATGTGAGGAGGTTAATCCGACAGTATATGGAGAAAAATAGACAAAACACGGGATGTTGTGGAAACTTGATGTTTATTGTCGACGGTGCAACGTTTCGGTCTCTTATTAGACCATCTTCAGGACTTGAATATAGTTCTTATTCAATGATGGAAATTCTCAAAAAAAAAAAAAGAATTTCCCATTGGAGTAGAACTATATTCAAGATCCTGAAGATGGTCTAATAAGAGACCGAAACGTTGCATCGTCGACAATAAACATCAGTTTCCACAAACATCCCGTGTTTGTCTACTTTTCTCCACATATATATATATATATATATACAGCCGATATTTAATGTTGAAGTTTGACTTTTGAATGATGTGATATTTGCTGCAGTACTGTTTTTACGGATATAGTTGTGCGTAACTATAATTGTATTATTCACTTCCGCGATTATCCTTAATCAATTAATTAATTTAGATTAATTCATTACGATTAACCCTGATGATCCATTTTTGGTGAAACTTAAGTAGGTTATTTATCTATACCTTCCTACTATACATAATATATACATGTATATGTATACATAGAATATACATACAACACACACACATATATATTCTTAGGAAGATTGTTCCCTCACGTTTGGATATATATATATATATATATATATATATATATATATATGAGAGATAGTCGGCTGAGTAGTTCATAGGCTGGCCAAGATACAAAGTCCTTCTTGCGGTCACAAAATTCATCTATCGGTTCGCAGTACTTGGATCGCCTTATATGTAAACTTTTTGGAGGCACGTGTGTAATGGTTAGAGTCGTAGGAAATGGACTCATCGACCCGAGTTCAATTCCTGGACGAAGCCGTTTGCATTTCACATGGCGCTAATACCCTTGGGAAGGTATGAATCCATTTTCCTCCAGCTATGATAAATAGCAGGGCAGACTAGGCCTTTAACCATGGCTAGGTAACCAGTCCAGGAGAAGGAAAACTCTGAATTCAAACCTGTTAAACGCCGCTTTAGAATTGACCATCCTTCTCGTGTGGAGGGTTGGTAAATTATATATGATTAAATTTTATGGAATAATTGTTCGCGGTCTACTCATTTTTTGCCGATTATTGTATTGCCTTGAGTATAACTCTCTAATAGTGCCTCTTGCAATTAACAATCTTGATTAAAAAGAAACGTCTTCTTTTATGACCCTAGCGGAACGGGATGCCGCCCGCAATTTGTGCGAGACGCATGTGTTCTGAGGCGGCGGCCTTTTTATATATAATGAGCATTGCACGGAGTGAAACAAATAATCATTTGAAGGTGACAAATCTGGAGAAGACATTTGTCTCGTTAGCGAATTTTTCTCGGCCTTATAAATAATGTTCATCAAATCTCTCTGTGATTTCTTTTGGTTATATATATTACATATATATATATATATATATATATATATATATATTATATTGTATATATATATTATATTATATTTATATATATATATATATATATATATATAATATTAATATTAATATATTTTATATATTATATAATAATATATATAAATATATATATATATATATATAATATATATATATATAATATATATATATATATATATAAATTCAAATCCTTTCTCAATAAAAAAAACCGCAAAGGTAAGATTTTATCTTTCCAATACCTATATAATAAACATATTAATTTGATGCTTCAAAAGAGTCTAATAATAAATGAGGAAAACTTTACATTATTATTAACTAAAATAAAATAAAATAAAAAACTACAAATTTGTTAATTTGGTCATAGAAGTCATAGGATTACTTTTTTTTCACAACAAAATAATTTGTAGGCACAAAAGGCATTTTGGCTACTTGTTCGGGAATCCTTTTTTTCGAATATCAAAATCACATTATTCCCAACGAAGAAAACTCTGGCTTTACATAACCCATTGATATGTTTGTTTCAGTGATGGAGATGGACAACCACTGGTAACAACACCGATTTCAGTTTCACCACTTTCATCGAATATTTTACAAACATCTGTAAAGAAAAGAAAATAAAAAATAATATATCAAGTTTAATCAAATCTCACAACTAAATTTACACTTCCAAATTTTCAGAATCAAGACATCAGAGATAAATATCCTGCTTTTATCACAAGATTTTTTAACAGACATTTTATAATTTTGATTTTTCAGACTGTTGTCCTCATTTTTATTGTGGATGTATAACCAATTTTCAGATGTTGCTTATCCACCAAATTATTCTTATGAAATGTTGTCACCGCAGCTAAATAACTCCTCTTTCTCTCAAAAATGTATGCTTTATTTTCTATTTTTTTTTTAATTTTGAGAAAGGTCCTTTAGAAAAGTTTTTCATTTATTCCCACTGTTATAACGCGCTTAGCGAATAATAAGACGTGTAGCCCAGTTTGACGTTAACTGCGAGAAAGAACCCCACTTCCGCCTTTTATTTAAATAATACAAGATGGCTGGAAAAACAGTACTTCCGTTTCATACAACAATGTTATAACCGTGCTTTCGGGTCTTAGTATACCACAATCCCTCCCCACTTAGCTTGAAAACATCATAGGTCCCTCCCCGGGACTCCCATTACTTATAGGAGCATTGTCCGACTCTCAGACATAGTCACATCATCATCATCTGTAGCCTCTGGAGCCACTAACCTGACGAATTTCCCCAGTTAAGGGGCTATACTGGGTCGTTCCCTTCTCTGTTATTCGGTTTAATGTTGGTGCGCTGTCTTTCGGGTTTATTCTCAGCACTGTTCTTCTTTCCTTCCTCTTTGCGTTCTGAAACCGTGTTCTCATGCGAGTTCTGGGGTGTTCATCTTCCAAGCTGTCACCGGTTGTTGAAAACTGCTATCTCTGTAGGGTGCAGGAAGCTGCTGCACAAGCTGTTGAGTGCTCTGTAACTGTTTGTTCCTGACTCCCCTGAGGCTCCTGATTCTTCGGGACCTCTCACAACAGGTTCTGTTGGAATTTCCGCGCGAATATGATCCCACATGCCTTTTCCATAATCGACCATCCTCCAATCCCACTCTAAAGTCAGTGGACCAAGCTGCTCCTCTAAACTCCGAACAACCATTTTGGCCTCCCTTGAATCACACACACTAACCTACTCCAAATAGGACATCCTTCACTACGATATCTATCCGTTGTTCTTTTAGTATCGTCTATTTCGTGGTGACTTGGGTAGATAATCTGGATACACAAGGCACGAGAAAGATCAGAGGCTGACGCCATTAGTAGCATGCTGGTGATATGACCTGTTGTTGATTGCGGAATACCGGTATCGGCTAATACAACGCACATAATCGTGTTTCCACAATCTCCAGTAACTTTTTAAGACCACTCTTATGGTTTGAACTGCACGCTCAGCCAGTCCATTTGAGGAGGGGTGGTATGGCGCACATCTAACATGCTTCAATGCCATTTAGGGTACAGACCTGGAAAATTCCTTACTCAGTAAAACTGCTAGCATTGTCCGAGACACACTCACATGTGGACTCCCATGTGTGGCAAACGTGCGTCTCAACATCCTTTCTGTTTCTGAAGAAGATGGTGATGACACAACATGTGCATCTTATATTATACTGTGGGCGTCCGACAAATCACTAGAATCCACTTGCCCTGATAGGACCCGCATAATCCCATGTGCACTCTGAACCAAGGCCTTCCTGGCCATTCCCAGGGATGCAATGCACTAGCCTGAGGCATATATTGCACTATCTTGGCACATGGCACAACTCCTCACACATAATTCATATCTGCATCCATTTCTAGGCCACCAAATGTGACTACGAGCAAGAGACTTCATCCGTGAAATTCCTGATGACTCTCATGCAATTCTTTCAGTAACGCTCTCGACACTTTGCTGGAATAATCACCGTGATCCCCATAAATACAACCCAGTTGTTCCGACAACTCATCCTTCCTGGTTGTATAATGGTGAAAGTCAAGAGATACTTTTCCCGGCCATCCAACTGTAAGATCCATCTACGCATTGTATAAACGAGGTCTCTTGAGGTGTAAAAAGCAACAGTTTTTGACGTGACTGGGGTTAAGTCTAAAGCCTGACATGGAGAGTACCTTCCTCCGGACAAGGTAATGCGCGTAAAATGGTCTTCTATAGGTAGCCGACTCAATCCTCTGCATTAGAAATTTTTGAACCTGGTTTGTATTCTAGTTGAATAATGAAACTTGCTAGAATCAAGGACCCAACGTTGAACTCTAGCACTCCTGTTGGTGATATTGCACGCGTCCTCTTTTAAAAAGCCAAGCAGTGGTTAGGATCCGTGATGATGGTAAATTCTCGACCATGATATCTCTCT
>CM042157.1:61088465-61110965 GCA_023376005.1 Doryteuthis pealeii
AAAAAAAGAGAGATAGCTCGACATAAATGTACTATCAGGTATTTACCACGTACCCCACATTGAACATAAAGAGAACGCTGACAACACTGCATAGCTCTTCACTTACTTTATCCAATTGCATGCAAGTCTCTCTCGCTCTCCTTATACATACATACATACATACATACATACATACATACATATTGGTCCTACAAACCTCCCACTACCAATTGTTATTACCTCCCACTTCTAATTCCTTGCTACACTCGTTCTCATTAAAAACGAGACACGAAACCATACCATCATTTCCTACCTGATGATGGCAAACTGTATTGCCAAAAGCGCACGTATCAAAACCTTTGGTGGACTGTTACACCAGTTACACCCCGACACCAAAAAGATGGCCCGAAAATTAGAAAGGATCAACCAAAAACTTGTCCGACAAGAATTGTCTGTACAGTTCAACAAAACTTGTATAAAAAAAAATGCTGCCAAAATACACTTATTTAAAAATATATATAATATCAAAAGTTGCTAGCAAAAGGGCTCAATATATTTAATAAAATATAGAGCATTTATAGTTGTAGAAAAAAGTTTTTCTCGCTACCACAGTTTCGGTGTTCAAGGTTTTTTTACAGACTTTAACACTTAGGAATAAGAGTCATTAAATTTTGTTCACTTTTTGTGAATTTAAAAAAAAATGTCTGTGGCATACAGAGTTATTTTTACCAAGTGGAACAGATAAACTACATATATTCTTGCATTATGTCTGTATATTACGTGAACTGATTTCAGACACAAATATCATGCATATTTATTTGCTCCTTTCACTGTTCATCAGGTGCAGCATAATAGGGGGCCACTCTCTCTCCCGTCATGATGAGGGTTGGGTTGAATATTTTAGCTGATAAAAAATACAATAGACCAAAGCACTTATGTAAATGAAGTTAATATAAGTAAGGATGAACCATACACCCTAAGCGGTAACTAGACAAACAACTCTTTGAAGAATAAGTAATCTTGAATACATTAAGATTACAATATAAGAAAAAAATAGCATTTGGTTGTATTCACAAAGACATTCTCTTTTTTTTCTTAAGAAAGTCCTGATAATAAAACAAACAGAAGATCCTTTGATCTAAGATTTTACCCTGTATTCTGTTGGATTTTGTGTAAAGTATTCAACTCTGTTACAAGATGAATGCAAGACTAAAACTAGAGTTTGGTAGGTGGCTTATATGGAGCTTTGGATTGTTCCATTATGAACTCAGGCAAGTTCATTTCCTGAGTTCTGATTGGCTGTTGGATTTCAGGGTTAGTAAGAAGGGATAAGTACCCTCTTCAGCCACCACTTTGCATTATGCCAGCAGCATGCAAGGACTGTATTAAGTTACAGCTTGCCTGTTGTTCTCGTCTGCTAACTCGACGGTAGTTAGAACCCACTGCGATGGTGAGTATCATTGTTTGTATATCTGGAGGATAACTTCTACATATCATGAAATTAATAAAGAGTAATAAAAAGCCAGAAATAACTGAAGAAACATTTCCCAATGTTACCAAAAATTGATAACAAAAATAAATCTTTTAACTGATTTAAAGTTTTCATCATTATCAGGTCATGCTGTCAACATGACGCTTTCTCACCTCCAGTCCCTATCGGTCATCGCTCCTGAAAGGTCCTCTGCACAGCATCCAGTATCTGCGCAAAGCTGATCAATGTGGGGTTTTGCTGACCAATCAACACTGGTGTCCATAGGAAAATGTCACTTATAAGCTTGTCCTTGCTTCTCCAGCAGTATCTTGTTTGTCTTACCCAAATGGTTTATGTGATGAGACAAATGGACATACAGCTGCTCTTTTGTGGGGTGCTGCTTCCAGGATTTGTTCAAGACAGCATGCAGCATCCTTGTACAGTCTAGCTTTTTCTCCAAGCATTTCGCTAGAGTCTAAGTGGTGCAGCCATACAGTAGCACTGATACAGCTACAGCTTGGAAGAATTCTTACTATCTTATAAGAGAGATCAGATTTTCATATGATTGATAATCAGTCTATTGCAATCCATTCCTTTCCTATGCATATTTACATCACTTTCTGTAGATGAGATATTACTACTATGTATGTAAACTGGATTACTAATGTCAGAATGAATAATCTAAAAAAGTAGCTAGTTAATATTTTATTTTAATCACTGATTTCTGAAGAGCAGTTTTTCAATCTTTATAGAGAAATTGCTCTTATGATATTTTACAATAAACCTTTTAAGATATAAACTCTGGCACTGAACCTTTAATGGCCTGATTAGAGAAAGGACTAAATTTTGCCTGAAGATATTTTGAAAACTATATTTGCCATATATTTAATTCCTTATGATATTTTGCATTCACACACAAAATTTTTTAAAAGCAACACCCCACAAAAAAAAAGCAACTGTACAGCCTCTTATCTCCTATCACACAAACCATCCAAGATGAATAAGACATGCTAAACACTGCTGAAGAAGTAAAGACAAACTCATAAGTGATGTCCTCCTGTGAACACCTATGCATGGACACACCAGTGTAGGTGTCTGCAAGAGAATCTTAGATCAATCAGCTCTGTAGGGATTCTGGATGCTGTGCAGAAGACCTGCCAGGAGCGATGACCAATAAGGACAGGTGGCAAGGAGAATCATGGGTATCTGTGCTGTCAGTACAACCTGATGATGATGATGCATGATCGCTAAGATAAAACTTAAATGCAAGTGAACATAGAAAGAACTAATATTACAAAATACACATCATCATTAGTATTATCTGCGTTATTCTGACTATTGTCCCCATCTTCATAGTTATTTGTACAAACGTTTCGGCCGATATACCCTCCGGCCTTCTTCAGGTATTTCTTGTCGGACTCGGGAACCTTCTTTTCGAACTCGGGAACTTTCTTGTCGTATACAGGAGCCATCACGGAACTTTGAACCTAACCTTTATTTATTCCATGGGGGTATCCTGTTCTCATTCCGCTAACCATAGCTGGGGTATGAAGAAGGCCGGAGGGTATATCGGCCGAAACGTTGTACAAATAACAATGAAGATGGGACAATAGTCCGAATAACACTAATAATACTAATCTTCAAGCCTCATCTCAAACATTCAGAGAAATAACACATCATCATGTCGCACAATTAGCACAGATATCCATGACAATCTCTCACCAACCCTCCCTATTATTCATTTTGTGCCAGAGAGGTCCTCTGCGCAGCATCCAGTATCCTCGCATGGTTGGTCTATTAGGTTCTTGGTGGCCGGCCAGATTAACATGTCCATGTGTTGGCTTCCACAGGAGAACGTCGCATATGAGCTCGTCCTTGCTTCTCCAACAGTGTCCAGCATGCCTTGTCCGTCTCACTCGGATGGTTTGTGAGATGGGGGGCAAGTGGCCATACAGCTGCTTCCTTGTGAGGTGCTGTTTCCATAACTTGTTCAAGACCGCACGCAACATTCTTGTGCAGCTCCCATCTAGCTTATTCTCAAGGCACTTCATTAGGGTCCAAGTGGTACAGCCATACAGCAGTACTGATATAACCACAGCCTGGAAGAATTGTTGCTTTAACTTGTCGGTGAGATTGGATTTCCATATACTGTTGGAGAATTAACTCATTCTTATAAGTTTAAATAATTAAGAGTTACTTTCAATGCCAACTTCAGAGATTTGTCTTTTAAATATTTTTAATGTGTAGATGTAAGAAAATAAACAGGAAAAAAAAGGACATTAAAGAAGTTGACTATAATGAGCACTTGGTTATAAATATTCAAGTACTCCATATCTTGATACTGTTATTAGTCTTATGTCTGAAAGATTGTTCCAGCAGATAACAGACACATGGAAATCATAGCCAGGAATTATCGATATACCAAATTACAGATGGAAACAGTTATCAAGATTGCAACCTGTAATATTTCCTTAAAAAACAGACAAAAAAAAAAAAAAAAAAATAGTGTATGAAATATAGAAATATTTGCACTAGCAACAATATGCGCTCTCCAGGTGTAAGTATTTAAGTTTTAATGTAATGAAATATATCAAATTAGAAAGATTAACAAAATTAAATAACACATATATGTTATCTGACAAGAGATAAGAAAATACGAAAACAGTTTATTTCCAGTTGTCATTTTTCCATAACACCAGATAATTCATTATTTTAGCATAAATATATGCTCATAATGAAATGTAAAAGACACATTTATTGTATTTTAAAAAATAAAAAAAAATAGTTTGTCCCAGACTCTCTTGTGGGCAGTCTGCCTATTAAAAGAGAACAACTAAGATTACTTATTGCTATATTATATATAAAAAAGATGTCAAAATGAAAGCTTTGAAAATAACTCGCAGTTGTTTTGTCCACAGCAATTATTTAATATGATAAAAATGCCATTTAAACAAATCTAAAAGACAAGCAACAAAGAGAGAGAAAGAAAGAGTAATAGCAAATATTATATGTTTATGTAAAGTTGGTTGGTTGGATTTTACAGCATGTCAACCTTTGTTGGGTTTTTTATGCCAAAGATGTTTTGTTTTATTCATTCTTGATGGGTATTCAAAATTTTTAATACTCAATATTTTAAAACATTTTTTCCATTTAACCCATAAATGGCAGCCTCACAGGTACTACCAGATTGGGTCAAAGTGGACCTAGGAGTAATGCGATGAAAGAGTAACTCCATACTCCTAGAACTCCAAAACTGGAACTTCATCATTAGATGCAGTTTAATGTCATACCCAGGACACTAAGACACTCAGCCACCACCTTCTAGCACATGATAAAAAAGGTTTGCCATAAAGGGCAATAGGGTCGAGACAATCACTGTAGGTGCTAGGGCTTGACATGACAAGCCAATTGATCAGGTGGGGCATCTCTGACTGCCCGTCTAGCCTAAGGGCCAGAGTAGAGTGTTGCATGTCGTGGACTGCTCAGCCAATAAGTTCTATCCTGAAGCATCACAAGTTGCCTTGTGTCACCTTAAAGGCTAAGACCTCCATGGAGGGGGTCTTAGCCCTCTGCAGAGGAGCAGTCAATGCATTGTACAGCCCCAGCTGACAGGGTGGTGATGTAAAAGTTTTCAGCCTTTTAGATAAAATATCTTGGAAGCAGCAACCCACAAAAAAGCTGTATGTCCACCTACCTCCTATCACACAAACCATTCGAGTAGACAAAGAAATGCTGAACACTGCTGAAGAAGCAAGGACAAACTTATGTGATCTCCTAATACATGAATACTCCAGTGTAGTCCGACCAGCAAAAACCTACATCAATCAACTTTGTGCAGATTCAGAATGCCATCACAGAAGACCTGCCAGGAGTGATGACCAACAGGGACAGGTAGTGAGAGAGAGACATGAAAATCTGTGTTGTCGGTGCGACCTGATGATGATTCATCAAATTATTTTCGATGGTTCTCCATGACCTTGTGTCACCTTAAAGGTATATGTCTTCATAAAAAAATGTATTCACTTTTATTTTGATAACTTCAAGAATCTTTTTAATATTATTTGGATTTTTCGAACTGTTGTCCTCATCTTTATTGTTATATACACAATGTTTGGCTAATGTGCCCTCCAGTGTTTCTTGTTGAGCTCGGGAGTTTTTCACAGAACATTGAATTGCACTGGGGTAGACAGTTCTCATTCCGTTACCCATGACCAAGTACAAGTATTAAGCTATGTTAAGTATTCTGTTATCACCCTTGGCCAGGATTGAACATGCAACTTACAGATGATTGTCACTTAGAACTGTATTAACTCAACTCTTATACCCGTTGTGCCAGGTGTTCAACTGGAGTGAATTTTTGGAACTTGTAAACCTAAATGTTGTATACTCTTCTTTTTACTTTCTTACTTCTATTCTTCTAGCGTCTCTTCTAGCATTTGGACTTCATCCTGGGGACTTTGTGTCTGGTCTTCCATTGGGGATTTCTCTTTATCAGAAGCCCTGTGTCATTGGTAGTTTTTAGATAATAACACAAGACTTCGATTTACTTAGATCATATTTTATTCTGAAATCCCCACCAGACTACCTGCGCAGATTGAGTCGCAGCGTGCATAACACGACTTACCATCGTCGTGGTTTTGGCCGATCTCACTAAAATCTCTTTCTAAATCTAAACCGGAAGAGGGTCTTCTCCACCGATTCTCACGGTATCCACCGAGGGAGGATCAGGACTGAGGTCAAGCCTTGTCATTCAATCCTTCAAGGCCGCCGGCTGAACTTATAACAGCCATTTTGGTTTCTACACAAATGTACATAAGTATTAGGAATCTAATAATTATGTAACATAAATACCTGAAGAAGGCTGGAGAACACAAACATTGTGTATATAACAATAAAGATGAGGACAACAGTCTGAAAAATCCAAATAATATAAAATTATGAAGCCTCATCTCAAAGATTTAGACAAATCTTTATCTTGTTAGAACAGCTGACCAGGCAAGAGTGTAGCATAGAGCAAAACAAGTGATTATTTTTAAGGTGACATTTTTAGAACATACAATATATGAAAGAACTTCCCATCCCAGGTCAATAATTGATTGCTGCTTATATAACATTTGTACCATAAGAACAGGTGTTCATATGCAGCAGCAAAAAAAAAAAAATTTTTTAAACATTCAACAGTTGACTTTTGAGAAAAAAACTTCTCTTTCAATACATTTAAAAACTTCTCTTTCAATACATTTAAAAAGCCAACTGCTCATTGTTGCATGGTAGAATTAATGATTGTCCAGTTTATAGGAATTTATAATAAAGAATTCTCTTTGAATCCCACCAAGCACAGAATAACCACACACACACAGTAGATTCCATTTAGGTAGAGATATTGAAATCTGTCCTGGTTCTAATCATGGCTTTCTCCATTTTTCATCTTGTTCAAAATTAATTTTATGTTTATAAAAAAAAAAAAGACAAGCACTTAGACACTAACTAATGTTTATTTCTGTAAGTTCATAGGAACTAATTTTCTTCACTTGTGTAATTTTTCTTATAGTTTTGTAAATAACATACTTGACTGATTGTAAAAGCAATAAAGAGTTGATTAAACTGCTAGGACACTCTTAATATTTCTAAAACATTGTGCAAAAGATGCTACTAGAAACTTTTGCATCAACATAACAAACAATATCTATCACCGATTTTACATTTTTTACCACATATATATGTGTGTGTAGAAAGTTTTGTAGAAAAAAAAAAACAAGATGTTAAAAGTTTTGCTGACAGAAATCTGTTTCGACCTTATGAAGAGGTCTTTATCAAAGCAACATTGTAACGGAAAGACAAAATAAATATATCATTAATCACGAGGCACAGAACGCTCTCGATCAGTACCGGAATTTATTTTATTTTTAACATAAAATATGCATTTTTAAAAAAATTTGAAAATTCCAGTACTGATCGAGAGCGTTCTGTGCCTCGTGATTAATGATATATTTATTTCGTCTTTCCGTTTACAATGTTGCTTTGATAAAGACCTCTTCATAAGTCAAAACAGATTTCTGTCAGCAAAATTTTTAACATCTTGTTTTTTTCTACAAAACTTTCTACACATATAGTCGGATTCATATCCATTTTACCTTTCATTATATATGTGTGTGTGTGTGTGTGTGTGTGTGTGTGTGTGTGTAGCAGAGTTTAACATGTGAACTCTTAAATAAATGTCAACTTCTAATGTGTGCTCTGCTCTGAAAATACATGAAAAATACATACATACCATGCTGAAAAATTTTTCTATCTCCAAAATTAGTCTAGTAAGAATCATCACCATGTATTTATGTAAGAAAAGAAATCCTTACTATTATAAAGTCTCTTTAGTCAGCTAAGCTGAGTGTGGCACAAGGTAACAGTAATGGAAACACTTATGATCAAACTCTTTACATGAGTGAATAAATCCACAAGACAATATTTCTAACAATAAAGCTGCATGCAATAAACTTTTAAAATCAAATAAGCGTATCAATATTTTTCATTTTATTTCCAAACAGAAAATAATGATACGCTCATTGAATTTCTATAAAAAAGAACAAGATATCAACAAGTTTGTATTTACCCTGAATGTGACAAGATGATTTTTAAGTGGAGTAAAGCTGGTTTGAATTCAGAGTTTTCCTTCTCCTAGGCTGGTTGCCTGGCCAGCTAAATAATCCAGTATACCCTACTATTTGCCCATAGCTGAGGAGGAGAAGAACATGGATAAAGTCGTTCTCAAGGGTAATAGCATAAACTAAAGCACAGACAGCCTTGTCCAGGATTTGAACTCAGGTCACCGATTTCATTTCTTACAACGATAACCATTACACTTTGTATGCTTCGTTAATCATAATGAATGTTATCTAATATTGAGATGAAGCAGTCTCATTATTCTATGAATTAGATTACTATCCTTATCTTTGTACACTTTATCACAATATTTTAAAAGATATATTCTTCAGCCATCTTCAGATGTTTATACCACCTTTTTTTTTTTAAAGATGGTGGTAAGTAAGATAACCATTACACTTTGTATGCTTCATTAGTCATAATGAATGTTATCTAATATTGAGATGAAGCAGTCTCATTATTCTATGAATTAGATTACTATCCTTATCTTTGTACTTTTTATCACAATATTTTAAAAAGATATATTCTTCAGCCATCTTCAGATGTTTATACCACCTTTTTTTTTTTTTTAAAGATGGTGGTAAGTAAGATTTTTTAGAAAAATACTAGACAACACTCAAAGATTAATATGTGAAGAACACATCAACCAAAACAACACTATGATAAACTTAAAGATAAGGATACTAGTTTGAATAATATTCATGGAATTAAATTGATTGGGTGGTAGTTAAAACCTAAAATATAATGATGTTTGTTAAAGTATCACAAACAGCTTAACAAATTTATCAACCAGTACTGAAAATATCCAACAAAGTTGTTATAATCATATCTCCAAATACTGTAAAACTATTTCTTTAAATGTGTTCAGTTGTGCAGAAAAAACACAGGTTGTACTATTTGTATAGCCGTCATGAACAAAGCACTGGAACTTGAAAAGCATTGAACCATCAGATGAAATAAATGAATTCAATGTAACAATTTTTAAGAGTGGTTGAAGGCAGTTATAATTGTGAATAGAAGGCACTATCGGTAGATCAACTAACAGCTTTCAGAAAAATTCAGTCTAGAGCTTGTGTGATCCTTTAAGAAAAAAAAAAAATAGTAATAAACATTAAAAAAAAAAAAAAAAAAAAAAAAAACAGCCTTAAGGGTTATGAATATATTTTTAGAAAAAAATTTATCAATTTCTATAGAGGAAAGGTATAGAAGTGTTTTTCCTATCTTGTTTTTACCAGTTTGAAAAAAGAATAACTATCTGCTTTATGTAATGAAAAAAGTAAAATTAGAAGCATACTTACAATAAAAGATTGACAACTACCAAGAAAAAGAAAAAAATATTTGTCTGAAATGTAACTTAAGCCTCTGAATTTAATAAAAATAGTTAAAAATCATGCTGAAGCCTAAAAGGGTTTGTGGCTACCAGTAAGGGATTATGGATTTGATAATGTATTTTACTGAATCATGCCTTATTGGAAAAATAAACCACTAACAAATTCTTGGATCACATTTAATTCAAATACCAGGTGAGGATTTCACAAAAGATTTCAAGTACCCACATTTTTTGGAAATCTAGATTTTTCCCACAGAAAAGTAGCTGTCTGGCAACTTGCCTCCTATCACACAAACCATCTAAATAAGATGAAGATATACTGGACAAGCAAGGGTGAACTCATAAGTGACATTCTACTGTGGACATCTACACCTGACAGGCCAAGTGTAGGTTGACCAGCAAAAACTACTCAATCAGCTCTGCAAAGATTCTGGATGCTGTGCAGAAGACTTGCCAGGGGTTATGACTGATAGGAACAGCAGGCAAGAGAGAGTCATGGAATCTGTGCTGTCAGCACAACCTGTTGAGGAGATTTGTACCATTTTATTTTTAAGTTTGAAATATAAGTCAATGTTTTGAGAGGCTAACATCTATTCCCTCACCCCCTGGTGCCAATTACTCACAGCAAACATTTTTTCTAACTCATACTTATGATTTCCAGTGACCCAGGAAAAAAATACGAAAAGGACAAAAGATTTTTTTTTTTAAATTAAAAAAAACTTTCTGCCACTAAAAATATAAAAATAAAAAAATGATTAGAATTTTTTGTTTAAAAAAGAATCAGGAATTTATTTAATAAACCTATTAAAAAGATAAATGACTAATACAGGGTGGTCCACAAGACTGACATTTTAAAAATTCATAATTTTTTTTTAACTCATGATTTTCCAGTGACCAGGAAAAAAAATTACAAAAAAGGTAAAAAATTTTTTATAATTTCTGCCGCTAAAAATTAAAAATAAAATATAAACATTAAAAAAAAAAAAAAAAAAAAAAAATGAATTAGAATCTTTTGTTTAAAAAGAATCAGGAATTATCTAATAAATCCTATTAAAAAAAACTAATACAGGGTGGTCCACAGACTGACACATTTTAAAAATTCATAATTTTTTGTTAATTGAATTTTTTATATTTTTCAAATTATCATAAGTAACCCTTGAAATTGAGAAAGTCAAGTTACAGTATGAAGACCAAATTCAAATAGAATTTTACTATTCAACCGAGAGGTCGATAATTTAAACAAAAAGAAATCCTATTTCCATTTTCATGTGAAGAATCTTCAAAGTGTGAATATATGAAGAGCTTCGTCTCCTGACTGATACTCCTTGGCACAGTAGCAGACCCCCACGAAGTAGTCATTGCAAAAGTGTTTGTACAGAAGCAGCAGTGGAAGTTATACAGCAGTGTTATTGAAGATCCATCTGTGTCCACTCACTGTCGGTCAAGTCAGTTGGGAAATATCCAGAACATCAATGCAATAGATTTTAAAGTTTGACCTTAATATGTAAGCCTACAAGATCCAACTAGTTCAGCACTGCAGCCACTTGATTATCAAGAATCATCTAGAGTAGTATGCAGTTGATTTGAACAGGAGAGAAAGATGGCAATTTGTTTAGACAAGCTCAGCATCAGTGATGAAGCTCATAGAATTGGGAAAAACAGAATTGTCAATTTTAGGGCACAAAAAATATTTTTTTTAAATAAAAATTAAAATTAAAAAAAAAAAGGAAAAATGCATCAACATCTATTACATCCAGTTCAGTGAGAGAGTCCATCATGGTGTAATGGTTATTGTTTATAGGTGATATACCTATAGACTAATGGAATGCGCCGACTGTTACTATAAGTAACAGGGACAATTATGGCTTGAGAGTAAGCCAATGCGAGTCAGCTCATAACTCTATTGTCGGATGTATTTCCCACTTCTCTGTACTGTAATTGTCTACTCTTTTGTTAATACATTTTCCTACATTTGTTACCCGTGTTTGTTCTTATTTGACCCTTAAAAACCCCACAACAGTTAGCAAGCAATACAATATAAAGATTAGTAAACCATTGTTAGTGAATTCAATTCTCACTGGGCGCTCCAATACTTCTGGTCTTGTGTCAATCTAAGCTAATGTTAGTAAATAATTGGGCTTCCAATCGTAGTTGTAGAGAATTGTGGTGTAATTAGCATCCAACTGTGTTGCTGAGTTTGTTGTGAGGATCCAGACTTGGTAGGTTGCTTAAATAGTAGATTGAACTATTCCACTTGTGTATTTGGATTATGTTCACTTCCTTGATTCTGATTGGCTGTTGGTTTTAAAAGTGGACACCTTCATCTATATAAACTGAACATTTGACTGTGTTCAAGTATTTAGTGCTTGTAACTGTGCAATAGTAACAGTCTTCCCATGAGGTGAGTATGTTTTTATTCTACAGTAGTGGCAATGGTGCGCAAGCTACCACAGATCCATTACTAATGAAAGTGAGTTTGATCTTCGCTGGATGCCCCATACTTGTGACCTGTGGTGAAAGGAAGGGTAAATCTCTACATCCAGTTAAGTGCACTATGGTATAATATACAACAAAGTGATTGGTCCTTTTATTTTTTTTTTTTTTTTTTTTTGAGAACAAATGAGGACAAACTGAGAGAGTCATTGGCATCCTGTACAGAACCGAAATCAAATAATTTTTATGCACAACTGTTGAAAATAACCCACACGTTTGGTTTCAACAGGGTGGAGCCACTGCTCATACCACCAGGGAAAGCATGGAACTTTTGCACAAAATAGTTGGTGAATAGAATAATTTCAAGACATTCAGAATTCAATACAGCTTCCCATTCACCTGATTCTTACTTCTTTTTGAGGTATATTTGAAGGAGCATATATATATATGTCAATGATATCATTAATCACAGTGTTTGGTATAATGAATAACGTGTGTGGGATTAAAAATAAAATAACTTAAATAAATAAAAAGTTCTTGGCGTCTGGCTCTGTGCCAGAGTAACAGTCTTGTCAATAATTCCATCTATACTTCAACAATTGTGTCCTTTTTATCTCTATCATTTATACCGTAAAGACTCATTCCATACATGTCATCGATGTAATGGAAAAAAATCAGAATTATTAGGTTAGAAATATATTTAAAGGTAGATTCTAATTTATATATACTAGCAAATATATGCACCCTTCGGGTGCAAGTATTTAGTCTTGATGTAGTAAAATATTGATCAAATTGACGCATCCTTCTCGTGCGGAGGGGTTGGTAAATATATATATGATTAAATTTTATGGAATAATTGTTCGCGGGTCTACTCATTTTTTGCCGATTATTGTATTGCCTTGAGTATAACTCTCTAATAGTGCCTCTTGCAATTAACAATCTTGATTAAAAAGAAACGTCTTCTTTTATGACCCTAGCGGAACGGGATGCCCGGCGCAATTTGTGCGAGACGCATGTGTTCTGAGGCGGCGGCCCTTTTTATATATAATGAGCATTGCACGGAGTGAAACAAATAATCATTTGAAGGTGACAAATCTGGAGAAGACATTTGTCTCGTTAGCGAATTTTTCTCGGCCTTATAAATAATGTTCATCAAATCTCTCTGTGATTTCTTTTGGTATATATTATACATATATATTATATATATATATATATATATATATATATATATATATATATATATATTATATATATATATATATATATATATATATATATATATATATATATATATATATATATATATATATATATATATTATATATATATATATATATATATATTATATATATATCAAATCCTTTCTCAATAAAAACCGCAAAGGTAAGATTTTATCTTCTCCAATAGCCTATATAATAATCATATTAATTTGATGCTTCAAAAGAGTCTAATAATAAATGAGGAAAACTTTACATTAGTTATTAACTAAAATAAAATAAAATAAAAACTACAAATTTGTTAATTTGGTCATAGAGAGTCATAGGATTACTTTTTTTTCACAACAAAATAATTTGTAGGCACAAAAGACATTTTGGCTACTTGTCCGGGAATCCTTTTTTTTCGAATATCAAAAATCACATTATTCCCAACGGAAGAAAACTCTGGCTTTACATAACCCATTGATTATTTGTTTCAGTGATGGAGATGGACAACCACTGGTAACAACACCGATTTCAGTTTCACCACTTTCATCGAATATTTTACAACCATCTGTAAGAAAAGAAAATAAAAAAATAAAAAAATATAGACATCAAGTTTATCAAATCTCACAACTAAATTTACACTTCCAAATTTTCAGAATCAAGACATCAGAGATAAATATCCTGCTTTTTATCACAAGATTTTTTAACAGACATTTTATAATTTTGATTTTTCAGACTGTTGTCCTCATTTTTATTGTGGGATGTATAAACACAATTTTCAGATGTTGCTTATCCACCAAATTATTTCTTATGAATGTTGTCACCGCAGCTAAATAACTCCTCTCTCTCTCCCAAAAAATTATGCTTTATTTTCTATTTTTTTTTTAATTTTGAGAAAGGTCCTTTAGAAAAGTTTTTCATTTATTCCACTCATCTCATTCATTTTTATTTCATTCATTTTATTTTGCCATTAATTCTTATATATATATATATATATATATTATATATATATATATATATATATATAGTGTGTGTGTGTGTGTGTGTGTGTGTTGTGCGTGAAAATACAAGAAAAAGTGGATATAACAACAAAAGAACTAAATTCAATTGATATTTTCCTCATTGTTGGCTGATGCTTTTTCAAAATTTTATTGAGATAAATGTAAATTCTAAACATTTATCGCAATAAACATTTGAAAAATTTTAGTGTTATTATATCCATTTTTCTTCTATTTTCAACCACATTTTGTCGGATTTATTCAATCCTTCACTCATTATACATACATACATATAATATATATATATTACTTTACGTCTGCCTGATCCGTTAACCTCTAGGCCATCGCCAGCTGCCATTAAAGAGTCGTGTTTGAACTGTTTTAAATACATACATCTGTGTATATACTTTACGATCACCAGTGAGATCAAATCTGTAAACAGATGATCATTGCGTTATGCTGGCGGTTAAAGTTTATTAAATTTGCTCCTAAATAGCTATACCGGGTTACGGGAGCATATAATAAGTAATCCACAGACACCGTGTTTCGATTTTTTACGTCTCATCAGCGTGGCTAGACACAGCAACTAACTTCGACCAGGAGCGAAACCCGACTGACTTTACTTCTGCCCGATCCGCTAACCTATATATATATATATATATATATATATATGGTTGTTTGGTAGAGTGAGTTATATTGCATGTCAAACTATTGGGTCATTCTATGAGATTATTTGAAGATATTTCAAGTATTGTATGGTGAGGCTGCGAGTGCAGTGATCCCTACGCAAAGTTCAAGATACCATATATTGACTTGAAACCTAAAATTAATAGATTCCTTCATACAAAATGGCAACAACACTGGAATAACAACATCCACAATAAACTCTTTTGGAAGCTGGAAACCAACTTTAAGGAAGTCTAGATAGGAACAAGCCATTGTGTCCCGATTACGCATTGGTCATACAAGACTAATGCACTCCTATATACTCAAACAAGAACAACCACCACAATGTGGAACATGTCAAACACCTTTGACAGTTAAACAATTATTCATGGAATGCAGGTTTTTTGCTCACATCAGAAACCGTTATTTTAATGCAAACAATATGAAAATATCTGTTTGAAAATGTCAACATGGAGGATATTCTCTCTCTTTTAGGGAAATAAAATTGAACCATAGAATATAGACATGAAACTAATCAATACCATACAACATAATCCCCAATAATGTTAACACGTTGTTAAAACCAATCACTAAAAAGTATAAATATAAATACATGATATGTATCACTCCCTAACCGTTAGGCACGACATAACCCCAGACGGGTTGGTATGCCGTTAAAATCAATAAACAAACAAACCTACGTAAAGCAACCAAGTGTGTAGCAACAGAGTAGATTGATTTTTGATTTTTCTTTTTTAATTTCAAATTCTCTCAAACAGCAAAATATGTGTGTTGGTATAATAAATCTTATTATAATGGAGATTGTGTGTTTGTCTGTCTGTAACCGAAACTAAATCAAGTCCCAATTCCCTTAGTTATTGACGTCACATTCACCATGAATTTATTTTTATTTAAACCTCAGTTATTGATAAAATTGTTATACCTTATTAATACTGTTCGATTAATCTACATACTAACAACACGCAAGTATATTTATATATTCAACAAAATAGCGATTTACAGTGTGAACGACAAGGCTAATTTGCATATTGATATTAAGAATTTGATTTTAATAAATTTATGCTTAGTATTATTGATTTCTAATTGTTTGGTTTTATCTTAACGAATCTGAGCAAAAATCTCGGGGATCAATCTTAAAAAGAAATCCATAAACAAGACGAAAGAACTGTAATTTTATTAAATACTTCATAATCTAACTAAATAGATAAATTAGGAAAAATGAAAGACGGGAGTGACGGAAAATGATGGAAGAGTTAGATTTAAAGCTGTTCTATTTTTCGATTATACCCCCTCAGTATTATTTTCTAAATAGTTTCTAATTTGATACAATATTTTATTACATCAAAACCATAATACTTGCACCCGAAGGGTGCATATATTTGCTAGTACTGATAATAAAAACTAGTTCTCTTGCTTGCACCATTGTTTGAGGAAATAGCATCAAATATCATCTACCAAAATGCACCAAACAATCCTCATTTTTGCAACATTTAACCTAGAAATTGGTTAGAAAATTCAGTAATTTCAATATTTAAAACAGAGACGGTTGTCATTTAAAGCGAAAAATATGACTAAAATCAAATTAAAAATATTCCCTTCCATCACCACCAACACCTCTAATATGCTGCTTTTTACTAATAATTAAGCTGCAACAGTCATAACATTTTAAAAGATTGAAATCGATTTTCTCAAATGAAGGCAATGTTTTGAAAAAAATATTTTATATAGTAATTCTTTATCTTAATTTGCAGCTTTCGACACATGGGAGATGTTAGAGTTCCAAAATTGACCTACCCTAGTGTTGCAAGCCTGTTATAAGTAAATGCCGAAACAGTGAGAGAATGCTGTAAACTTTTGCACATGCCTATGTTATGTGTTGGAAAGGAATTGATGTCTTGCTCTTTTAAAAACCCAGACTCAAAATATTGATTTATAACATTTCTTTAATGTTTTTTGTTTTTTGTTTGTTTGTTTGTTTGTTTTTTTCCCCCGGAAACTTTGCCTCAACATTTGTGCTCAATATGAGCCATAGACAGATGAGGATATGCAGAACGCATATTTCATCTTCATCTGCGTGCAGCCTCCTCCTTTTTAAGAAGACCGAAACCGGATCTCCATCCGGTGAGAGATTATAAATAAACATGTCGTTGCCTGAACTTTCGGGCTAGATTATTATTATTATTATTATTATTATTATTATTATTATTATTATTATTATTCATTCATATTATTTTTTGTATTTCTTGTTTTCTTTTTATTTTTGCGAATTGTCTCGTCTTTGTCTTTTCTTTCATTCGTTTTAGATCTTGTTTATTGTTTATTTTTCTATTTTTATTTTTGTACATTAAATCGTAATATATGTTTTCTGTTTAAATATTATGATTTTCTTTCTTTCTTTCTTTCTTTCTTTCTTTCTTTCTTTCTTATTTTTCTTTCTTCGTTGTTAGCTTTGCCTCTTTTTTTTTCGTAGGTTCTTTATTCCCCCCCCCCTTTCACTTTTTGTTTTAACTATTTCTTTCTTTTCTTCTTTCTTTCTTTCTTTCTTTTTTTCTTTCTTTCTTCTCTTCAATACTCTTAGATACTCCTTTTTTTCCTTTCTCAATTTCTTCTAACTTTTATGACCACTTTCTTTGTTCTTTCTTTCTTTCTCTTTTGATTTCTTCAAAATCTTTAGATCACTCTTTCTTTCTTTCTTTTTTCTTTCTTTCTTTCTTTCCCTTCAACACTCTTAGATGCCCCTTTTTTATTTCTTTTCTATTTCTTCTAACTTTTATGACCACCCTTTCTTTGTTCTTTTTTCTTTTTCTTTGATTTCTTCAAGATATTTAGATCACTCTTTCTTTCTTTCTTTCTTTCTTTTCTTTTTCATTCTTTTTCTGTATTAAATTCTTGGATCAACCTTTCTTTCTTTTTCTCTCCTTCTTATCGATGTTTCTTCTTTCTTTCTAAACTTTTCTGTTTTCTTTTCTTCCGACCATCAGCCATTAATAAAACTGCCTTCACGTGACAAGACCCATCTAATAGATTCAAAAATATGTAACACTGTCGAGCATTTATAACATTTGGCGTGTCAAAAATAAAAATGGCAAATAAAAAAAGAGAAGAAACTGCAATATTTTCTCATCATCTCTAAACCGGAAGTCAGCGGCTTTTAGTCATGGCTGCCAACAACTTTGATTTATCTCCCTTGATTCGTTCCAGTCACGACGAGTGACAAGATTTCAGCCATCTTGAATTTCATAAACCTGCAAAAGACAATAAATCCTGTTCGTTGTGAACGTGACCAATATACTTCATATTTTTTTCCTTTCTAACTGACCCCTTAATTTTCAAAAATCCCAGTCGTCTGGGGATTTGGAATACATCAACTGTACCTCTGCAGAGGGGTAAGACATCTGTTGGCCGTGGGTGGCAACCCGTGATGCTTAAGGGGTGGAACCCTGGTGGCTGAGCAGTCAATGACATGTAACATATCATGGAGTAATAATCGCTCTTGTTACATCTTTATCATTCACAGTTGATGCTTTTGTTTCACCATTTTATATCAAATTTACCTAATTTGAAACGTTTAAAGAACCTAGTCTGTCCTACTATTTACTCATAGCTGGAGGGAGAATAGTTGGATTTATACCTTTCCAAAGGGTATTAGCACTATATGAAATGCAAACAACCTCGTCCAAGATTTGAACTCGTTTCGCCGTGTCCATTTCCTACGACGTTAACCATTAGACCGTTTCTGATACTATAAACGACAATATGGCGTAATAAAATAACCTGGAACAGATGGTCCAGTGTCTTTTGAGAATGGCTGGTTGGTTAGATTTTACGGCATGTCAATCCTTGTTGGGTTATTATATGACGAAGACGTTTTGTTTTATTTATTCTTGATGGATACTCAATTTTTCTTTTAAAACTTATTTTTAAACTCATTTTTCTATTTAAATCATATATGGGATCGTAACAGGTACTACCACTCCGGGTCAGAGTGTACCTGAGGGTGATGGTGATGTAAGGGTATTTCACAGAGCTCCAGGATTTGAACTTCACCATCAGATAGAGTTTAACATACTCAAGATATTAAGACCCTTAGCCACCGCCTTCTAGCACATGTATGATAAAAAGGATTGGGGCTTGCCAGAAGGTCAAAAGGGTTGGGACAACTATATAGGTGCTTGGACTTAACGTGACCAGCCGATTGATCGGAGGGGGCCTCTCCGACCGCCTGTCTAGCCTAAGGGCGAAATGCCCATGATATTATCGCGTCTATTGAGATAAAGGATGAAGTCACCACAGTTGCGAGCTGTTTTCAAAGGAACGGAATTTTTTCACCGGTTGTTAGATGACTTGATCCTAGAAAGGAGGGAAGTATTCTAGTTAGCATTTCCGAGTTAACGACTATCCATGATGATATTGATGCTTTTATTTAGGAAGGAGTGGAGGACCCTGTTTAGTATTTCATAGTTAATAGCTTTCCATGATGAAATTGATACTTCTATTTAGGAAAGAATGGATATCAGGACAACTTTTTTTTTATAAACATGTTACAACCCATATTTAATATGGTTAAGTATTACCCGTTTGACTCCTTTAATTCTTTGCCTACGTTAAACCGCTCACGGTGGTTCTCTCACCACATCCAAGAAAAGTACAAAAACTTATGTATACTTCATTATGATTGAGCAGAAGGACTCGGATTACAATAAAAACAGGACTTCATTTGAATAGAACGAGTTCTGGAAATGAATAGATAGTGAACTTTGAAATATTCCATCATACAGGTGAAAAATACCAAGAAAAGTTGGTACACCCGCAGGGGAAATTTAGTAGGAAAAATGTTAACGAGTGAAGTGAAATTATTGCTAGATAGTAGGGCAGATTGGGTCCTTTAACCCAGTGACTGTACTATCACTACGTATTTCTACGTATATGACAAACCCCCCGCCCCCCCCCAAAAAAAAAACACGAAAATTTGGTACAGCCATGAGGGAAATTTGGTAGGCACAAAGTTAAATACGAATAATGTTGTATCGTCGAGATGAAATAATACACAGAAGAAAATGAGTGCTTAATATATTCATTCAGCACCAGTGTCCAGTGCTAACGGATACTTACAAGACACAGAACAATAAGTTACAAAACAATTAACAAGACAACTTACAAAATATAGGGGAGGGTCAAATGCGGTGTAGCCAAGTAAGATCAGTCCGAATATGAATCAGCTTATTAATTAACTGTTGAAGTCCTTGATCATAGACTATTTAAGGCTATAATCTAGGTCATTCGGTAGAGTGCTGAAGGGGCGCTAGCTACTCTACAACAAAATTATCCCAAACTTTAATGAAAGCGACTATACGTCCTATATCTTAATAATGGTCATCTTACAACCCATTGGTTATATGATTTGGTTTCTTTGTTTAATGGCATATTAACCTTCGTGGGTTATTTAATGCCAAAGCCATCATTATGAAAAGAACAGAAGTGGTACAATTTAACCCATAAATTGCGGGAATGAGGAGGTTCATACCTTTCCCCATGGGCATTAGTCCGAAAGTGAATGTAATAGCAAGAGTGTAGTTCGAATTTAATACGATGTCGCAGTCGAGAACGTTAGGCACTACACCACGGGGACTTCCCTGTAATTAATATGGGCAAGTACTGCTAATCTTAATAATATATATACATATGCGACCAACAAATTCTTGTGGGGCTCCCCATACTGCTGGCCAAGTGCCAAACTAAGCTTGGCTAAGTAACAAGTAGGTGACAAAGATGAGACCATAAACAATGTATTAAGCGAATGCAGCAAACTAGCACAACGAGAATACAAAGCTAGGCACGACTGGGTTGGAAAGGTGATCCACTGGAAATTAAGCAAAAAACTAAATTTTGACCCTATAACAAAATGGTATATGCATAAACCAGAATCTTATCGTCTTATCCCAGCCAGAAAAAACATAGTATTGATTAACAAACTGTGACGGAGAACGAGAAAGGAAAAAGAGCAAGACATTGTCTTGCCTGCCGGGATCGAACTCGCGTCCTCCCGCATGCAAAAGCAGATGCGATGTAGAAACTGGAAGGACGCGAGGTTTGACTGACGTGCCCGGATGTTTGGCTAATATGCCCATAAAATAACAAGTGAGTCAAGCGCTGGGCAGTCAGCAGCAGCAGAAGCAGTCGACGACGAAGCGCTTTTCAGTAAGGAAATGGAATTTAGTCGTACAGAGACAAAACTAAATAGGAAATGTGATTTTGAACTGCTAAAGATTATTTCGACTACGATGACGGATTTTCCAGCTACTAGACGAAGAATGTGTTGACCAACAGAGGGTCCGACTTGTGAGAAGACTGAGAACTCGCTTGTTTTTGGTTCCCGCTCGGCGGGAGGTTGTTGATTCGAAGGTCTATTTCGCCCCATATATTCCCCCCCCCCTTCTATACAAACAAAAAGAGAACTTGTCAATTGGTAGATTTTGCAGTTCTAGCAGATCACAGGATGAAGATTAAAGAAAACGAAAAGATACACAAATACCTAGACCTTGCTAGAGAATTGAAAAACTGTGGAATATGAGAGTGACAGTGATGCCAATAGTAGTTGGGCACTTGGAACGGTCCCCAAAAGCAGAGAAAAAGACTGGAGGAACTGGAAATCAGAGGACGAATTGAGACCATCCAGAAAACAGCATTGTTGAAATCAGCTACAATAATCGGGATCGCATGGTAATGGTTAATGAGCCAGAATAACGCACCATTATAAGGGAATTCGACATTCAATGCTCATCGGTGCCCATACTTCTGACCTTGTGCCAAACTCAGCTAGGCTTAGTAAAGGAAAACTTCTACGTAGCACGTGTCTCCCCAACTGAAAGGAATCAAGCACTGACTAGATAAATTTACATATTTCATATTTTCAATCTATTAAAAACCGCTCATGCGCACTGGCTACCGGATGTAGCACAATGGAGCGTAAGATTATTGATAAGTTCTATTATTTGATTTTTGTGGTCAATTTATTCATTTTAGCGTCTGACCCCAAAACGAGTAAGTAAAGAAAATAAACAGTAAATCAACTAAAAGCAAAGAAAACTAGAAAAAGGGGTCAACAAAGGGCCAATAAAAGTAGATAAAAATGATTAAAACGAGGCGGGAGTAGCAGTTAAAGAAAGAAAGAAAAAAGAAAAAAAGAAAAAAAAAAGAAAGAAAGAAAGAAAGAGAAAGACAGACATAGGAAGATAGATAGATAGCAAAGAAAAGTATATGGGTGAAAATAGACAAAGACAAAGATAAATTAAAGAAAGATGAAAAGAAAAACACAGAAAGTAAAATATAACTAAAAAAAATATAAACTAAAAAAAAAAAATATAACTAAAAATATAACTAAAATATAACTAAAAAATAACTAAAAATAACTAAAAATATAACTAAAAAATAAATATAACTATAAAAAAATATAACTAAAAAAAAGAAGTCTAAAATAGGAATTAAAAATAAGAAAGAAAGAAAGAAATAGATAAGAGATATCTTATTATAATGGAGATTGTGGCTTGTCTGCCTGTAACCGAAACTATATCACTACTCAAGTCACAATTCCCTTTGTTATTTACATCACATTCTCCATGATTTTATTTTTATTTAAACCTCAATTATTAATAAAATTGCTTTACATCATTAAGACTGTTGACCATATCTACATACTAATAACATGCATTTGCATTTATATATAAAACAAAATAGCGGATTACA
>CM042157.1:61115965-61143465 GCA_023376005.1 Doryteuthis pealeii
GCAAATATATGCACCCTCCGGGTGCTAGTATTTAAGTTTTAATGTAATAAAATATTATATTAAATTAGAAGGGCTAATGAAACTAAATAAGAATGCAGATAAAAAGATTTGAAACAGAAGGAGGTATAATCGAAAAATAGAACAACTGAAACTTACTCTTCCAATACTTTGGTTTTTCATTGTTATTTTTTCTAATCTAAGTATTTAGTTAAAACAGGAAGTAAATAATAAAATGACATATTTTTTCTTGTTAATGGATTTCATTTAAGATTCATTGAAGAGATTTTTGCTTATATTCATTAAAATAAAACCAAACAGTTAGAAATCAATAATACTAAGCACATATTTATTAAAATCACATTTTTAATATCAATGTGCAAATTAGCCTTCCCGTTCACACTGTAAACCGCTATTTTATTGTATATATAAATATAATTGCATGTTGCTAGTATGTAGATATGGTTAACAGTATTAATAATGTAAAACAATTTTATTAATAATAGAATTTAAAATAAAAATAAAATCATTGAAAATGTGATGTCAATAACTAAGGGAATTGTGACATGAGTAGTAATATAGTTTCGGTTACAGACAGAAAAACACACAATCTCCATTATAATAAGATGTCAGATTCTTGCCCTGATGAGCTACTAAGCGAAACTATTAGTTGGTATATTTGACTCATTAGGTTTAACTTTATATGTATACCATATTTGATGGCGTATAGGACGAATTTTTTTCCAAAGTTTTGACTAAAAAATTGCCCTGCGTCTTAGGTGAAGTTTATTATTATTATTATTATTATTATTATTATTATTATTATTATTATTATTATTATTTTCCTGCTATTGAGATGTCTTGTGTATGCTTATTGCTTGCCTGTACAGCCAAATTGCTTTTATACAGCTATGTTTCTGCTTGTGTAATGCACAGCTAGACTGTTTTCAACAATATATGCTTAAAAACACTAACAACTTTTTTTCTTGAATCTGGCCTGCTGAAATGGGGGTGCGTCTTATATGCCCGTGCGTCTTATATGCCATTAAATATGGTATATATATATATATATATAATATATATATATATTGGTTTAGTGGTTGATTTTGAAGGCTATCACAATGCAAGTGTAAAGAAAGATAAGGTAACTAAGATGTCCATTTAGCTATGATTTATTTTCTTAATAATACCCAAAAAACAACATTCACAAGAACAAAGCTTTTACACAATATATATATATATATATATATTATATATATATATATATATATATATATATATATCCGCTCTACTTACGTATTGAGCACTTTATATTTGTTATAACGTTGACTTATCCAAGTACCACTTATACCAACCAAATATTGAGACCAACCGAATATTTTTACTGGTAAGTCATTCCTTTCGCACACACACACACACACACACACCACACACACACACACACACACACATATATATATATATATATATATATATATATATATATATATATATAATATTATATATATTATTAAAACAGTTAACCGAATAAAATCTCACAACTTAAATTTCTTGATCATCTCGTAAGCATTGGAGATAACGTAAGCCGCCCATCTTTCGGATCTTCTGATCTATCCAGTTGACTCAAAAAAAGAGTTTACGTAATTGAATTAAGGCTTCCTTTTGAAGATGATATCGGCTGGACACATCAAGGTAAGGTGGAAAAGTACGAACACCTGCGTGCGGAATACATCCAACTGGACGACCGATATAGTTACCCTTTGAAGTCGAATGCCGACGTCTTATTGCTAATCTGAATATCTGCATATCTAACTTAACACAACTTGTCACCCACAGAAAAACTGAAAAGTACCGAGAGGTTCCAAGATCTGCATGAATATGGAATTCTCGTACAGTGGCGTAAAACTGGTGGTATCGTAAGGTACTGGTGTAGTACCCTGGCTAACTAGTAATGATATATTTGACCCTGACTATAGATATTAATGAGGGGTGATATAATGGTTATCGTCACATGAAATGGTCACGGCGACACGAGTTCACATTCTGGACGATGCTGTTTGCATTTCACATGTTACCCTTAGAAAATGAATGCATCCAACTATTCTCCCTTCAATCCATTTCCTACGACTTAAATCATTACACCACGTTCCCCCCCCTCTCTCTCTCTCTCTATCTATATCTATATCTATATCTATATATATATATATATATATATATATATACTAGAAGTTGCTACCTGGTGCCGCCTGGGTAGAGGGAGGATGTTTAAAAAGTTAATCGCAGATCCATTATTACTTATCGCGAGTGAGATCCTCACTGGTTGCCCCTCAAAAATCCCCACAGAAATATATAACAATATAGTAAGAAATCTCCATTAATAAATAAATAAATAAATGATGCAATTAATTCAATCAGTCAATATTATATTTCAAAGCGAATAAAAAAAAACATACAAAAAAAAAGATAAACAAAATAACATGCAAATGACTTTCCCTTCTGTTACTTTTTAAATTTGAATTTTTAAATATCTTCCCAAATATAAATCAAATCTTCATTATTTTTGCTCAAAACCCAAGCCCTGGTGATATTTAATGTGTATATATATTTACTTTGTCGTTGTTTTATTTTCGAAGTTTCCTCAGGACATACAGATACACACAACTGCCCTTTATATATATATATATATATATATATATATATATATATATATATATATCTGTATGTGTGTGTGTGTGTGTGTGTGTGTGTGTGTGTCTAATGATAATAATCCACTCGTTATAGTCAATTTTAATCAGAATTATCCTGAAGATCCTTGCTGTGAAACCTAGGTCTATATTTTCTGCTCTTTTCAGTTTTCTAAACCAAATCTACAAATCATTTGAGAACTTTTTATATTCTCGACGGTCATAATTGTGACTCGCTCATTTTTTTTTGCTCTTTTAGAAAACTGAAATAAATCAAGTAAAAATTATGACCCCACCAAATTTTCAGAGGATGTGTTTATTTATCACTAGTATGCCAACTAACGAGTATTTCAAATTTTTAAAATGGAAATGAATCCGACAGATATGTTAAAAAGATAAATGGAAGAAAAATATATTTTAGTATACATGAAATTTGTTATATGCCGACACGTGTTTCGATCAGAATTTGCTTGCACACACAGTATTCTATTTTAAATTATTTTGAATATAAAATTATAATAATAGAAAAACATATGTAAACAATAGGTCTTCTGGGTGATGTTATGAAGCGATATTATGTTGCTTCATCAAAAAGTTACTTTTGAATAAAATAAAAAAATTAAACGAAAAACATGAAAAATTCTTAGCATTTTATTATCGTTAATTCATCAACATCATTGGCATTTCAGTCTCGGAAGACTATGATAAAGTTTTTTTTATGTGCCCCTGAAGTTACAGCGCCTCCTGTGGCTGTGAAGTCTGATGTTTGAAAAACATTCTCGACACAGATTTTGCATTGATGTCCCTGAAATGATGATGTTCCGATAGCTTCAAAGGGTGACTTCTGACATGAGCAGTCTTCTATGGAGATTCTGCCGCCACCGAGGGTGGTCCTGAGCCAATTTTCCCAGCTGGAAGGGCAATACCAAAGCACCTGAGATCATACTTGCAGACATCCTTGAATCGCAGCTGGTGACGACCAATCTGTCTTTTTACTAGACGTAAGCTCTCCATAGAGGATGTCTTTTTTATTATCGTTAATAGCGTTCTGATTTAAAATGCTGTGATGTCATAAGGATTCGATTTTTTTAGATATATAAATTCTGATATAAAAGTCGTTTGATAAAAAGTAGTCTGTTCGATAAAATGTCGTTTCGATTATAACGAGTTTGATAAAAATTATTTTCAATCAAAGGTCGTTTTGATAAGATGATGTCTCAATAACATGCCGTTTCCATAAAAAAAGTCATTTTAATAAAAATCCTTCTCAACGAAAAATTGTTTTACTATACTGTGTTTATTAGGCACGTAAACGCTATAGAAAGTACTGATCATAAGTATTTGAACAAACGTATGATCTGTTGTTTTTATCAGCCTTGACTACATCAGTTATTCATTGCAACTGTAGCGTAATTATTGTGGTCTAGGGGAATTTGGGGATTGAAAGGAGAAAGAGAGGAAAAAGAAATAAGAACAAAGGTCAAAATTTGGAAGAGTAAACACTCAACGGGGTTCCAGTAATTTGACCGACGAATGACCCCGGAAATAGATCCAAAAATAAAAACGGAAGTTCCGGGTTTTGACCGGAAACGGACGTGACCTCGGAACGAGAAAAGAAGAGGAGGAAAATCTCCCTTTTTTCGGCTGGACTCTGGTGGGAGTCAGACGTAGCTGCCGGTTCCCCGTGTGGGTTTGGGGATAGTAGTACAGAACATGATACTATGTTAGAAGATAGAACACTGTGACCATACTCTCTCTTTCTCTCTCTCACTCTCTCTCTCGCTCTCGCTCTTTCTCTCTCATTCCTTCTCTAAAAAAAACCCCCACTAGCGTGAAAGAAATAAACAGCCCCCTGTGACTATACAACCTGCGTGTATTGTTTCTGAACTAACTACTACTACTACTACTACTACTACTAAACGACTACGACTACAACTCGAACTTGGCTCTATGCGACATATATCATTCTCGTTCACAACTTATTCGACTATATTGTATTTGTAAGTAAAAGTCGTTGGGGCGCCCTAAAGTCGGTATCAGCCAGTCAGCGAGGGAGTCTATCCCCTTTTCAATAGCGCTAGACACAGGAGATTGTTTTAGCATCTGAGGTGGAGCGCCACACCTACCATCAGCTCCTTACTTTACCGCACAGATCCCTGTGCTCCTCATACGCTGAGTTGGCGAGGACCGGTATCGAACTAGGAACCTTGTGGTTTCCAGCCGAACGCTCTACCGACTGAGCTAACCCGGCCATATGCACATAAATACTATACAAAGTACTACTCATATGTATTGGAACAAACATATGATCTAGTTTTAATAATGTTACGATTTTAGTGGCCATCCTTTAGGCTTTTAGCAAGACAGCTTGTCCAGCGGAGATCTTTTGTGTAAAGGAGAGCGTAGTTTCGATATACGAGTAAAGAATCCTTTGGTTGTTCCTTGGTGCTCCTCAGTCATGTAAGCCCTTCGTCAGTTATTGCAAATGGACGTCTCTCAGTATCAGTGATTAAGTAGTCAACCAGCCACGCATTCGGACTGTTGATTGGCTGAAGTATAAACCACGTGATCTCGCTTAGTCTATAAATTTAAGTGGTGTATTGTAGCACACATTATATACCAAAATAATCGAACAGATAAAAAGTGATTTTGATGCAAAGTCGTTTCGATAAATGTGTTGGTCTTATAAAAAGTCGTTTCGATTAAAAACGACATCCGTTTTTTATTTGAAAATAAACTTTCTGATGATAATCATTTTGATAAAAAGACTTTTTGATGAAAAGTCATTTCAACAAAAATCGTTTATATTAAAAGTCGTGTTGATAAAAAAATTGTTCTGCTAAATACTAAATTAGATTAAAAGTCGTTTTAATAAAAACTCGTTTCGATAAAATATCGTTTAGATAATAAGTTTTCATAAATGAAAAATCGTTTTGATAAAAAGTTATTTTGATAAAAAGATGTTTATTTTCAAATAAAGATTTGAAAATAACTTTTTGGCGATAAAAAATGCTCTTGATAAAAAGACATTTCGATAAAAAGTCGTTTCAATAAAAAGTCTTTTCGATAAAAAATAGATAAAAAGTCGTTTTGACGAAAAATTCGTCTGCTAAAAACTATTATTTTGATTTTTCGGACTGTTTACCTCATCTGAATTGTGATATGCAAAAAAATACACATCAAACATCATTCTCAAAAATTCAGACAAATAATGCTAAATATTAGTTTTCATAAAAAGTAATTTTGATAGAAAGTCGTTTTGATAAAATGTCATTTCGATAAAAAGTTATATCGTTAAAAATTCGTTTTGATAAAAAGTCATTTCGATAAAAAGTAATTTGGATAAAAATTCGTTTTGATAAAAAGTCATTTCGATAAAAAGTTATATCGATAAAAATTCATTTCGATAAAATGTCGTTTTGATAAAAAGTCATTTCGATAAAAAGTCATTTCGATAAAAAGTCGTTTTGATTAAAAGTCATTTCAATAAAAAGTCATTCGATCATTTCGAAAAAGTCATGTAAAAATTAAAAGTCATTTCGTTATATCGATAAAATTCATTTCGATAAAATGTCGTTTTGAATCATTTCGATAAAGATAAAAAGTCGTTTGATTAAAAGTCATTTCAATAAAAAGTCATTTCGATAAATAGTCAGATTCATTTCAATAAAAAGTCGTTTGATTAAAATTTCAGTAAAAAGTTAATTCATTTCGATAAAAGTCGTTTTGATAAAAAGTCAGATAAAAAGTCGTTTTGATTAAAAGTCATTTCAATAAAAAGTCATAAAAATTCGATAAAAGTATTTCGTCGTTTTGATAAAAGTCATTTCGATAAAAAGTCGTTATAAAAGTCAATACGATAAATAGTCATTTCGATAAAAGTCGTTTTGATTAAAAGTCATTTCAATAAAAAGTCAATACGATAAATATTCATTTCGATAAAAAGTCATTTCAATAAAAAGTCGTTTTGATTAAAAGTCATTTCAATAAAAAGTTATTTCGATAAAAAGTCATTTCGATAAAAAGTCGTTTTGATAAAAGTCAATACGATAAATAGTCATTCGATAAAAAGTCGTTTTGATTAAAATCATTTCAATAAAAAGTCAATACGATAAATAGTCATATAAAAAGTCATTTCAATAAAAGTCGTTTTGATTAAAAGTCATTTCTATAAAAAGTTATTTCGATAAAAAGTCATTTCGATAAAAAGTAGTTTTGATAAAAAGTCATTTCAATAAAAAGTCGTTTGGGAAAAAGTCATTTCGATAAAAAAGATAAAAATTCGTTTTGATAAAAAGTCATTTCGATAAAAATTCGATAAAAAATAAAAAGTAATTTCGATAAAAAGTCGTTTTGATAAAAAGTCATTTCGATAAAAATTCATTTCGATGAAAATTCGTTTTGATAAAAATTCGTTTTGATAAAAAATCATTTCGATAAAAAGTCATTTCGATAAAAAGCCATTTTGATTAAAAAAAAGAAGACTTTTCGATAAAAAAAAAAAAACAAACAATTTTGATAAAAAGTCGTTTCAACGAAAATTCACTCGATGAAACGTCGCCATACCGATAATCTGACCTGCATCGAGAACATGTATTTGAGCGACACACATGGACCTAAAATGCGGTTAAAATAGAATTCAAAACTTTACACTAAAAATTAGGTGTTTGTCACATCTGGTAGCCTTTTTGAAATAAAACATGGCTGGATGAATCTGTGTTGTGTCTGCATATTTGTTTACGTGTGAATATCTTTATCGCGTCCATTTTCTTTTCTTTTTTTTCTTCGGACATGCGCAGTCATTGTTCGGCCATATTGTTTTGTTATCCCTAGAAACTCAAGTGGAAAAAAGCAAAATAACATTTTCCATATGAAGGCGTTGCTGGAGACAATCTTATACAATAAGGGCGTCTAACTTCTGAAACATTTATTTATGCATAAATGACAGGCATTCTGTCATGGTTCATGTTCCGACGCAGGGGCGTTGGTGTGTTTTTCTCGATCGAATGATATGAGGTGTGTTCAAAAGCAACAGTCCATCGAAAAACAAAAGAAAAACAAATAAAAACCCTCCAAAAAACAAGTTTTCAACCGTGTATTCAGTTTCTAGTTTTCATAAAAGAGCACTGGGAACTTTTTTTACAAATAGAGTAGTGGTGCGCTTAGCGTAGAGATTATCGTAACAGAAAAGGAAATCGGCAACCCGAGTTCGAAACCAGACGAGTCTGTTTCACTTCAGGGTAATGTCCCTGGTAAAAGCATGCATGCATCTATCCTTTTTTATAAAGTCAACTGTCAGTGTCTCACCTGTTCGATTTTCAAACCAAGTACAAAGAAAAGTAACGGCTAAACAATGCCAAATCCTTTCACTTCAATTTTTTTCTCCCAGATACTGGATTTCACTTTCCCCACACAGTCTATATACCTTGACGAAGGGTGAACGTTCACCCGAAATATCGAAATTAATCAAACCAGGGACAGAACAACAGCTGAACACAAAAATTCTGGTTTTTTTTGTTCTGTTTTTTGTTTTTGTTCAATTTTTTCCATGCCTCATAATACCCAAAAAACAACGTTCGCAAGAACAAAGTTTATACACAATATATATATATATATATATATATATATATATATATATATTTATGTAAATAAACTAGGTGTACCAAAAGCTCTCCACCAAAAAATCAACGTACTTAAAATAATGCATAATGTTGTTTTTTTTATTTTTCTGGAAAGACTAAGTCCAAATTGTTAAAAAAAAAAAAAAAACTTGGTTTGAAAATTGCATAGGAGAGATTTTTTTAAAACGAGTAATACAAGAAAAAAAAATCAACAACGCTGTGTCCTGATCTATAGTTTGAATGTCTGATATTTTGTTTCTATTGTTCTATTTTATATTTAAAATGATTTTCAATATAATATTTCCTACATCTAAACAAAGCCTGATCGAAACACGTGTTGACTAAATATCAGCAATAAATTTCATCCTAACAAAAGTATATGTATTTCTTTTACTATTATCTGCGTTATTCGGACTATTGTTCTCATCTTCCTTGTTATCTGTACAACGTTTCGGCTGATATGCCCTCAGGCCTTCTTCAGGTATTTCTTGTCGGACTCGGGAACCTTCTTGTCGTAATCGGGAACCTTCTTGTTGTAATCGGGAGCCATCACGGAACTTTGAACTTTTATTCAGTCCACGGGTTCCCGAGTCCAAGAAGAAATACCCGAAGAAGCCGGAGGGCACATCGGCCGAGACTTTGTACAGATAACAATGAAGATGAGGACAATAGTCCGAATAACGCAGATAATAGTAATCATCAAGTCTCATCTCAAACATCCAGAGAAATAGCATTTTTTTCTAAACATTTTTTCAACATATCTGTCGTCGGATTAATTTCCATTTCTCTCTCTCTCTCTCTCTCTCTCTCTCTCTCCTCTCTCTCACACATATATATATATATATACCCAACTTATTGGTAAACCCCTGCGGTAAGAAAAAAACCCGGCAAATATTTTGATTGTGAAAATATACCACCAAACTTCAGCTGGGGGAAAAATGAAAAAAAAGAAAAGACCAAGAGCGTCGGACCAACCGAAAATAATCGGTTAGTACTATAGTGCCAAGTGGCCAAAAGAAGAAAAAAGAAATATATGAAAAAAAAAAAAAAAAATATATATATATATATATAAACCGCTAGGATTATCTAAAGTTAAAAAGTAGAAAGTGCTCAATACCTATGCAGAGCAAATAATAAAGTTAAACCTAATGAACCATATATACCTACTAACAGTTTCGCTTAGTAGCTCATCAGGGCAAGAATCTGAGTCCGATTCTTGCCCTAATGAGCTACTAAGCGTATGAATAGCACATGTGTCTGTGCGGTAAAGTAAGGAGCTAGTAGGTGTGGCGCTCCACCTTGGAAGCAAAAACAATATCCTTGGTCTAGCGTTAGGAAAAAGGGAATAGACTCCCTCGCTAATTGGTTGATGCCGACTTTATATATATGTACGAGGATTGGAATAAATCCGACAGAATGTAGTAGAGATATGAGGAACACAAGGACAAAACTCAGACAAACGTATGTAGGATATATTTCGCAAGAGATTTGAGCTCGGCATCATCAGTCGTTTTATTGTATAAAATATTGAATTTATTGAACTGATGATGCCGAGCTCAAAGCTCTAGCGAAATATATCCTACATACGTTTGTCTGAGTTTTGTCCTTGTATTTCTCATATCTCTACTGCATATATATATATATATATATATATATATATATATATATATATATATATTATAACTTGGTAACTGTCAGTTTTTCGCCTATGCGATTTTCAATGTTTATACGGTTGATGAAATTGTAGTCACTAGTCACAATTATTTGGTATGGGAAATTAAATTTGAAAACAAGGAGCCGACAATATCAGCAAAGCTAACCGGGCGGAAAGAAAATACCTTTGCCAATTGAACTAGTGTTTTTTTCGCCCCCGAAACTCAGTCAGTGACCTGTTGGTATTTTGAAAGGGAATTTCGTTGAAATGTTGCATTCTTTTGTTCTGCAGGGTGCAATCTGCTATCTCGTGGGAGCCATGTCTAGACAATTGGTACAAACACTTTGATTATAATTTGTGTCTTCGCTTGGGTGATTCCTTTTGGGTTAGTTGAAAAAGAGAGAGAGAGAGAGAGAGAGAGAGAGAGAGAGAGAGAGAGAGAGAGAGATTGGACACATGGCATAGTGGATAAAGGAGTTAGGTTAAGACAGTTCTAAGTGACAGTTATCTCTAGACTGCAGGTTCAATCCTGGTCAAGGGGCAAGTAACATAGAAATAATTAAAACACAGCTTAATGCCTCTACCCCAGCTATGGTTGCGGAATGAAACAGGATACCCCCGTGGACTGAATAAAGGGTTAGGTTCAAAGTTCTGTGATGGCTCCCGATTACGACAAGAAGGTTCCCGAGTCCGAAAAGAAGGTTTCCGGGTCCGAGAAGGTTCCCTATTCCGACAAGAAATAGCCGTAGAAGGCCGGAGGGCACATCGACCGAAACGTAGTGAGATAACAATGAAGATGAAACAATAGTCCGAATAACGCAGATATTACTAATTGATTTCAATATCAAATTATACATAGGATTGCTTTTAATACATTTGAGAATAAGACAATAATATCATAAACCAATAGCACCAAGTAATTCTTTTATTAAACACAGTTTTGTTAAAACCAGTATGCAAATTTTTCGCACCATATACTATGTACACATCTATTTCTTAATGATATATAACACGCTTTGCTGGATTTTAAACACTTTAATAACCTGGGCTGTTTTGAGGCAAATACATCTCTTTATAAAGACATCCAGCAATGATCAACTTCTTACTTAGTAGTAATGGATCTGTGAGACTAGTTTGCTAACCATTACACCACGATGAAAGCCCTACACTGGACCGTTGTATGTGATCCAATCAACATTCATCATCATCATGTCGCGCTTGCAGCACGGATATCCATGACAATCTCTCGCCAACCCTCCCTATCACTCATTGCACCTGGGAGGTCCTCTGCTGAGCATATAGCATCCTCGCATAGCTGGTCAATGTAGGTCCTTGCTGGGCGCCCCACACTTGCATGTCCATGTGTTGGCTTCCACAGGAGAACGTCGCTTATGAGCTCGTCCTTGCTTCTCCAGCAACATTAAGAGAGATAATTCTTTTCTTTTTTCTTTTTAACATATAAGATGGCAATTAAGATCTAATAATGGTTATTTAATAACTATTGAGAATATAACGTAAATAAATAAGGAAATTGTGACGTCGGTGACGATGTTTCGGTTACAGACAGACAGACACATAATCTCCATTATAGTAAGATTATTATTATTTCCACTTGGCTTGCAAGTCGAGATATATCAACACAAGAAACCGACGTTGCGCGTTATGTGCTGCAAAGTAACCTCAAATGCCCTTTAGTGCAGAGAAAGTGCGTGTGAACAATGCAGATATACAAACGTGTCAAACAATGGCGGAAATAACGCCAGTGTAAATCCACCGAAGAAAATGTGACATTGTTAAACGTTTAACCTTTTGGAATTATGGCGGTGTTTACAGGCTTAAAGATACATTTGTCTATGTGTAGGGTTTACTAAAGATTCTTTTTTCTTTTTTTTCCTTTTTTTTCCTTTTTTCTTTTTTCTTTCTCTCTTTTCTTTTCTTTGCTTATATCCTCGCATTTGTCTTTTCCCGACTTATTCTTTCTGTCATCCTTCTCGTTTGTTTACACTTTTTTTTTAATTTTTTTTTGTTTTGTTTCCTTCTTCTTCATCTTCTTCTTCTTCCTTCAACCTTCTTCATTCTTCTTTTCTTTCTTTTCTTCTTCTTCTTCTTCTTCTTCTTCTTCTTCTTCTTCTCCTTCAACTTTCTTCTTCTTCTTTTTTCTTCTTTCTCTTCTTCTTCTTCTTCTTCTTCTTCTTCTTTCTTCTTGTTCTCTTCTTCTTCCTTCCTTCAACCTTCTTCTTCCTTCTTCTTCTCTTCTTCTCTTCTTCTTCTTCTTCTTCTTCCTTCTTCAACCTTTTCTTCTTCTTCTTCTCTTCTTCTTCTTCTTCTTCTTCTTCTTCTTCTTCTTTTCTACTTCTTCTTCTCTTCCTTTTAACCTTCTTCTTCTTCTTTCTTCTTCTTTCTGTTCTTCTTCTTCTTCTTCTTCTACTTCTTCTTCTCTTCCTTTTTAACCTTCTTCTTCTTCTCTTCTCTTTTCTTCTTCTTCTTCTACTCTTCTTCTCTTTCCTTTCAACTCTCTTCTTTTCTTCTTTTCTTCTTCTTCTTCTTCTCTCTTCTTCTCTTTCTTCTCTTTCCTAACTTTTCTTCTTGTTCTTCTTGTTCTATTCTTCCTTCTCTTCCTTTTCTTCTTTCTTCTTCTTCTTCTTCTTCTTCTTCTTCTTCTTCTTTCTCTTTCCTTTTAACCTTCTTCTCTTCTTCTTCTTCTCGCTCTTCTTCTTCTTCTTCTTCTTCTTCTTCTTCTTCTTCTCTTTCCTTTTCTTCCTTCTTCTTCTTCCTTCTTCTTCTTCTTCTCTTCTTCTTCTTCTTCTTCTTCTTTCTTCTTCTTCTTCTTCTTCTCTTTTCTTCTTCTTTCTTTTCTCTCTTCTTCTTCTTCTTCTCTTCTTCTTCTTCTTCTTCTCTTCTTCTCTTCTTCTTCTTCTTCTTCTTCTTCTTCTTCTTCTTCTTCTTCTTCTTCTTCTTCTTCTTCTTCTCTTTCCTTTTCAAACCTTCTTCTTCTTCTTCTTCTTCTTCTTCTTCTTTCTTCTTCTTCTTCTTCACAGAGTGCCTCAATACTTTATAAAAAGTAGACCTATGATAATTATGGAAAAAATCTGGGTCTACCAAACTTTCAATCGTCCCTATCTCATCAATACCTCAAGTAATTTTGCAATATTTTGAAGAATACGTAAGGTCCTAATGAGAGCGTGATTGACGATTGAAACCATGGTAGACCCATAATTTTTTCCACAATTATTATAGATGTACTTTTTATTATTTTTTACTGTTTAGCTTAATGATACGAAAGTAATACTAAATTATTCCTCAGTTTTAGGATTGAGTTATGTTTGAAAAAATCCATTTTAATTGGTAAAAAACTGACCCGTCTCTTACCACATTCTGCCTATATATCCCCCCTCTCTCTCTCTCTCTTCTCTCTCTCTCTCTCTCCTCTATATATATATATATATATATATATATATATATATATGTGTGTGTGTGTGTGTGTGTGTGTGTGTGTGTGTGTAAAAATGGAAATTGGAAATGAATCCGACAATATGAGGAAGAATGAATAAAGTAAAGAAAGAATAGAATGGATAATAAAAGAAGAATTTAATCAATATCACTTACACATGTGTTTCGGTCAGTTCATCAAGATTCGACCTTCATCAGAGTGAAATTTTATTTTGTGTGCGAAATATTTTCATACAGATGAACTGACCGGAACACATGTGTAAGTGATATTGATTAAATTCTTCTTTTATTATCCATTCTATTCTTTCTTTTCTTTGTTCATTCTTTCTCATATATGTATATGAGGACCTGGCGCCTCCTCGTCAAACAAGGAACGAAAAAGAATGAAAAAGAGATGAAAGAAGCCGCCACGGAAAAGAGAGCCAAAAGGAATGAGATACAACAGCATCTCCAGCAAGCATCACTGTTTGCTGTCACTGCTCCGGAGATTGTTATTCAAGAATTGGTCTGCTCAGCCACTCACGCAGTTGTAAATTTTTTAAAAATGGACACTACGCGATCGTCTTCAGTAGATGGAAGGATGCCAACAACAATGATATGGAAGGAAAGAAAAATAGAGAGAGAATACAAGGGCCGGGTTAGCTCAGCCGGTAGAGCGTTCGGCTAGAGACCACAAGGTTTCTAGTTCGATACCCGCCCTCACCAACTCAGTGTATGAGTAGCACAGGGATCTGTGTGGTAAAGTAAGGCGCTGATGGTAGGTGTGGCGCTCCACCTCAGACGCTAAAATAATCTCCTTGGTCTAGCGCTAGTGAAAAGGGGATAGACTCCCTCGCTGCATGTCTGATACCGACATTGGGCCGCCCTGACGACTTTATAATAGCGATAACTACAGTCCCCAAAACTGCTAAAACCCGAAGTGATAATTAGTATAACTTAGATATACCCAAAATGAGCCTAAAATGCGTTTTTGACCAAATGACAGAAAATAATTTACCAAAAATCAGGGAATTATCGGATTTTAATGAAATTTTCAGTGTTTATTTATCAAAGAATGGTCTTTATAATGCATTATTTATTTTATTTAAAAACTTTCTCATTTTTTTCAGGTCACTTAATTTTGACCCCCCCTTATGTTGGGGGCGTAACATTTTTTTGCATTGGTCTTATAGTTTTCTAATGACAGTATAAATAAAGAGATAAAAGACCGAAGTTATGAATAGAAACAAAAAATTACGGTGGCTTTTCTATGAGAAAATAAGTACCGAAAATCGAAAAATAAAATGTAAAAAAATAATAAATAATTAATTTTTGGGAGATTTCTTTTTTTACTCATTTCGATAATTATTTAATTGGCATGTTATTTCTTATAAAAGAAAAAATTATTCATCGATATTTTTTCTGCTTAAAAAGGGGTGTGTGTACATTTTCAATAGAGTTTTTCTTCAAAAAGTATACTTTGATGTAATAAAATAAGGTTGGCATTAAATAGATATTTATTTTTAGAATCTAAAAATATGACATTTTAAACTTCACATCAGGCTTTTCATATTTTAAATGAATTTTATATATTAATTTTTCATAGCAAAAATACTAAATTAAAGTTTTGAAATAAAATAACTGATGCATTATAAAGTTCATTAATTGATAGATCAATACTAAAAATTTCATTAAAATCGGATAATTACCTGATTTTTTGGTATTTTTTTTACAATTGAGAATGTTACATTAAAATTGTGAATAAGCAAATAAAACCACTTAAAAAGAACCAAAAATGGCGTCGGCGAACAAAATTGACCAAAACAAATCGTTTTAAATATATCAAAAATAAATTGCTAATGTAATGATATTTTTCCTTTTTTTAATGATGGTCATTATGTTACTACTTAATGATTTAGACAAAGTTTGACCTTAAATAATAGATTTATCTATTTTTGATTCGCTTTTAAAACTCGTAGAAGCCGATTTTTGGGGATATACCTAGTATAACTCTACTATTTAACGATTTCTTTGTATCGCTTCAGATCAGATATTTTCTTTTCTTTTTTTTCTTCTTCTTTTAATTTCATTTTTGCTTTTAATCTTTGGACGGACGAGACATGCTGACTGCTCATTGCTCATAAAGTTACTCCTGTCACAGATGTTATGGCAAGAAGACAAAAGAAAGAAAAATTATTACTTAAGACTGGCACATAAAACTTAACACAACTCGATCGCATTTCTACTTGGAAAGAAAGAAAGAAAGAACGTGTAACGAGTGTCGCGTTTGTGGTTCAAGTGGGGTCGACCGTGGCTAACGTGACAGATAACGAATTGTATATTTACCGTCCGATGAATGACAGTGCTATATATATGGAAGTGTATCGAGTTGTCATCATTCTGTGACCTATTCGCACTGATGTTCTCGATCTAGGAGGCGCTCATTTCGAAACGGTTATAGGCCTACGAAGTGACTCGACTAAACGAGTTCGAATCCGTTTGAGATTTCTCATAAGTAAAGTAAAGTCGTCCGGGTGGCCTGAAGTTTGTGTGATAGGGGGCAAGTGGCCGCTCTAGCGTTTTCTTGTTGGACACACACACACACACACACACACATATATATATATATATATATATATATAAACGGAAAAAATTTTAAAATCACCATAAAAACACGAGACCCAATGACGACAGATAGTGATGCCGGTGAATGACGAAAGCAAAATGCAAGAACGATTAACGGATCACGTAAACACGTGCCAAAGTTTAAAACTGTCCATTTTTTTCAAAAGTCAACGCCTCTGACGACGAATAACACCGAAAAAGTGTTATTTAGAAACCAATGGTAGGACCGACTTTTCATTTGTTATTATTAATTATAAATAAAAAATAAATAAATATATATATATAATATATATATATATATATATATAAATTGTATTCTTGTTCCAACGGGGAAAATTCAACATTTCATAAAAAAGAAGGTCCGCAAAATGGATTATGTTTTAGAAAAAAATTTTTATTATTTTTAGAAAATTTTTAAAATTATTTTTAGAAAAAAATTTGTATTATTTTTATCTCATTTTATCGTAAGATAAAAATAATAATTTCTTTTTTCTAAAAACATAATCTATTTTGCGGGCCTTCTTTTTTATGAAATATATATATATATGTAAAATGAAACTGGAAATGAATCAGAGGGTATGTTGAAAATATAAATACAGGAAGAAAGTATAGAATGGATAAAATAGGATATTTTAATCAATTTTACTTACACGTGTTTCGGTCAGGAGTTATCCATGTGTACATTATTCAAAATTTAAAAAAAAGTTATTTTTCGAACATTTCAAAAATTTCATTTCAAATAAGGATTTACTCTGATGAAGGTCGAATTTTCTTTGTGTGCGGAACATTTCTACATTTTTTCTATTATTATTATTTCATTTCATTTGGTTATTTAAAAATAATAATAGTTTGAATAATGTACACATGGATAAACTTCTGACCGAAACCCGTGTAAGTAAAATTGATTAAATATCCTATTTATCCATTCTTCCTTTATTTGTTTTTTCAATATATTACATATACATTATATATATATATTATATATATTATATATATATATATATTATTGAATACATGAATGGGTATGGTTTGCACTATCACACTTAAGAGGCTGTAGTAACCCAATGTACAGTATTATTAGGTGTGCTCAATACCTGTGATAGAGCATTAATAATAAATAGAATATCGTCGTCGTCGGCGCGGCTTAATGTCGGTATCAGCCAAACAGCGAAAGAGTCTATCCCCTTTTCACTAGCGCTAGACCAAGGAGATGGTTTTGCGTCTGATGTGGAGCGCCACGCCTACCCTCAGTTCATTACGTTACCGCACAGATCCCTGTGCTACTCATACGCTTTGTTGGCGAGGTCCGGTTTCGAACTAGGAACCTTGTAGTTTCTAGCCAAACGCTCGACCGACTGAGCAGGTCTTCCACCAAACCTGGTTAACATAAAATCTTTTGTTAAGTAGGGAGCCACGCACAATCCGAGGCTCATGCAATGGCCAGTGCAAAAAAAAATTGATCGTCCCGTCGGCGTTTCCCTTGAGTCGCGCCTCAGGCATCGGGCATTAAATTTGGCCCTTACCGCTTTTAAGTGAGGGAGCGGTTGCAGTGTGTGTGTGTGGGGGGGGGGGCGATACCCCTGGGACCACATGATTCATTTACCTCACTTTTCTTTGTGAAATTTATGAATCCAACTTCTTGTTTTTCAGTTATCATGAAATAAATAAACCACTACAAAAGAAAACGCCACAATATATATTTCAAAACAACTTTATCAAGGACCCAATTCCATTGGATAAGCCCTTCTACTTTAAGGCCAAGGAATGACCCTTAAAAACGTAACAGTTTTTAGTTTTCTTTCTTAATTTTCGTATATGTCTTTCTCCATGTATGATGGCTATCACTTAGAACTCTCTTAACCTAACTTTTCTAAGTGACAGTTATCTCTAGATTGCAGGTTCAATCCTGGTCAAGGATGGCAGTAACATAGAATAATAATTATCACAGCTTAACGCCAGTACCCCAGCTACGGTTAGCCGAATAAGAACTGGATACCCCCGTGGACTGAATAAAGGGTTAGGTTCAAAGTTCTGTGATGGCTCCTGATTACGACAAGAAGGTTTCTGAGTTCAAAAAGAAAGTTCCCGAGTTCGAAAAGAAGGTTTCCCAGTCCGAGAAAGTTCCCGATTCCGAAAAGAAATACTTGAAGACGGCATATCGGCCGAAACGTTGTACAGATAACAATCAAGATGAGGACAATAGTCGAATAAGCCAAATAATACTAATTATCAAACCACATCTCAAAAATTCAGAGAAATGCCTAACCAAGGTTAAAGGGCCCAGTCTACCGTCGGGGCGACGAGTCCATTTCCCATGACTTTAATCATTACACTACGCGTCTTCCTCGTGTATGTATGTGCGTATGCCGGGGTGTCTTTATCTGAGTGTATCTATGCGTCGGTTGAGATGTGAGAAACAGAGGTCAAAGGAAAAGGAGTAACCGACAAGGCGATGGGAGTTTCGTCTGATGTGAAAGATCAATTCTTTCTAATGTCTACACAAGGGAATCTGAGGAGTGTCAAACTTCTATATATCAGAAACAATACCCTAAAGTAACTGTCTGGCCGACTGGGGGTGGGGAGGGGGATCACATATCTCAGGCTCATGAACATTTCTACATATGCCTAGCACGTTTTGAAGACAAATGTAAAAATATATCCAATTACGTAAATATATATATATATGTGTGTGTGTGTGTGTGTGTGTGTGTGTTGTATATATATAATATTATATATATATTATATGTATATATACACGCACACACACATATATATGTGTGTGTAAATATATATATATATATATATATATATTTACAAGCACACACACACACACACACACACACACACACACACACATATATTAATACTATATAATATTATATATATATATATATACATGGATAGATAGATAGATAAAATAAGCCCTTTCAATATATATACAATTCATATAAAGGGTCCTTTTCTTCCACATAGATATACAGGGAGATTCTTTCAAGTCCTCTGGAGAGCTCCGAATTGCTGGACGTTAAAATAAGATGCTATAATTGTCGACAATAGAAGGTTGCTATTCATTTTTTCGCCGGATGAAGAGGATAGGATCTTTAAGATATTGCAGAATAATAATATTTGTTCGATGCTACAATCCCAACGGCCTTGGAAGTATTTTCCGTTTTTTTACAGTGTCTTGGTTAACACCATTTCCACACACACACACACACACACACACACACACACACACACACACACACATAATTAATATATATATATAATGTGTGTGTGTGTGTGTGTGTGTGTGTGCGTGTGCGTGTTTAATCGTACATGTGTTAAGAATGTAGATACATCATCACGTAGCATTCAAGAAACACTGGCCCAAATTACTCTACGAAGCCACCGAATGACGTCATCCCAAATGTGTCACGTGGTATCACGTTTCAGAAGTGGATTCTTCCAGGCGAATCCAATTTATTAACAAATCAGACATTTTGAAATATAAGAAGGAATAAAAAGCCAAAGAAAAAAACAAAACAAACAAACAAACAACAACAACAACAACAAAGCCCTCCCTCCCTCTCTCTCTCTTCTCTCACACACATACACACAACACACGCGTGCGCGCGCATACACACACATGTTGACAGACAGACAGACAGACACGCACAAGCAAACAATTGAAATTTTTGGCTGGTCGTTAGATAATAAAATTCGAGACCTAGCGTCGTCATACTGAACAAAGCGATCATATTTTATTGGTCTTTTTTCTTCAACGTTAAAACCCGTGGGTCCTGTTTGATCTTAGTCATGTGAAAAAAAATCTCAGCTGTAGTGAGATTATTTACTAGTTGACTATATAAGACACAGGTGATATCCCGAAACGTCTTAGCGAAAAAAGTAATTTCCAGAATCTTTATAGGGATTATCCTATACAAAACTATTCCTAATATAAATGATTTGCACACAGTTTTTTATGGTTTCAAGTATTCCTATATAATCTATTAATAATAGAGATCCGGTCTCTATTCGTCTGTAACTGAAATTACATCACTGCTTACGTCACAGTCATTTTAGGAATTAAGTGAGTTTACCAATGAGTATTTAATTTATATTCAGAATCTTTACTACATAAAAATATTAAAATTCTATGAAAAATCCATTAATTGTCAAATTTTCACGAAAGTTTCTATATCTATTCAGCTTTAGATGAATTTGAATTTAAAATAGTTTTGCTCCTAAATTCGATTTATCAAGGGAAATATTTTTTACTAGGTCGAGTCCACCTTATTTAATTTTGTGAAATCCGAACAAAATGTATTTTACTCGTACGATTTTTAAATTTTCATCAAAAGATAAGAGTCTGAATAATTAAATCAGACACTTTTAGAAACGTTTCGGAGGTCCCTACAGTCGTAAAACAAAAACAAATATCTCAGTGGGGGGGGGGAGATGAGTATTGATGCGTTTTAGAAGGTAAAATACAGTTTAAGTTTAAAAAAAGGAAAGAGAAAAGAAAAAAAAAAAAAAAAATAAAAAAAACCAAAAAAAAAAAAAAAAAAAAAAAAAAATGAAGAGAGAAAAGGTAAAAATCTAAATTGTAAACAAGAAAAAAAAAAGGAAAAAAAAGAAAAAAAAAAAAAAAAAAAAAGAAAAAAAAAAGAGAAAGAGAGGAGAAAAAAAATAAAAAAAAGATTAAAGTTTTATGGACTTAAGCTATATTTTAACCTAAACCAGCACGCCTCAGACAAATATCTTTCAATTTTTCTTATCTTGTAAAAATGTTTTATTACGGACGGGAAGAAGTTTATAAATGATAAAAAAAAGGGTGTTATGTGTGTTTTGCGCATGAATACGGATCAGGACAATCATCTATAGCCGAAATATAAAAGAGGTGCTAGGACAATTCATTGATCCACTTTCGAGGTCTCTACCACCCCGAATAAAAAAGGCATGACACCTGCTCATAGCTCAAGCAAGGGCCGGCACCACTAAATATATACGCCTTCGACATCACATCGTTCACACAACAAAATCAAAATAAAGAAAAAAAACAAAAGTACTAAAAGATAAAAATGAAACAGGACAGAAATATATGAACAGGCCCGATTATCGAGTTTGTAATAGTTAAATTATGAAACAGGCCACTGTTTTCGAGAAAAAAAAAAAAAAAAGAAAAAAAAAAAAAAAAAAAAAAAAAATATGGTAAAAATTATAATAAATTGTAACTTTTTTCTTCTTCAGAAGAAATGTAATTAATATATAAAAGAAAGATTACTAAACACTAATCAAAAAAAGTTTCTGCTTTTTAAGAAGAAGATATAAATGCAGTATAAAACCCAAAAAAACACGGGATCAACCACATACCAAAAAAATTATATATATCATATAGGGATATTCAGAAGGTTTATATATAGCAGAAAAAAAAAAAAATTAAAAAGATAATAAACCCTTATATCCACAATGAAAAATGGTCAAGAAGATACGATCCCATCAACATGTAGCAATGGATAAAAAAAAAAAAGAAAAAACGGCAGAAGAAAAAGACAAGAAGGAAAGAAGAGGGGAGAAAGGAAAGGGAAAGAAGGAAAGAAAGAAGAAAAAAAAAAAAGCAAAGGAGGAGAAGGAGAAGGAGGGAGGAAAGAAGGAGAAGAGAAAGAAAAAGGAAAAAAAAGAAGGGGAAAAAAAAAAAAAAAAAAAAAAAAAAGAAAAAAAAAAAAAAAAAAAAAAAGAAAAAAAGAAAAAAAAAAAAAAAAAAAAAAAAGGGAAGGGAAAAAAAAAAAAAAAAAAAAAAAGGAGAAAAAAAAAAAACAAAAAAAAAAAGGAAAAAACGGAAAATAAAATAAAAAAAAAAAAGAAGAATGAAAAGATGAATAACTACAAAAAAGGTTCCAATACGAAAAAAATAAAAAAGAAATGAGTTGGGAACCAAATGGTTTGTGCTTTAAATTTTATTGAAACAGGCATAAATTGTTATAAAAATCGGAGAAGAAGGAAAGGACCAGTTATAATGGTAAAGGAAAGAAGGAAGAATGCCTGTTAGTGACATGTGAGGGCGTAGTTATTAGATACGTGCCGTGGCAAGAGTCAAATGGATTAGTGTTGCCATCTGCAAGGGACAAACTTAGGTTAACCGATGTTGAAAAAGACCGCTTCAGCCATTTAACAATTCTGTGATCCTGAGGAGCATTACCAGATCGAGATAGACTTGACGGAAACCAACAGGTAAAGGCACTCATTTGGGGAGGGAAAGAGAGTGAGAGGAAGAGCAATAGGGGGGGTGGATGTTTACCTCCACGTGCAGGAGGATGCAGTGGGTGTATTCTACAATTAACAAGCCAAACGGGAGTGGTTCGATGGAAAAGGGCAAAATATAAATGACTAAATAATGATGTCTAATTTGAATTGTAACATATCATCATATGTTGCCGCAATTATAGTACGAGAATATCTAGGACAATCTTATCGACCAAACCTTCCCTAATCAATATAACATGTGTCCCAGTGAGAGCCCTCTGCGCAGAAACAGTCACAAGTAAGGAGACGGAGCGAAGGTAGAGGATGAAAATATGGATCAATAATAGGTCCTTGCAGGCGGCCCATGATTATAGAATGTCCAAATGGTGTGATTGGCTACAGGGAGAGACGAGTCGGCTTAAGAGTTTCGTCATTGCTCCTCCGCAGTGTCCAGGGCAGAAAGTACTTTATCCGTCTTACTTGGATGGTTTGTGAGATAGAGGCAAAGGGGGCCGGTAACCGAGCATGCTTCATGAGTGGTGGGATGGTTATGTTATTCCACAGATATGTTCGAGGAGCTGCACGTGCAAGCATTCTTGTATCCCATCATAATCTTATCTCAAGCGCACTCGTTTAGGCGTACGAAGTTGTAGGCAAGAACCATGACAAGATGGATATAAAAAAGAAGGATAGAATAGATAAATAGAATAGAAAGAGAATATTGGAATATGTAAAGAGAAAGGAGAAGAGTAGCTCTCATATATGATTAGGAAAGAAAGGAATACAAGCAAAGACGCGAGAGATATACAAGCAGCAAAAATAGTGCAAAGAACATAAGAGAGGCGAAGAAAAGAAATACGTAGTAAGGTGAATATGAAAATAAGTGAAGAAAGAGGGTGATTATGTGAGAAAGAAGTGTGAGAAGGAAGGAAGAAATAGAGCGCGATTGAGTGCAAATAGAAGGAAAGAAGAAGAAAAAAGGGAAAGAAAGGGAAATAGAATGATAATGGTTAGTTAGAAGCAGTATATTCTATAAACTTACAACCCCTGATAGTACGGAGAGAGACTTAATAAGGGTCCCTTAAGGTCAGAAGATAGAATGTTTGTTTAAGAGAGCGCTATATCTATACCGCCCGATGGATTGATGGACGAAATCACCCGAAGGATTGGTAGGAAAGATTGGTCGCTCCCAGACTGCGTTTCAGAGATGTCTGCAAAGAAGGTGAATCTCGGAAGTGGCTTTGGCATTGGCGACCTCCAGGGCTCGGGAAAATTTGGATCGAGACTGCGCCTCGGTGGCGACAGGCTCTTCCAGATAGCGGACATAGTTCAAGTATCTGAAGACCACCAGTGATAAGACCACGTCGTATATATGAAGAAAATGGTTCAATGTAAACAGAGCTTCCATTATTCCAACTCCTTAGGAAAAAATTCATTTTTTTTTATTGAATGGCGGTCTCAATAGAAAAAAAAACTGATGGCGATTTGTGATCTTCTTTTCCTTTCTTTGCCTTCTTTCCTATTCTTTCCTCTCTTTTCCCCTTCTTTAGCCTTTCGATAGTGACCCCCTTTATTTGCCTCTTGTGACCAGCATATTTTCCTGTTTTGACTTCAGTTTCCCATTCTTTCAATGGATAAGTTTATCCGCTTGTTTATTTTCTTTCTATTCCCACCTGTTCGTTGCTTTTCCTTTCTTTCTTCGTTTGCCGCTGCTTTGCGTTTACCTTCCCTTCCATCTTTCTTTCCTTTTATTCCTTCTATGTGCACTGTTCTGATTTCCTATCTTTCTGTGCCTTCTTATACCCCTTTCTTTCCTTTCTTTCCAGTTCGTTTCCTTTCTTACTCCCATCTTTCTTTTCCTTCTTCCCTCTTTTCCTTCTTGCCTCTTTCTTTCACTTTGGTCTTTCCTGAATACTGTATCCCTCTTTCTTTCCATAATTAAGCTGTTGCACTTCTGTACACCGTTTCATTTCCTTCTTTCCTTTCTTTCTATTCGCGTGATATAATCCCCCTTTCTTCCATTTCATATTACTATGTTATCCTCTTTACTTTCCTTTCAGATTTCCTAATCTTTCACTTCTTGTCTTGTCGTCTCTTTCCTTCGAAAGCTACCTGGAAACGTACTTATCCTTCTTTCCTTCTTTACTTCTTTCCCTTTCTTTTCCTTTCCTGTGTTCCTTCTTTCCCGTTTCGTTTACATATACGGTTTACACATAGTACTTCTTTCCTTTTCTTTCCCCCTTATTCGTTTCGCTGATCTTTACTGTCTTTACAGCTTCGATATTCACACCTGACTTTACTTTCGCTATCTGTGGTCCCATATTCTTTACAGACATAAATCTATTGCCCCCTTATTCGTGTTGGACCTATCATTGATCCCTCTTTCTTTTCCTTCTTTCCATCTTTCGCTTTCGTTTCTTTCTCTTTCCTTCTTCCCTCTCTTCCTTTTCTTCCTATCTTTCCTGTCCTTTCCTCATTCCTTCTTTCCACAATTTCTTCCTTTTCTATTCGGCTTCTTTTCCCTTATCTATTCCTTTTTTCCTTATCTTATATTTTCCGTATCATGTATAATCACCCACAATTTCTTTCCATTTCTTTCCATTCTTCCCTCTCTTTCCATTTCTTTCCTTCATTTCTTTCTCTCTTTTCTTTCCTTCCCTACTTTCTTTACTAATTGCTTACCTTCTGTCCTCTTTCACTTCATTTCCCTTTCTATTCCTTTCTTTTACCTTCATTTCCCTTCTTTCCTTCTTTCTACTATCTTATCTTCCTTTCTGTTCCGCCATTAATCTTTACCTTTCTTTCCTCTTTCACTTACATTTCCCATACTCTTCCTAGTCTTAATCACCTAATTTCGCGTATTCTTTCTATTCCATTCTTTCCTTCTTTCTTTCCTCTTTCCTTCTTCCCGCTTTCTTTCCTTTCTTTCCTTCTTTCCCTCTTTCCTTCTTTCCCTTTCTTTCCTTCTTTCCCTTTCTTTCATTCTTTCCTTCTTCTTTCTTCTTTCTCCCTTCTTCTTCCTTTCCTTCTTTCTCTCTTTCCTTCTTTCCTTCTTTCCTTCTTTCTTTTTCTCTTTCCTTCCTTCCCTCTTTCTTTCCTTTCTTTCCTTCTTTCCTCTTCTTCTTCCCTTCTTCCTTTCTTTCCTTTCCCTTTCTTTCCTTCTTCCTTCTTTCTTTCCTTTTTCCCCCTTTCTTTCCTTTCTTTCCTTCTTTCCTTCTTTCCCTCTTTCTTTCCTTCTTTCCCTTCTTTCCTTCTTCCCTTTTCTTTTCCTTTCTTTCCTTCTTTCCTTCTTTCTTTCCTGCTTTCCTCTTTCTTTCCTTTCTTCCCCTTTCTTTCCTTCTTTCTCTCTTTCCTTCCTTCCCTCTTTCTTTCTTCTTTCCTTTTTTCCCTTTATTCTTCTTTCCTTCTTTCCCTTTATTTCCTTCTTTCCCTCTTCTTTCCTTTCTTTCCTTCTCCTTTCTTTCCTTCTTTTCCTTCTTTCTTTCCTTTCTTTCTTTTCTTTCCTTCTTTCCTTCTTCCTTCTTTTCTTTTCTTTCCTTCTTTCCTCTTCCTTCTTCCCTCTTTCTTCCTTTCTTTCCTCTTTCTTTCCTGCTTTCCTCTTTCTTCCTTCTTTCCCTTTTCTTTCCTTCTTTCTCTCTTTCCTTCCTTCCTCTTTCTTTCCTTCTTTCCTTCTTTTCCTTTATTTCCTTCTTCTTTCCCTTTATTCCTTCTTTCCCTTTCTTTTTTCTTTCCTTCTTTCTTTCTTTCTTCTTCCCTCTTTCTTTCCTTTTCCCTTCTCTTTCCTTTCTTTTTTCCTTTCTTCTTCCTTTTTTCGTTCTGTTTCCTTTTTCTTTCTTTTTGTTTCCTTGTTCCCCCCTCTCTCTCTTTCTCTCTCTCTCTCTCTCTCTCTTTCTCTCTCTTTCTCTCTCTCACTACTGAACCTGCTGTCTCCAATTTTGATGGTTTATAGAGTGATTGATTGATTTGAACGGCATGTCAACTCGTCAAGAGTTATTTTATACCTATAGGTTAGAGAATTGCGTTCATAGGAGAAATGGCAAAGAATGGGTACTTCAAACTCCTCAGAGGTCTAGAACTGAAGCCTCACCACCAGATGCAGATAGACTCTCTTTTTTGGTGTTACGTTCACTTTCGGACTAATACTCTTAGGAAAGGTACTAAACCCCGTAACCCCCCATTTACGGTGTAGATGACACCACTACTCTACTTTTACAAAGATGACTTTGGCATTAAATAACCCAATAAGGTTGATATGCCCTTAAACAACCAGATCAGACCTAACCTATCTATACATCGATCTACTTGAGTCTTTTCATATCTATCTATCTATCTATCTATCTATCTATGTTCTCTATCTATCTATCTATTAAGTGCAGTCTGTCCCTATCTATCTATCTATCTATCTATCTATCTACCCAATGCACTATGTTCATCTATCTATCTGTCTATCTATCTATTCTATCTATCTATCTATCTCTCCGATGCCCTATGCACATCTATCTATCTATCTATCTATCTATCCAATGCACTATGCACATCTATCTATCTATCTATCTATCTATCCAATGCACTATGCCCCATCTATCTGTCCATCTATTCAATGCACTATGCTCATCTATCTATCTATCTATCTATCTATCTATCTTCCAATTGCCACTATGCTCATCTATCTGTCTATCTATCCAATGCACTATGCATCATATCTATTTATCTATCTATCTCTCCAATGCAATATGCACATCTATCTATCTATCTATCTATCTCTCCAATGCACTATGCATATCTATCTATCTTATCTATCTATCCAATGCACTATGCACATCTATCTATCAATCTATCTATCTATCTATCCCATGCACTATGCTATCTATCTATCTATCTATCTATCTATCTATCTATCTATCTATCCAACGCACTATCACATCTATCTATCTATCTATCTATCTATCTATCTATCCAATGCACTATGCACATCTATCTATCAATCTATCTATCTATCCAATGCCCTATGCACACATCTATCTATCTATCTATCTATCTATCTATCTATCTCAATGCACTATGCTCATCTATCTGTCCATCTATCCAATGCACTATGCTTATCTATCTATCTATCTATCTATCTATCTATATCTCCAATGCATATGCACACCTATCTATCTATCTCCAATGCACTATGCACATCTATCTATCTATCTATCTATCCAATGCACTATGCACATCTATCTATATATCTATCTATCTATCTATCTATATATCCAATGC
>CM042157.1:61145965-61150965 GCA_023376005.1 Doryteuthis pealeii
CCTGGTGGGTGAGTAGTGCATGAACTGCAACACTCCACTTTGGGTCTTATTTAGGCTAGACGGGCCGTCGAGGGGTCCTCTCCTGTCAATCGGCTGGTCATGTCAGCCCTTAGCTCCTATGATTTCCAGACCCTATTGCCCTTATGGCAAGCCCTAACAATTTTACCACATGTGCAAGAAGCGTTGGCTTAGGGTCTTTTGGATCCTGGGTATGGCGTTAAACTGTATCTAGTGGTAAAGTTCCAATTCTAGACCGCCCTGTCGGTTGGGGCGTTAGAATGCACCGACTGCAGCTCTGCAGAGGGGTAAGACTCCCCCAATGGGGCCACCTGTTGGCCGTGGGTGGCGACCCGTGATGATTAAGGATAGAGCCCAGGTGGATGAGCAGTTCATTACATGCAATACTCCACTTTGGCCCAATCTTGGGCTAGACGGGCGGTCGGAGAGGCCCCCTCCGATTAATCGGCTGGTCACGTCAAGCCCTAGCACCTATATGATTGCCCCAACCCTATTGCTCTTATGGCAAGCCCCAACCCCTTTTATCATATGGGTGCTAGAAGGCGGTGGCTGAGGGTCTACATGTCCTGGGAATGACGTTAAACTCTATCTGATGGTGAGGTTCCAGTGCTGGAGGTTTGGGGAATGTGGAGCACCCCTTCATCACCATTGCTCCTTGGTCCACTCTGACCCGGAGTGGTAGTACCTGATAGGGTCCCATCTATGGGTTAAATATAAAAATGTATTTATAAAAAAATTTGTATTATCCATTAATTGATTTATTTCAAAACTTTATCGGCATTAAATGACCCACTGATGTTGATATGCCGTAAAACAAACCAAACCAAACCAAACCAATTCTAGAGCTCTGGGAAGTGTGGAGTACATCTTCATTGTCATTACTCCCAGGTCTATCTTTAACCAGGGTGGTGGTACCAGTTAGGGTCTCATCTATGGGTTAAATAGAAAAAATGAGTTGTCAAAAATGTGTTCAAATAATTGTGTTTAAAAAAATTCATTAAACATCAAGAATTAATTAAAAAAAACAACAAAAAAAACAAACAAAAAAAACAAGCGGTTGGAGAGGTCCGCCCCGATCAATCAGCTGATCACGTCAAGCCTTAGCAGCTATATGATTGTCCCGATTCCATTGCCCTTTCGACTAACTCCCAGCCCTTTTTTTATCCTGTATGCAAGAAAGCAGTGGTTAATTGTCCTGGGTATGGCATTACATTGCATCTAGTGATAATGATCCAATTTTGGAGCTCTGGGGAGTATGGAGTATTCTTCATCGTCATTACTCCCAGGTCCATAGTGAGTGGGAGTGGTAGGACCTGTTAGGGTCTTGTCTATGGGGGAAATAAATTACAAATGAGTTTTAAAAAAATGTGGTTAAAAAATTAATTAAAAAAAAGAATTTTCAATACCCAATAAGAATGAATACAAACAAAACGTCTTCGGAATAAAATAACCCAGCAAGTGTTGACATGCTGTAAAATCCAACCAACCAACCAACCGACCATAAAAAGAGTTTTAGTCATCATTAAACGTGTCATTTTTGTTGTTGTTGTTAATTTGAGCTTTTGCAGGGGGTGGGGCAGTTTTCATTCACTAATGCCCCTGGGAAAGGCATGTGGGTAGATAGCGTGATAGTACGAGTCCTTTAAAAGCAGGTTATCTTGGGCGTCGAGCATCAAAAAGATTTACGACTGATTGGGATTTCGAGAAAAAGAGACAAAAATTATTGCATTTTGTGTCGTGCCTTACAGAAAGGGACTTTGTTTTGCTTTCCGTGCTGTCGCCTATATTTTTATAAGGATCAAACTTAACATTGGACATAGTGGTGTGCAGGGGATGCAGGGGTGGGACAGGGGTGGGACAGGGGTGCTTGGAGGGGGCTCTTCTAATGGTCAGTTCGCTTGTGTTTCTTATCATCAAGTGATAAAGAGATACACCTCAAGAGAAAGTTTGTAATGTTTATTTTACACGTATCTTTTGGCAATACAATTGCAACGTTGTCTTTATGATAATCGTTTGGTATTGACACTTACAGATGGAAGAAATTTTGGCACATTTCTTTCTTTCTTTCTTTCTTTCTTTGTAGGTTTTCACTTTCTTTCTTTCTTTCTTTCTTTCTTTCATTCTTTCTTTCTTTGTACGTTTTCACTTTCTTTCTTTCTTTCTTTCTTTCTTTCTTTGTATGTTTTCATTTTCTTTCTTTCTTTCTTTCTTTCTTTGTTTTTCATTTTCTTTTCTTTCTTTCTTTCTTTTTTTTGTACGTTTCATTTTCTTTCTTTTCTTTCTTTCTTTCTTTTTGTACGTTTTCATTTTCTTTCTTTCTTTCTTTCTTTGTTTTTATTTTTCTTTCTTTCTTTTCTTGTACGTTTTCATTTCTTTCTTTCTTTGTACGTTTTTCATTTTCTTTTCTTTCTTTCTTTCTTTCTTTCTTCTTTCTTTCTTTCTTTCTTTGTACGTTTTCATTTTCTTTCTTTCTTTCTTTGTTTCTTTCTTTGTACGTTTTCATTTTCTTTCTTTCTTTCTTTCTTTGTACGTTTTCATTTTTCTTTCTTTCTTTCTTCTTCTTTATACGTTTTCATTTTCTTCTTCCTTCCTTCTCCTTTCTTTCTTTGTACGTTTTCATTTTCTTTCTTCCTTTCTTTCTTTCTTCTTTCTTTGTACGTTTTCATTTCTTTCTTCCTTCCTTTCTTTCTTTCTTTCTTTTCTTTCTTTGTACGTTTTCATTTTCTTTCTTTCTTTTTTTCTTGTACGTTTTCATTTTCTTCTTTCTTTGTACGTTTTCATTTTCTTTCTTTCTTTTTCTTTCTTTCTTTCTTCTTTCTTTGTACGTTTTCATTTTCTTTCTTTCTTCTTTGTTTCTTTCTTTGTACGTTTTCATTTTCTTCTTTCTTCTTTCTTTGTACGTTTTCATTTCTTTCTTCTTTCTTTCTTTATTTATTTATTTATTTGTACGTTTTCATTTTCTTTCTTTCTTTCGTTTCATTTTTCTTTCTTTCTTCTTTTTTGTACGTTTTCATTTTCTTTCTTTCTTTCTTTCTTTCTTCTTTATACGTTTTCATTTTTCTTTCTTCCTCCTCTTCCTTTCTTTCTTTGTACGTTTTCATTTTCTTTTTCCTTTCTTTCTTTCTTTCTTTCTTTTGTACGTTTTCATTTTCTTCCTTCCTTCCTTCTTTCTTCTTTCTTTCTTTCTTTCTTGTACGTTTCATTTTTCTTCTTTCTTTTTTTCTTGTACGTTTCATTTCTTCTTTCTTTCTTTCTTTCTTTCTTTATTTATTTATTTGTACGTTCATTTCTTTCTTTCTTTCTTTGTACGTTTTCATTTTCTTTCTTTCTCTTTCTTTCTTTTCTTTCTTTCTTTGTACGTTTTCATTTTCTTCTTTGTTTCTTTCTTTCATTCTTTGTACGTTTTCATTTTCTTTCTTGCTTCCTTTCTTTCTTTCTTCTTTCTTTGTTACGTTTTCATTTTCTTTCTTTCTTTCTTTCTTTCTTTCTTTCTTTGTACGTTTTCATTTTCTTTCTTCCTTTCTTTCTTTTTTTCTTTCTTTGTACATTTTCATTTCTTTCTTTCTTTTTTTCTTTGTACGTTTTCATTTTCTTTCTTTCTTTCTTTCTTTGTACGTTTTCATTTTCTTTCTTTATTTATTTATTTATTTATTTATTTGTACGTTTTCATTTTCATTCTTTCTTTCTTTGTACGTTTTCATTTTCTTTCTTTCTTTCTTTCTTTCTTTCTTTCTTTCTTTGTACGTTTTCATTTTCTTTCTTTCTTTTTTTCTTTGTACGTTTTCATTTTCTTTCTTTCTTTCTTTTTTTGTACATTTTCATTTTCTTTCTTTCTTTCTTTCTTTATTTATTTATTTGTACGTTTTAATTTTCTTTGTTTCTTTCTTTGTACGTTTTCATTTTCTTTCTTTCTTTCTTTCTTTCTTTCTTTCTTTCTTTGTTTCTTTCTTTCGTTGTACGTTTTCACTTTGATTCCTCCCTTCTTTCTTTCTTTCCTTGTACGTTTTCACTCTCTTTCTTTCTTTCTTTCTTTCTTTCTTTCTTTCATTCTTTCTTTCTTTGTACGTTTTCACTTTCTTTCTTTCTTTCTTTCTTTCTTTCTTTCTTTCTTTCTTTGTACGTTTTCATTTTCTTTCTTTCTTTCTTTCTTTCTTGTACTTTTCTTTCTTTCTTTCTTCTTTTTCTTTCTTGTACGTTTTCATTTTCTTTCTTCTTTCTTTCTTTCTTTGTACGTTCATTTTCTTTCTTCCTTTCTTTCTTTCTTTCTTTCTTTCTTTGTACGTTTTCATTTTCTTCTTTCTTCTTTCTTCTTTGTACGTTTTCATTTTTCTTTCTTTTTCTTTTGTACGTTTTCATTTCTTTCTTTCTTGTACGTTTTCATTTTCTTTCTTTCTTCTCTTTCTTCTTTCTTTCTTTCTTTCTTTCTTTCTTTCTTTCTTTCTTCTTTCTTTCTTCTTTCTTCTTTCTTTGTACGTTTCATTTCTTTCTTTCTTTCTTTCTTCTTTCTTTGTACGTTTTCATTTCTTTCTTTCTTTTTCTTTGTACGTTTTCATTTTCTTTCTTTCTTTTTTTTGTACGTTTTCATTTTCTTTCTTTCTTCTTCTTTCTTATTTATTTATTTATTTGTACGTTTTCATTTCTTGTTTCTTTCTTTGTACGTTTTCATTTTCTTCTTTCTTTCTTTCTTTGTACGTTTTCATTTTCTTCTTTCTTCTTTCTTCTTTCTTTCTTTCTTCTTTATACGTTTTCATTTTCTTCCTTCCTTTCTTCCTTTCTTCTTTGTACGTTTTCATTTTCTTTCCTTTCTTTCTTTCTTTCTTTCTTTGTTTTCATTTTCTTCTTTCTTTTTTTCTTTGTACGTTTTCATTTTCTTTTTTTCTTTCTTCTTTCTTTCTTTATTTATTTATTTATTTATTTGTACGTTTTCATTTTTCTTTCTTTCTTTGTACGTTTTCATTTCTTTCTTTCTTTCTTTCTTTCTT
>CM042157.1:61155965-61165965 GCA_023376005.1 Doryteuthis pealeii
CTAGTCAGTTCCAGCTAATCCACCGATTGATAAAGATGGGGTTGGCTTTGTTCATACGCGTGTTTAAGGTCCGGTAATTAAAAAATAAATATGTGATTCACAAAAAAATAGAATTCTTCAGTTTGACTAAAAATTAACCGACAGCGCAAGTTTCAATGTTAAATAAAGAAAAGGCGGTGGTGCTTTATTTTGAGTATATAAGCCGTGCTACAATACACCACTTTAATTTTATAGACTACGCCAGGTCACGTGGTTTAAACCTTAGCCAATCAACAGCCCGGATGCTTGGCTGGTTGACTACTTAATCAATGATACTGAGGAACGTCCATTTGCAATCATTGACGAAGGACTTGCAATAATGAGGAGCACCAATGAACAACCAAGGATTCTTTACCAAGATTCCCGTTGGACAAGCGCTCTTGCTTGAAGCCTAAAGGATGGCCCATAAAATCGTAACAGGCGGAACCAGATAAACTTCTAAACTTCGGTAATCTAGTGGGAACTGGTTCTTTCAGTGTGACTTAAACGTAATAAATAAATAGATAGATAGATAGAAACAAAGACAATTAGATAGATTGATGATAGATAAATAGATATATAGATATATAGATAGACAGATAGATTGATATATGAGAGAAAGAAGGAAATTGGTTGTCTTGTTTTACGGCATATCAACCCTTTTCGGATATTATTACCGAATCAAATCATTTTTAATAAACTAAGGACTCCGGTCGTTTATAGTACCTACTGTTGCTTAAGCGACCACCCAGTTAAGCATTGAATATGCTCATCGCTGCTTAACTTCGGTGATCTAGACGGAACTGGTGCTTTCAGCTTGACTTGACCGTGATAGGTGCACTGGGATAAAAATCGGTCTCACAATGAAAGTATTTATGCCAAAACCGCTTTTGATGTTGCGCCTACACTTGAAATTCCTTTCTCTGTTCTTATTGTAATTGCTCTCTCTCTCTCTCTCTCTCTTCTCTCTCTGTCTGTCTCTCTCTGTCTGTCTCTCTCTCTCTCTGTCTCCCCCCTCTCTCTCTCTCTCTCTCTCGCTCTGTATATTTTATTGACCTGAGAACAGTGGACAAATGTTCGTGACTGGACATCATTGAGGAATCTGTGTTATGAGGCCATGTTATTCTGATTAAAGTGATGCGAACGGAACAATTAAACCCTTGACTTTATCGAACAGGGAAATAACAAGGAGAAACAAACAGTGACATTCTCAATATATTTCTTTATTTTTACTTTAGGCTTTCGTGTTTAATTCTTTTCGATTATTGCTCTCTTGATATTTATTCATTCCTTTCGATTTATTTGTACTTAGTTAATCCCTTTATGCATTCTCTTTAATTCCATCCACCCTTCCCTCTTTCTTTCTTTCTTTCTTTCTTCTTTCTTTCTTCCTTCCTTTCTTTCTTTCTTTTTTACTTTCCTTTTTCTTTCTTTCTTTCTTTCTTTCTTTCTTCCTTTCTTTCTTTCTTCTTTTCTTTCTTTCTTCCTTTCTTTCTTTCTTTCTCCTTTCTTTCTTTCTTTCTTCTTCCTTTTTTTCTTTCTTCCTTTCTTTCTTTCCACCTTTCTTTTTTTTTCTTTCTTTCTTTCTTACTTCCTTCCTTTCTTCTTCCTTCCTTTCTTCTTTCTTTCTTTCTTTCTTCCTTCCTTCCTTCCTTCCTTCCTTTCTTTCTTTTCTTTCTTTTTCCTTTTTCTTTCTTCTTTTCTTTCTTCCTTTCTTTCTTTCTACCTTTCTTTCATTCTTCCTTTCCTTCTTCTTTCTCCTTCTTCATTCTTTCCTTCCTTCCTTCCTTCCCTTTCTTTCTCTCTTTCTTCTCTCTTCTTTCTTTCTTTATTTCGTTCTTTCTTTCTTCCCTTTCTTCCCTTCTTCCTTCCTTCATTCTTTCTTCCTTCCTTTCTTTCTTCATTTCTTTCTCCCTTCTTTCTTTCTTTCTTTTCTCCTTCCTTTCTTTCTTCCCTTCTTCCTTCCTCATTTCTTTCTTCCTTCCTTTCTTTCTTCATTTTTTCTCCCTTTCTTTCTTTCTTTCTTTCTTTCTTCCTTCCTTTCCTTTCTTTCTTTCTTTCTTTCTTTTCTTTCTTTCTTCTTTTCTTCCTTCCTTCCTTTCCTTCTTTCTTTCTTTCTTTCGTTCTTTCTTTTCTTCCTTCATTCTTTTCTTCCTTCCTTCTTTCTTTCTTCCTTCCTTTCTTTCTTTCTTTTTTTCTTCTTTCTTTCTCTCTATCTTTCTTTCTTCCTTTTTTCTCTTTTTTCCTTTCTTTCTTTCTTCCATCCTTTCTTCCTTTCTTCCTTCTTTTCTATCTTTCTTTCTTTCTTTCCTTCTTTCTTTCTGTCAATCTTTCTTTCTTTCCTCCTTTCTTTCTTTTCCTTTCTTTCTTTCTTTCTTTCTTTCTTCCCTACTTTCTTTCTTTCTTTCTTTCTATTTTTCTTTCTATCTTTCTTTCTTCCTTCTTTCTTCCTTCCTTCCTTTCTTTCTTTCTTTCTTTCTTCTTTCTTTTCTTTCTTTTTCCCTTCCTTCCTTCCTTCCTTCCTTCCTTTCTTTCTTTCTTTCTTTCTTCTTTCACTCTTTTCTATATATTTATCTTTTTTCTTACTTTTCATATAATTATTTATCTTATTTGTTTCTTTCATTCTTTTTTGTATAATTGTTTATATCCTTATTTGACATTCTATATAAGTGCAATATAAAATAAAGGAGAATGAATGAGAAATGATAGCATATGAAGGTGTTCAATGCTAAAATAGCAGCGCGGGTTTAAAATCAGAGAGTAAATATATATATCTTATTATAATGGAGATTGTGTGTTTTTCTGTCTGTAACCGAAACTATATTATTAATCGAGTCACAATTAACATAGTTATTTACATCACATTCTTCATGATTTTATTTATATTTAAAACCACAATTATTAATAAAATTGCTTGACCTTTTTATTAGTGTTGTCCAATCTACATACTAATAACAGCTATTGATTAATATACAAAAAAAATAGCGTTTTTGCAGTGTGAATGGGAAGGCTAATTTGCATATTGATATTAAAAATGTGATTTTATTAAATATGTCTTAGTATTATTGATTTCTAATTGTTTGGTTTATTTTTAATGAATATAAGCAAAAATCTCTCAATGAATCTTAAAAGAAATCCATTAACAAAAGAAAAACTGTCATTTTATTCTTTATTTCCTAGTTTAACTAAATAGTTAAATAAGTAAAATCAGCAATGAAAGACGGGAGTGATGGAAGAGTAAGTTTCATTTCTATTTTTTATTATACCCCCACTCTGTTACATATCTTTTTGTCTGCCTCTAATTTAATACGATATTTCATTGCATTAAAATTTAAATACTTGCACCCGGAGGGTGCATATATTTGCTAGTATATATAATAGACAAACACAGTATTCCAAAAAGATGAATTTAACCTTGATGATGAAGTCGACATTATTATTGTTTGCTTGTTTCTTTCTATCATTCTTTCTTTCATTCTTTCTTTCTTTCTTTCTTTTTTTTTGTATAATTGTTTACCCTTATTCAATTGTTTGTTTGTTTCTTTTTATATTATCTATTCTTATTTAATTGCTTATTTGCTTTTTCTCTTCTTTCTTTTTCTTTTTTCTTTCTTTTTTTCTTTCTTTCTTTCTTTCTTTCTTTCTTTTCTATTCATTTATTCTTATATTGTGTTTTACTCCTCTCTTTGTTTCTTTCTTTGTTACTGTTTTTTCTTCTTCCTATTCATTCCATTTCTCCTTATTTAATGCTTTCATTCTTTTCTTTTCTCCCTTCTTTCCTTTCTTTCTTCTTTCCGTCATTCATCTTTTCTTTCCTTTCTTTATTTCTATTTATTTATCCTTACTTAATTCTTTCTTTTTCTTCTCTTTTCATTCCCTCATTCCTTCCTTCTGTACTTCCTTTATATTTTTCTTTCTTTCTTTCTTTTCTTTGTATTTGTTTATTTTTATGTTATGTTTTACTTATTTCTTTCTTTCTTTGTTACATTAATTTCTCTTTATCTAATACTTTACTTCCTTTCCTTCAATTCTTTTCTTCCTTATTACTCTCCTTCCTTCCATTTTGATAAACAAAAGCAAGATAATTGATCGGTGATATTTGAAGTCCACCAATCAATAATAAGTATAGTTATTTACTAAGCTTAGCTGAGATGTGGTACAAGGCCAGAAGTGTGGGGCGCCCAGTTATCCAATCTAGCTTTCTAGCCATTACACCACTTGAAGTGCCCAGTTATTTACTAAACTTAGCTTAGATGAGGGACTAGGCCAGAAGTATTGGGCTCACAGTGAGAATCGAACTCACTAACAATGGTTTGCCAATCTAGCTTTCTAACCATTTCACCACTTGAAGTGTCCAGATTATTTACTAAGCTTATCTTAATGTGGCACAAGGCCAGAAGTATGGGGCGCCCAGTTGAGAATCAAAATCACTAACAATGGTCTGCGAACATAGCTTCCTGACCATTACACCACATGAGGCGCCCATCCAATAATGAGTATATGTGTTATGTGCTGATGCGAGTTCACACGTGTGTGTATACGTGTGCCGTTTTGCGCGCATGTGCGTGCGCATGCGCGTGCTATCGCGAATATCGGTCAATAGAACGAAGATGACCCGAATGTCGCAAAAAGGTATGAAAATTTAATCTTTTTGAAAATAAACCATTTTCTTCTTTTCTTTTTTTTTCGTTGGTGAGTTAATAGTCATTATTTAGTAATTATCTCCATTTTGCAAATTTTAGTAACAAAATTACCCCCCCAAACTTTCCATCCCCCAGCCCCCTCAAAATAACAAATATTAAGTTTGTAAACCTATTCATCATGTTTGGCCCACACACAGCAAACACGTACTGACGGACATACACATACATACACATTTATATATAAAGTTGGTGGGGGTCATGTTTCACTATGGAAAATCATCTGGTTAGAAAGCGACACACACGCACACACACACGCACACACACACACACACACACGCACACACACACACACCACATATATATACATATATGGTATTTGTGGAAAAAGTGAATTACCAGTGAAAATGGTCTCAGTGGTTAGTTGATTCAAGTTTCACAATGATAAGGCAGCGATATAACAAATATAAAGTGCTGAATACGTTAGTAGAGCAAATTTATTATCATAAAGGTACACGGTAATAACCTACTCGAGTTTTACCATAAAGATCTTCAGGGTTAAATCCACTGGATTAATCAAGATATTGATTAATTGCAGTCGATTTCACGTGTCTGTTTGTTTCACGAAAAACACACACGTGAAATCAAATGCAATTAATCAATATCTTGATTAATCCAGTGGATTTAACCCTGAAGATCTTTATGGTGAAACTCGAGTAGGTTATTACTGTGTACCTTTATGATAATATATATATATATATATATATATATATATTACAGACCAAGTTAGCAGAAACTAACAGGTGAAAGTAATAAAATAAAAAAATAAAAAATCAGATGTGCCTGGAGAAAACACACACACACACACACACATACACACACACACACACACACACACACACACAATAAACAAACTACTGCTTAATAAAGCAAAAAAAGGTAGGCCAAACCTGGAATGATAATAAGACATTGTTGGACAAACACACACATATAAACACACATAAAGACACACAAACAGACTTACGCTTACACACCTGCAGAGAATTTGGAAGATATAAGACACAAAACAGAATGTTCAATTCCTAGCAACAGCTCCAGACTTTCAGAAATCTTCTGTCGTAGAGATCTTTATCTCGAAATATTAAGAATAAATCAAAGGTAAACAAACAACATCATAGTTACACAATTTTTCTTTACATTTGTATTGTAAAACCAACCAACAACCACCAAATCAATATAAACACAATGCTTCAAGCAAATTATAAAACACAAAGATGAATTTATCCTTGATGATGAAGTCGACATTATAACGTTTCGTTTTTTTTAAATAAACCTTCATCGGGACTTGAAGCTGGAAAAAAATTAAATATATAACGAATAAAACAAAAATCTTTTCGGCATAAGGGCTGACTAACGATAAAATCCAACCAACCAACCAACCAACCAACTAATGATTATATGATTTCAAGTAATTATTTCTATTTAATAATAGTCATACACTGTACGAATAGTTTCAAGTATTCCTATCTAATACTAATAATTATATGGTTTCAAGTAATTATTTATACTAGCAAAATAAAAAAACGCACTCCGGGCGATGTAAAAATAGATTTTGAAACATATTGCCTGAGAGGTGGGAGTTAAAAATTCAATGTCAAAGAGTTTGTACCCTAAGCAAGTAAAATCATCAAATTCATTAAAGGATTAAAAAATAAAACAATTTGAAATGTAAACTTTAAATGTGTATTAAAATAAAACAAACTATATATAGATATATAATACCAGTCATGTATTTATTAAAACTTGTTTAAAAAAACAATGAGGACTGTCTAATGTTGCATGTTCAAATTTTGAGTGTATTTATTCTATGTTATGACGATTTTGGGGAATGTGACGTAAGCAGTGACGTAGTTTTTGTTACAGACAAAAACCGGAAGCGAATCTCCATTATTAATAGATTTAATAATAGTCATACTCTATACGAATAGTTTCAAGTATTCCTATCTAATATTAATAATTATGTGGTTTCAAGTAACTATTTCTATTTAATAGTCATACTCTGTACAAATAGCATACATTTTGGCCTAGATTTCTTGTGGATATTTACCCAACCCGTTCAACCTGGATAGGATGTGACACAAGGTCACAAGTATGGGGCACCCAGCGAGGAGCTAAATCTCTTGTATATCTGCTGTGAAATATGCCCAGCTGTTCCTGTGCATTACCCTTCTATCGATTCGCATATTAACGATGGTTTCGCCTCTGTGAATTCTGTATTAGTTTACCCTTGATAAAACCAGGGCTAAAACGTACGTGTCAAAGTCGTTGATATACGACCTTTATTTTGTATTTTAAAGAGACGGCAAATGAAACATAAACAATGTCAACTCATATCTGAAGTATGACAATATGCGCTCAATGGATTGCCAAATTCCACTTGACTAAATCCTTGACCTGAAAAGAAATACTATTGTCTCGTCAATTTTACGATATCATATACAGTCGACTCTGTCAACGTATTCGGGAGTCAAATAGTTGCTGAAAAAAAGGAAGCTTTGAAGAATAGAAAATGTTTTATTTCAATTACAATTGATCCCTATTAATTAATCTGGAGTTAGGGCAAAAAGAGTCATCTTTATTCAAGTATTCACAGACAGAGAATATATATATATATATATATATATATATATTCTCTGTCTGTATATATATATATATATATATATATATATATATATATATAGTTCCGTAGTTAGGATCTTTCCACGTGTTGAACCAAGCTGATGCAGGTAAACCATAAGGAGAGCTCAATGTACCTAATACCAGTGAGTAGAAGGACAGAGCAAGATATTTAGTAAATGAAGAAAAAACTCTAAACTTGCTTCATTACAATAATTTATTTCAACCGTATTAATACGGCATCTTCAGGTAATCACAAGAACATGACTCTTGTGTGATTACCTGAAGATGCCGTATTAATACGGTTGAAATAAATTATTGTAACGAAGCGAGTACTTTTGGCACTTCAAAGTGTCATCATCAGGGGTGTTGTGTTCGAGTTTTTTTCAAAATATATTAATAGATGTGGAGGCTGGAAGGAGGAGAATTGATAGGAAAAGTGTTATAGGCATTTTAAAATGTGTTACTGCATTGAAAATTAATTTTATTTAATTCTATAAAAATGTTGGCCAGAAAGCTTGAAAAGATCACCAACAAAATCGTTAAACAGGAGACCTGCCTTTTGTTTAATTCGACATGTATATATATATATGTATATATATATATATATATTGTTTATATATATATATATATATATATATATATATATATATATATATATATTGTTTATATATATATTATATATATATATATATATATATATATATATATTATATATATATATATATATATATATTGTTTATATATATATATATATATATATATATATATATATATATATATATATATATATATATATATATATATATATATATATATATATATATATATATATATATATATATATATATATATATATATATATATATATATATATATATATATATATGTATAAATATAATATATATATATATATATATATATATGTTGAGATTATTGTAGATCTGCCTAACTGTCTCTCTGTCTCTGTCTCTGTCTCTGACTCTCTCTGTCTCTCTCTCTCTCTCTCTCTATATATATATATATATATCATCATCATCACGTCGGGCTGAGAGCACCGATCCTTTTGACTATCTCTTGCCACTTTACCCTGTGTTCAAGACAGCACGCAGCATCCTACCTTTTTTTTTTATCTTAGCGTTTCGTTAAAGTTCAAGTGGTGCAGCTATACAATAGCACCAACATGGCTACACTTTGAAAGAATTCTCGCCTTATTATCTGAAAAATTATATGAAAATTAAATTAAAAACAAGAAAGTTATGAATTTGAAATTTTTTTCAGTATTTTGTGGAACACCCTGTGCATTTGGCTTAAGGTATCCCCGTTAACGACCCAACGCTATAACCGCTGAGCCTTATCCGCAAATGCGAAAAACTTTAAAAAATTATTCTACTGCTTGGATGAACTGAGAACAAAAAAAAAAAGAATGAAAGAAACTAAAGGTCACGATTCTTTGAGTGTTTTACATAACCGGGTTGCATAAGAACGTTTCTGGTGGCATGCAAAGGCAGGTGTTTCGCCCGTGGGGGTAAGTTTTGCAGGTGAGTGTTACAGTGGAAATCAGGGAGGACATCAAATGTCGAGGGAGCAAATATGTCGGACTGTTCAGATTTTGTTGGGTAGGGAAGTGAAGAATGCAAGAAAGCAAAAACAAGAAACAAATGTTTGACAGAACGTTTGACAGAACGAATGGGGGGGGGGATAGAATGAAAGTAAAAAAGATTTAAAAAAAAGAAGATTATTTCTCTGAGGTTGTTTTTTAGATGAAGCTTGATAAAAGGTTCCCGAGTCCGACAAGAAATACCTGAAGAAGGCCGGAGGGCACATTGGCCGAAACGTTGTGCAGATAACTATAAAGATGAGGGCAATAGTTCGAATAATACAAATAATACAACGAAAAAAATATTAAAATATACAAACTTGTCTTTTTTTTCAGAAATGTAATAATAAAGATTCTAAACAAACAATAAAAAAATAGTTTAAAAAATTATGCACTTATAGAAAACAAACACAGCTATTTATCTATGATTTCAGGTAATATTAGAAAAAAATTAAACCTTTTCAACGTGAAATGTATTCCCATGTCATGGTAGACAATGGTAAATGATACTACAGAGAAACGGTATTTCTTGAGGAGAACTAACGGTTCCATCCAGCTAAATGTTTGTGCTTTAAGATTTTTCAAAACAGACATAAATTGACTATAAAACGATTCGGCCTGTAAGAATTCTACCTGCTTAGGTGACATGTGAGGCCGTGTATATTAGTAGGCCGTGGCTTAAATACTTAAGTACGATGAATTTTTATCGGTCAATGAATACAATGAACTGTTGAATAATGAATTATCTAACTTTTTAAAACAATGTTTTCAATAACGAATTTAATGAATAAAAGGTCAAGTATTTTTACAACCATAGGTACTTCATATTCTATACAAAACTAGGATACTTTCTACAGAACACTGTTTTCATCTAGCATTACTAGAATGTGACGGAAAATCAAGAATGTTTGTAGGTATTATTAGCATTTTTGGTTCATAGTAATGAGGTTTTGACTCGGAAATTATAATTGAATTTTATATCAGGATTATCATTTACAGATTATGTTGTAGGCACTGCATTGTTTTATTTTCTGTAGCGATGACGACAAATTTCACATAGTTTGCA
>CM042157.1:61180965-61207919 GCA_023376005.1 Doryteuthis pealeii
AAGAAAAAAAAAAAAAAAAAAGAAAAAAGAAAAAGAGAAAATCTGAATTTTGGTTAACTTTGAAAATTTATCTTAAATTCGTATACTTTAAATCAACCCTGAAACACGTCCAAATCGACTTATTTTGACTATGTTCTGACTATGTTTTGACGCAAGTAATAAAAAACTTAAAACTCTTGTAGAAACCCCTTAAAACTATGAAATTAACGTTCTAACTGATGTTTCTAGCAAGGGTCCATGCTATTACACCTTACCTGATAGTTGGTACGGTCGAAACTTTTGGGAAAATTTTAGAAATCGCACTTTGAAAGCTTTATTTAAATGCAAACGTGCTAATAAATAAACAAAAAAACGTGTGTAGCAACATTGAAAATAAATAAGATAACATTGAATTTGGTATTTTTAGCCTCCAACAGGTCTAATAATGTCTGATAGTTTGCAACTTTGAAAATTTTGGTTAAATTCGTATACTTTAAAATCAACGCTGAAATATTGTAAAAACACGTCCAAATCAACCAGTGCGGAGTATGTTTTGACCCAATAGATTGGTACAATAAAAGAAGCTGATGATTAAAATGTGTTTTTAAAATAAAAAGAAGCTAAGAATTAAAAATGTAAAATTTTTCGTATTGCAATTTTTTTTGTATATATTTAGAACTAGAAGCGGCTAGCGGTAGAGGGGGATTTTTTAAAGTTAGTCCCGCGGATCCATTATTACTCAATCGTGAGTTCGATCCTCGTCGGATGCCTCATTAAAATCCCCATGTAACAAAAAAACCTTGCATTGATCCAGCCACTCTGAAAATAAACGTTAATGTCTATTATTCAAAATATTAAATGCAAAAAAATATTCCATTCTGTTATCATTTAAATTTTATTTTTTAAAATTATTTTCACAAATATAAATAAAATCTTTATCATTTTTGCTCAAAAAACAAGCCCTGGTTATATTTAATGTGTATATACATATATATTTACTTTGTCGTTAATTGTTTTATTTTCGAAGTTTCCTCTGGACATACACATACACACAACTGCCCTGTATATATGTATAGAAATAGATAGATAGTATTTGAAGATGCACCCTTTGGATTGAACCATTTTCATGAATTTTTAGTACCCTAAAAAAATTAAGATTTTTTCTTTTTTATAATTAGTACTAAATCACAAAACAATAATTTTCAAAGATGCATTAAATTGAATTTTCGCCTATAGAATGTATGTGATATTTAAACAGGGCGGATTGCACGCGCTTTTTGTGCTTATGAAGAACTGTGAAGTATCCGATAAATCGATTGATTTTTAAGTATTCAATTACATCATTTATTCAATAAAAATCAGAAATTAAATTTTGCACTTTTCCTCGTTATAAACATATAAAAATGTATGCCCGATTTTAATGTTCAATGGCATCTCATACAAAATACATACCAAAACAGACGTTACTTTTGTATATATATATATATATATATATATATATATATATATATATATATATATACCAAGCGTGTTGGTAGATCCTTGCGGAGAGAAAAAACCCAGCAGAAAGTTTGATTGTAAAAATATACTACCAAACATCAACCAGGAAGAAAAAATTTTTGAAAAAAAGAAAGGACCAAGATATTCGTACCAACAAAAAATAATCTATTGGTACAGTATTTGGCCAAAAGAAAAAACAATTTATATGCATATATATGTATATAAGATATATATATATTCATATAACGCTAGGAGAAAGCTAATATGTAAAGTGCTCGATACCTAAGTAGAGCAAATAATAAAGAGTCGGATTTTAGCCCTGAAGAGCTTTATGCGAAACTAATAGTAGGTTCGTCTGACTCATTAGATTTATCTTTATATATAATATTATATATATATATATATTATATATATATAGAGAGAGAGAGAGAGAGAGAGAGAGAAAAGGAATATATGTGTGTAAATGTGTGAATGATCTCACAAACACGCCCATGGATTTACCGTAATTAATTTTGTTTGTCTCGCATTTCTTTCATCTTAATTTTAGTTGCTTTTTATTACAACTACTTAGACTGCCAGTCTACTGGTATTAACAATAAGTATGTGTGGGATATAAAACGAGATTCTAATCGCATCCCTTCTCCCCATCACGTGGCAGATGATCAAATATAATCCTTAAACTTAACCTTCATTTCTTCCCAGATTGCCCGTTTACTTATTTCTTATTATCCTGAAAGTATTCTTACAGTAATCATCAGTTTTCTGAAAAGTACATATATGCTGCCAAAATATACTTTTATATATATGTTAATGTGTAGAAAGTTTTGTAGAAAAAACAACAAGATGTTTAAAGTTTTGCTGACAGAAATCTGTTTCAACCATATGCGGTCTTTATCAAAGCAACATTGTAAACGGAAAAACGAAATAAATATATCATTAATCACGAGGCACAGAACGCTCTCGATTAGTACCGGAATTTTCAAATAATTTTTAAAAAATGCGTATTTTATTTTAAAAATAAAATTTATTTTATTTTTAAAGATTATAAGCATTTTTATCATTAAAAAACTCAAAAGAGTTTGCAGTAAAGGTGTATATAAATATCAATTGATGTTTAGAATACAATGTTGCTTTGATAAAGACCGCATATGGTCGAAACAGATTTCTGTCAGCAAACTTTAAACATCTTGTTGTTTTTTTCTACAAAACTTTCTACACATATTGTCGGATTCATATCCATTTTACCTTTCATATATGTTAATGCACGTATAGGAAAGGCATGGTTTGGTTTGGTTTGTTTTGTTTTGTTTTACGGCATATCAACCTCAGTGGGTCATTTAATGCCAATAAAGTTTTGAAATAAATCAATTCTTAATGGATAATACAATTTTTTTATAAATACGTTTTTCTATTTAACCCATAGATGGGACCCTAACAGGTACTACCACTCCGGGTCAGAATGGACCAGGGAGCAATGGTGATGAAGGGGTGCTCCACATTCCCCAAACCTCCAAAACTGGAAGCTCACCATCAGATAGAGTTTAACGTCATTCCCAGAACATGTAGACCCGCAGCCACCGCCTTCTAGCACCCATATAATAAAAAGGAATTGGGGCTTGCCATAAGGGCAATAGGGTTGGGAAAATTATATAGGTGCTAGGGCTTGACGTGACCAGCCGATTGATCGGAGGGGGCCTCTCCGACCGCCCGTCTAGCCCAAGATAGGGCCAAAGTGGAGTATTGCATGTCATGAACTGCTCATCCACCTGGGCTCTATCCTTAAGCATCACGGGTCGCCACCCACGGCCAACAGGTGGCCCCATTGGGGGAGTCTTACCCCTCTGCAGAGGTGCAGTCGGTGCATTCTAAAGCCCCAGCCGACAGGGCGGAGGAAAGGCATGGTCCGCTATAAATAAATTATAGTCATACGGAAATCCAATCTCACAGACAAGTTAAAGTGACAGTTCTTCCAGGCCGTTGTCGTGTCAGTACTGCTGTATGGCTGCACCACCTGGACCCTAACGAAGCGACTAGAGAATAAACTAGATGGGAGCTGCACAAAAATGCTGCGTGTGATCCTGAACAAGACGTGGAAACAACACCATACGAGAAAACAGCTATACGGCCACCTGCCATATATCACCCAAACCATCCGAGTAAGCCGGAAAGACATGCGGGACACTGCTGGAGAAGCAAGGACGAACTCATAAGCAACGTCCTCCTGTGGAAGTCAGCACATGGGCACGCCAGTGTAGGCCGACCAACAAAGACGTACATTGACCAGCTCTATGCGGATACAGGATGCTGCATAGAGGACCTCCCGAGAATGATAAGCGATAGGGACGGATGGAGAGAGATTGTCATGGATATCCATGCTAACAGTGTGACATGATATATATATATATATATATATATATATATATATATATATATATTGGCAGCATTTTTTCTTTTAAACATGTTTTGTTAAACTCTACTGACAATTCTTGTCGGACGAGTTTTTGTTCAATCCTTTCTAACTGTCTGGCCATCTTTTTAATATCTGGGTGGAATTGGTGTCGCAATCCACCAAATATTTACTCACAAGCGCTTTCAGCATGTCTTTGTGCCATTTTCATGTGTGAAACTCATATACTTTTTCCATTGTCTAACTTTAAAAACGAGCAGTAGCAGTAGGAATTAGTAGTTCAGAAATATATATATATATATATATATATATATATATATATATATATAGTATTCATAAGTTTTTGCTGCTCAGCTTAGTGTATCCATGTGGAGTAGTCCAGAGGAGGACATCACTTACGAGTTTGTCTTTACTTCTCCGTTGTTTCTTGTTTCTTACTTGGATGTTTTGTGTGAGGAGGTAAGATGTCGTGCTTTTTTTGGTAGGAAGCTGCTTCCAGGAATTGTTCAAGACAGCATGTGTTGTTCCCATCTAACCTTTTCCTCAAATCGTTTCTTTACAAATAGTAAAAAAGAGTGATAGAAATAACAAATAAAGGATACTGAAAGAAAGAAAGAAAGAAAGAAAGACTAATACTTCAGACATTTTAAGGAAGATGCAAAGGTATGAAAAGAATAAAGAGAATGATAGAAATAATTATAAAACGATTCTGAAAGAAAGAAAGAAAGAAAAAAGAAAGAAAGAAAAAGAGAAAAAAGAAAAAGGAAAGAAAGACTAATATTGAAGAGAAAACAAAATGTAGGAAAGAGAGAAAAAAAAGAAAGAAAAGAAACGATTGCAGCAGTGACAAGAGATAGCAGAAGATTGTTTGGTAAATTTAACAACGCGACTGGAATTTGAACTCGCTTACTACGAGATCACAGTCCAGCACGTTAGCCATTAGAATAAATGGTGCAGTTATGCAGTAGCATTGAATATCATCATGTATAGTCCTGACAAGGAAATACTCTTGCTCTGGGGAATGTGGAGTACCCCTTCATTATATTTACTGACAGGGCCAGGTTAGCTCAGTCGGTAGAGCGTTTGGTTAGAAACCACAAGGTTCTTAGTTCGATACCGGCCCTTGCCAACTCAGCGGATCTGTGCGGTAAAGTAAGGAGCTGATGGTAGACGCTTAAATAATCTCCTTGGTCTAGCACTATTGAAAAGGGGGATAGACTCCTTCGTTGATACCAACTTTAGACCACCCTGACGAAGTTACCTTACCTATATTACTGTAAATAGGAAGCGGGTGGTGCGATGGTTAAAGTCAGGGGAAATAGACTCGTCGCCCCGAGTTCAAATCCTGGATGTGATAATTGCATTTCAATTTACGCTAATACCCTTGGGAAAGGTATGAATCCTACTCTCCCTCCAGCTATGGATAAATAGTAGGGCAGACTGGGCTCTTTAACCTGGGTTAGGCAACCGGTCTAAGGAAAACTCTGAATTCAAACCTGTTGAACTCCGCTTAAGAAATTGACCTTGTGTCACATCCTGCTCGTGCGGAGGGGTTGGTAAAAATATATATATTACTGTAAATTATCTGTATTAAGAATACAGTTACTTGAAGCTATAATTTTTTTATACTATGGATGATCATTAATTACTTGAAACTATATAACTCTGTCCAAACAAATGACGATAAATCGATAGAAATAATTACCATACGATTATTATCATTAGATAAGAATATTTGGAGACATACAACTGTGTATAAATCTTTTGTTTTAGATGTGAATACTTAATATATAATTCTATAAAAACCCTTAAGAAAAAAACTACATAAATAATGTAAATATAAATGTACAATAAAAACAATCTATGTATGTATATATTCATATGTACATACAAATTTGATGAAAATAGCATGGGCTATATATTCAACCAATGTTAATAACTAAAAGAAAGGGTCGAAAAAATATAATAAAATTACATTGGAAATAAAGCATCAGAAAAAATATATGATTTATTTTTCATCAGGAAATTCTATCCGCTTCAACTGGCGAAAAAACAGAAATGAATTAGTCGTATTTTCAATGTGTGTGTGTATGTGTATGTGTGTGTGTGTGTGTGTGTGTGTGTGTGTGTGGTATATTTATAAGTAAACAGTGGTTAATATCATTGATAGAGAATTTATATCTAGATTAGGGTAGCGTGAACATGGAGTTAACGGTGCTTGGTTACTGACAGTTTCTCACCTATGCGAGTCTCTCTCTCTCTCCCCCGCTCTCTCTCCATATATATATATATATATATATATATATATATATATATATATATATATATGATCTGTATATAATATATATATTCATCCTATATATATATATATATATATATATACATACATATATATTATATGATCTGTTTATAATATATATATTCATCCTCTGAATAACTTGTTTTACACACACACACACACACACACACACAACACACACAGACACAACACATATATATATATATATATATATATATATGTGTGGTGTGTGTGTGTGTGTGTTGTGTGTGTTTGTAGAAATAGAAAAAAAAGAACGACAAAAAAGTATTCTGATACATTTATCTTAGATTGTGAAGTCGTCTTTCAAACGCTCCCGATTTCGACAAGATCCTTCCGAGTTAGTCAGAAACACCTGAAGAAGGCTGGATAACGCATCGGTCGAAAAATTGTTTATATAACAATAAAGATGAGGACAATAGTCCGAAAAATCTAAATAGTACAAATATCAAGCTTCATATTTAAAAAAAAAGAGAGATAATGACATAAATTTCTATTAAGATTTTGTTTGGGTTTTATAAAAGTTATCAAAATTGTCACAATGTGTAAAAACAAAATGACTCAATTATTTAAAATCACCTCATTATCAGTGTGCCCACTAATCTGAAATGAGCTCACCGTCCAACCAGACCCCCTCAGTTTTGTTTCCTTTACCCCGCCATCGTCTTACCAAATTTGTCCTCCCGTTGACATCAATGGTCTTCTTCATCAAACACTCCCCCACCATTATCAAATGTCAGTTGTGTCACAGTTTAGGTTTAAAACAGGTTTGGTTAGTTTAGGTTCTGATTTTGCATCTAGTAAAAAACAAAAAAGAATACAATGGATATTATTATTAAAGATAAAGATAAAATGAGAAAATTACAAGCACAAACTTTTTGTGAATTCTCTAATGTTTGATTTCCCTTTTGAAAATGTCCCACTTCAATGTATCATAATCTGTTATTTGTCAATAAAAATATTTGATTTAAAGCTTTTTGTTTATTTTCCTCAATTTAAAAAAAAAAGATTTTACATTTAATATTACTTTTTAACAAAAAAATGTAAATATGGTAAATTCTAAAAAATTGCTACGATGCCCTTAGTCATTACTGCGGTGCCTTCATTTTAATGAGTCACCAAGGCCGTTTTTACATCTAGTAAAAAAAAAAACGTACAAAATGTACATCATTTAAATACCATAATCAATTTTTTTCAACCAAATATGACAGGGTTTTATTATTTCCTTCCTTTTTTCTTTCTTTCTTTCTTTAATTTTCTTTTTTTCATATTTTAGGTTCTTTCTTTCTTTTTTTTTCTTTCTTTCTTTCTTTCTTTAACTTTCTTTTCTTCATATTTTAGGTTCTTTCTTTTTTTTTCTTTCTTTTTTTAATATTTTAGGTTCTTTCTTTCTTTCTTTCTTTCTTTCTTTCTTTCTTTCTTTCTTTCATTTCCTCTTAAGCTTTATTATATATACTAGCAAATGTATGCACCCTCCGGGTGCAAGTATTTAAGTTTTAATATAATAAAATATCATTAAATTAGAAAGGCTAATGAAACTGAATAAGAATGTAGATAAAAAGATTTTGAACAGAGGGGGTATGATTGAAAAATAGAACAACTTTGAAACTAACTTTCCATCATTTTCCGTTACTCCCGTCTTTCATTGGTAAATTTTCCTAATTTTAACTGTTTAGTTAAATAGGAAGTAAAGAATAATATTAGTTATTTCTTCTTGTTAGGGGATTTCTTTTAAGATTTATGAAGAGATTTTTGCTCATATTCATTAAGATAAAACCAAACATTAGAAATCAATAATACTAAGCATATATTTATTAAATACAATTGCATGTTAGTAGTATGTAGATATGGTCAACAGTATAAGTAATGTAAAACAATTTTATTAATAATTGAGGTATAAATAAAAATAAAATCATGGTAAATGTGATGTAAATAACAAAGGGAATTGTGACTTGTATAGTAATATAGTTTCGGTTACAGACAGACAAACCTACAATCTCCATTATAATAAGATATATTTATTTATTTATTTATTTTTCTTCTCTTATATTTAGATTATTAAATATTTTTCTTTTCATCTCAGAATTGTTCTATCACAACACACACACACACACACACACACACACACATATATATATATATATATATATATATATATATGTATATGGGTACCTTAGTTCATAAGATATAAAGTCAAATTCATATCTTATGAATTAAGGTAGTCATATATTTACTTATTCATAATACTCCGTAGATACAAAAATATATACGCAAATCTTTGTATGTATCAATTTTTGTTGAATCCTATAACGGAATTACGTGATACCACACACACACACACACACACACACACACACACACACACATATATATATATATATATATATATATATATATATATATATATATATATATATATTTGGCTTTCTTTCATTCTATCTATAAATATTTATTTAAATTTATATTTCTTATTTGTTCCATTTTTATTTCACCCAATTTTTTAAATGAAACATTCCAAATTGTCTTGCGTTGCTTAAATGCCCAACGTAAAATTAAAATGAATGAAAATAGATATAAAAGAAAGAAGCCTAACGTGAAAAGAAAGTAAGAGAGAATACAGTTTGAGATGAAAAAATATAAAGAAATATATATATATATATATATATATATATATATATTTCTTATATTTTTTTCATCTCAAACTGTATTCTATCTTACTTTCTTTCATGTTAGCTTCTTTCTTTCATATCTATTTTCATTCATTTATTTCTTTTTTCTTTCTTTCGTTCTTTCGTCTTTCTTTCTTTCTTTCTTTCTTTTATTGCTTCTTCTTTTCTTTTCCTACATTTGCAAATTCTTTCTTTAATTTCCCGTCTCTCCCAAGCATTAACCTATCTCCCTGCCTCCTCCCCATATCTCACACACCCTAACCCTCGCTCTGCAATTCCAAGTTCCCCGGTGGAAACGCGATATTCCTTATGCATTTTTTAATTACCAGGAATGCGCCAAGTCAATGCAATTCCTTCAGTCTCAATCTTCCCCTTTCATATAATTAGGACATCTTCATTCGCGTCATGAGAGCAAAGTGTGGGGGTGGTGGTGGTAGGTCTTTGGCGCGGTCTCATTCAGGTGTCAAATGACGGTAAATTGCAGGTAAGATATGTTGTAATGAGCTCCATAAGTAATAGGCAAAACCTCTGTAAATACTTATAGTAGATATACATGCGTTATATTTATAGTTACTAGCAAAATAAAAAAAAAACCGTCCGGGCGATGTAAAAATAGATTTTTGAAACATATTGGTGGGAGTTAAAAATTCAATGTCAGCGAGTTTGTATCCTAAGTAAGTAAAATCATCAAATTCATTAAAGGATTAAAAAAATAAAACAATTTGAAATGGAAACTTTAAATATATATTAAAATAAAACAAACTATATATAGATATATAATACCAGTCATGTATTAATTAAAACTTGTTTTAAAAAACAATGAGGACTGTCTAATGTTGCATGTTCAAATTTTCAGTGTATTTATTCTATGTTATGACGATTTGGGTAAGTGACGTAAGCAGTGAACGTAGTTTTTGTTACAGACGAAAACCGGAAGCGAATCTCCATTATTAATAGATGATTTTTGTTACCATCCAAAATTTCAGTTCCATAATGAAATGTGGTGCCAGTATTAAACTTTGTATATTATCAGGATTTTTGCAAGCAATATGATTGATATAAGGGAACTGTTTGTTTCTATATTTATTTCGGTAATATTCGCAGAGTTCCATCCGGCGCCCTGCCTCAAAAACCGCTGGCCGATGGCTGTTGAAAACACCAGCTACGATTGAAATCCGTAGCGAGGCGGTGTAACTTGAAAAAAAAAAACCAACAAAAAAACAACCAACTTAGGGCGTTCACGAAAACCCACCCCAACTCTAAACCCAACCCTAACTCTAAACCCTAACCCTAACCCTAAACACCCTAGTTAAAATTAACAGTTTTATACAAAATGTGGGTTCTCATTTAAATAATAAAATAAATTAAATAAATAATTTGGGCTCTGTTTTTTTCTGGGTCACTCTGTATACAGGGTGACCCAGAAAAAAAACAGAACCCAAATTTATTTATTATTTTCCAGTTAAACTAACCCAAACCCTAACACTAAACCTAACCCTAGTTTTTTTTTCCAAGTGACACCCCTTCGGCTACGGACTTCAATCGTAGCTGGGTTTTTTCAGCAGCCACCGGCTAGCGGTTTTTTGAGGCAGGAGGCCGGGACGGAACTCTGCGAAATACCTTATTTCAAATATATCCAACATAATTTGATTATTTTTATGCACTCTGACAGTTATTTTGCTCGATATAGATTTTGGACCAAGAGCTGTTTTGAAAAGAACAACTTCTGCTTTTCACCGTAAACTTCCGGTTGTCTGTTTAACAACAAACAGATGATTTTTTTGCATCTGGTGATCAAATGATTGTCAGGGACGATGTTAAAAACAAAAACAAAAACACGGGCATGTTCAAAAACTCTGAATTCAAACATGTAAACTCCGCCTAAGAAATTGACCTTGTGTCACATCTCCTGCTTAGTGCGGAGGGGTCTGGTAAAATATATATAATCCTAGAAAACGAACAAGATAACACGTAAGTGTTCGTTTTCTGTTTCTTCCTTTGATCAGAGAATAAATGAAAAACTGCAACCCCCACCTTTTTTTCTTTTCTTCCTTTAATCAATCACTAGAAGCGGTTACCCAGCGTCGCCTAGGTAGAGAGTGGGACAAAAGTTAATCTCGCAGATCCATTAGAATAAAAGTTGGATCATCGCAGGATGCCCCATTAATATCCCTATTTAAGAAGACCTTGCATTGATCCGGTTAGGTAAGGTTGCAGATGAAAAAGTGGCAGACCTTCTGAAAAGAAAAATTAATGTATCCCATTAAAAATATTAAATGCCAAAAAAAAAAAAAAAAAAAATCCATGTTGTTACTATTTGATTTTTATTTTTTCAATTTTCTTCACGAATATAAATAAAATCTTCATTATTTTTGCTCAAAACCAAGCCCTGGTGATATTTAATGTGTATAATACTTTTGTAGTTATTTTCGAAATTTCCTCCGGACATACACATATACTAACTGCCCTTATATATATGTATAGATGATTATTTATTTCTAAACAATTCACAATACAGTTTAGTATTCTTGGTAAGACGTGATACAATCAAAATTGCATATTACACTGGTTACAAAAAAATATTTTTTGTCTGAGGCAAGATGTGAATAGGTGTTTTTTACTAATTTGGGTGTGCTGAATTCAAATTTATAAACAGATTTGCTCTATCACCTCTAGTTTTTTGTCTTTTAAATTAGTCTCATTTTAGTATATACAGAGTATATACGTGCTTATTTCAACAGTTGCAGCAGCTTATTACAGATAAAACAGGATTGATAAAGAACATTGACGGAATAAATATACTTGGATGAACACAATGTACACATTCATAGTACCGCAGACAGTTAGAAATGTGTTTTCTTAGATGATCTGCTGACTGCCAGTGCACTATAGGCCAGTGTACTACTGGGCTGTTGATTGAGACGTTTTGGCTATGCTTAACTGCCAAAATTGTCTTGGTATATAGCTATATATATATTAATGTAATGCTATTCACTTACATTTATTGCATAATAACTAAAAAAGAAGACACACAATATTTAGAAATTAACCCAGGAATGCATATACGCCTTTATGAGCAGTATGTGTACAAAATGTACAGTATGCATATCTAAAAACTAGAGGTGATGACTACAAACGGATTTCAAATCTGAATTCAGCACCCCCAAATTAGGTTAAAACAGCTATTTTTATGCTTGTCTCAATTTCTTTGTAAACCAGTGTTATTATTCTTAGTTACTAGAAACCCTATTATTGCTTAAAAGGGATTTATTAAATAAAAATAACCATTTATACAGTGTTATTAAGTATTACAGTATCACCTATAAATAAGTACATCACTAACATTTTTTTTAAATGTTAATTTTCTTCTAAATCATATATATGAAGATTTTATTATTTCTAGTGGAACTATCAAAACTGATATTATTAGGTATTAATTATTACCAATCTCTACAGCATTGAAACTCAGTAAACAAATATATAAATATGCAGCAGTACAGAGGGTTGCATAACGCACGAGGGTTGATATGTTATGAACAAAATAAACCGGACCAAACCAAACCAGAAGGAAAGCAAAATATAAGAATGAGAAGAAGAAAAGAAAGATGAATATTTACACGTTCCCCACGTTTGTACGGGTTAGGAACAAGGCCCTATTAGTGTGGGACCACCACCGAACCGAAGCTCATGGGAGGCAGTGATCCCGTCAGCATTCCTCCTCAAGGGGGTGCATCAGGTACGGGCAATAAACCCAGCCCCTGCCTTAAATTCGAGGGGTAGGTGTTGCTTGGCAACCTGGGATCAACGATGTTAATTATGCGGTCCAGGGCCGGAGAAGAGGACAAAGAAAAAGTACAGAATGAAAGAAAGAAAAGAAAAGAAAAGAAAAGAAAAGAAAAGAAAGAGTTGAATGAAAAAAAATGAATTAACCTCTCTGAAGCGTAATCAATTAAATCGCATGATTGGAGTTTATGTTACACACAAACTTTATTTATAAAGCATTAAAAAGATTTTTTCTGAAAGCCATCAATATCCGGTAGACACAAATTTCAGAACGAGGGCCAGCAGCCGCCATTTTTATTTGTTTCTTAATTATAAATACATACATAATATATATATTATATATATATATACATATATATATATATAATATATGTGTGTGTGGTGTGTTGTGTGGTGTAAATGATATCCACACAGAGTTTCCGACAGTTACATCCGGCGATCAACTGTTATCAAAATGAACCACCTAATTTATCGCCAAAACCACAAGCATAAATTTATAGACATAAACATTACCACCCTGTTCGGCTTGGAGCAAGAATATACCGACTGCACCTCTGCAGAAGGATAAAAAATCTCCCCCCCCCCCCTAATGGACTGCACAGCCACAAGAATCCGTCGTTAACAGACAACAGGTGTGCATTGGGGGGGGGAGATTTATCCTTTCTGCAGAGGTGCAGTCGGTATATCTTCTTGCTCAGCCGACAGGGTGGTATTGTTTATGTCTATAAATTATGGGCTGTGGTTTTTTGGCGATAAATTAGGTGGTTCATTTTGATAACAGTTGATCGCCGGATGTAAACTGTCGGAAACTCTGTGTGGATATCATTTACACACAACACACACACACACACACACATATATAATATATTATATGTATATAATATTATATATATATAGTATGTATGTATATAGTATATGATTAAGAAACAAATAAAATGGCGGCTGCTGGCCTCGTTCTGAAATTTGTGTCTACCGGATATTGATGGCTTCAGAAAAAATCTTTTTTTAATGCTTTATAAATAAAGTTTGTGTGTAACATAAACTCCAATCATGCGGATTTAATTGATTACGCTTCAGAGGAGGTTAATTCATTTTTTTTCATTCAACTCTTTCTTTTCTTTTCTTTTCTTTTCTTTTCTTTTCTTTCTTTCATTCTGTACTTTCTTCTTTGTCCCTCTTCTCCGGCCCTGGACCGCATAAGTTAACATCGTTGATCCCAGGTTGCCAAGCAACACCTACCCCCTCGATTTAAAGGGGCAGGGCTGGGTTTATTGCCCGGTACCTGATGCACCCCCTTGAGGAGGAATGCTGACGGGATCACTGCCTCCCATGAGCTTCGGTTCGTGGGTGGTCCCACACTAATAGGGCCTTGTTCCTAACCCGTACAACGTGGGGAACGTGGTAAATATTCATCTTTCTTTTCTTCTTCTCATTCTTATATTCTTTGCTTTCCTTCTGGTTGGGTTTGGTCCGGTTATTTTGTTCAATAACATATCAACCCTCGTGCGTTATGCAACCCTCTGTACTGCTGCATATTTATATATTTGTTTACTGAGTTTTCAATGCTGTAGAGATTGGTAATAATTAATACCTAATAATATCAGTTTTGATAGTTCCACTAGAAATAATAAAAATCTTTCATATATATGATTTAGAAGAAAATTAACATTTAAAAAAAATGTTAGTGATGTACTTATTATAGGTGATACTGTAATACTTAATAACACTGTATAAATGGTTATTTTTATTTAATAAATCCCTTTTAAGCAATAATAGGGTTTCTAGTAACTAAGAATAATAACACTGGTTTACAAAGAAATTGAGACAAGCATAAAAATAGCTGTTTTAACCTAATTTGGGGGTGCTGAATTCAGATTTGAAATCCGTTTGTAGTCATCACCTCTAGTTTTTAGATATGCATACTGTACATTTTGTACACATACTGCTCATAAAGGCGTATATGCATTCCTGGTTAATTTCTAATATTGTGTGTCTTCTTTTTTAGTTATTATGCAATAAATGTAAGTGATAGCATTACATTATATATATATATAGCTATATACCAAGACAGATTTTGGCAGTTAAGCATAGCCAAAACGTCTCAATCAACAGCCAGTAGTACACTGGCCTATAGTGCACTGGCAGTCAGCAGATCATCTAAGAAAACACATTTCTAACTGTCTGCGGTACTATGAATTGTGTACATTGTGTCATCCAAGTATATTTATTCCGTCAATGTTCTTTATCAATCCTGTTTTATCTGTAATAAGCTGCTGCAACTGTTGAAATAAGCACGTATATACTCTGTATATACTAAAATGAGACTATTTAAAAGACAAAAAACTAGAGGTGATAGAGCAAATCTGTTTATAAATTTGAATTCAGCACACCCAAATTAGTAAAAAAAACACCTATTCACATTCTTGCCTCAGACAAAAAATATTTTTTTGTAAACCAGTGTAATATGCATTTTGATTGTATCACGTCTTACCAGAAATACTAAACTGTATTGTGAATTGTTTAGAAATAAATAATCATCTATACATATATAAAGGGCAGTTATGTATATGTGTATGTCCGGAGGAAATTTCGAAAATAACTACAAAGTATATATACACATTAAATATCACCAGGCTTGGTTTTTGAGCAAAAATAATGAAGATTTTATTTATATTCGTGAAGAAAATTGAAAAAAATAAATTCAATAGTAAACAACATGGATTTTTTTTTTTTTTTTTTTGGCATTTAATATTTTTAATGGGATACATTAATTTTTCTTTTCAGAAGGTCTGCGCACTTTTTCATCTGCAACCTTACCTAACCGGATCAATGCAAGGTCTTTCTTAAATAGGGATATTAATGGGGCATCCTGCGATGATCCAACTTTTTATTCAGTAATAATGGATCTGCGAGATTAACTTTTGTCCCACTCTCTACCTAGGCGACGCTGGGTAACCGCTTCTAGTGATTGATTAAAGGAAGAAAAGAAAAAAAGGTGGGGGTTGCAGTTTTCATTTTATTCTCTGATCAAGGAAGAAACAGAAAACGAACACTACGTGGTTATCTTGTTCGTTTTTCTAGGAATCATATATATATATTTACCAACCCCTCCGCACTAGCAGGATGTGACACAAGGTCAATTTCTTAGGCGGAGTTTAACATGTTTGAATTCAGAGTTTTTGAACATGCCCCGTGTTTTTGTTTTTGTTTTTAACATCGTCCCTGACAATCATTTGATCACCAGATGCAAAAAAAATCATCTGTTGTTTGTAAACAGACAACCGGAAGTTTACGGTGAAAAGCAGAAGTTGTTCTTTTCAAAACAGCTCTTGGTCCAAAATCTATATCGAGCAAAATAACTGTCAGAGTGCAATAAAAATAATCAAGATTATGTTGGATATATTTGAAATAATGGGTATATTCGCAGAGTTCCGTCCCGGCCTCCTGCCTCAAAAACCGCTAGCCGGTGGCTGCTGAAAAAAACCCAGCTACGATTGAAGTCCGTAGCCGAAGCGGTGTCACTTGGAAAAAAAAACTAGGGTTAGGGTTTAGTGTTAGGGTTTAGGGTTAGTTTAACTGGAAAATAAATAAATAATTTGGGTTCTGTTTTTTTCTGGGTCACCCTGTATACAGAGTGACCCAGAAAAAAACAGAGCCCAAATTATTTATTTAATTTATTTTATTATTTAAATGAGAACCCACAAATTTTGTAATAAAACTGTTAATTTTAACTAGGGTGTTTAGGGTTAGGGTTAGGGTTTAGAGTTAGGGTTAGGGTTAGAGTTGGGGTTGGGTTTTCGTGAAAAACGCCCTAAGTTGGTTGTTTTTTTGTTGGTTTTTTTTTCAAGTTACACCGCCTCGGCTACGGATTTCAATCGTAGCTGGTGTTTTTTCAACAGCCATCGGCCAGCGGTTTTTGAGGCAGGGCGCCGGGATGGAACTCTGCGAATATTACCGAAATAATATAGAAACAATACAGTTCCCTTATATCAATCATATTGCTTGCAAAATCCTGATAATATACAAAGTTTAATACTGGCACCACATTTCATTATGGAACTGAAATTTGGATGGTAACAAAAATCATCTATTAATAATGGAGATTCGCTTCCGGTTTTCGTCTGTAACAAAAACTACGTCACTGCTTACGTCACATTACCCCAAATCGTCATAACATAGAATAAATACACTGAAAATTTGAACATGCAACATTAGACAGTCCTCATTGTTTTTTAAAACAAGTTTTAATTAATACATGACTGGTATTATATATCTATATATAGTTTGTTTTATTTTAATATATATTTTAAAGTTCCATTTCAAATGTTTTATTTTTTTAATCCTTTAATGAATTTGATGATTTTACTTACTTAGGATACAAACTCGCTGACATTGAATTTTTAACTCCCACCAATATGTTTCAAAAATCTATTTTTACATCGCCGACGGTTTTTTTTTTTTTATTTTGCTAGTAACTATAAATATAACGCATGTATATCTACTATAAGTATTTACAGAGGTTTTGCCTATTACTTATGGAGCTCATTACAACATATCTTACCTGCAATTTACCGTCATTTGACACCTGAATGAGACCGCGCCAAAGACCTACCACCACCACCCCCACACTTTGCTCTCATGACGCGAATGAAGATGTCCTAATTATATGAAAGGGGAAGATTGAGACTGAAGGATTTGCATTGACTTGGCGCATTCCTGGTAATTAAAAAATGCATAAGGAATATCGCGTTTCCACCGGGGAACTTGGAATTGCAGAGCGAGGGTTAGGGTGGTGTGAGATATGGGGGAGGAGGCAGGGAGATAGGTTAATGCTTGGGAGAGACGGGAAATTAAAGAAAGAATTTGCAAATGTAGGAAAAGAAAAGAAGAAGCAAATAAAAGAAAGAAAGAAAGAAAGAAAGAACGAAAGAACGAAAGAAAGAAAAAGAAATAAATGAATGAAAATAGATATGAAAGAAAGAAGCCTAACATGAAAAGAAAGTAAGATAGAATACAGTTTGAGATGAAAAAATATAAAGAAATATATATATATATATATATATATATATATATATATTTCTTTATATTTTTTCATCTCAAACTGTATTCTCTCTTACTTTCTTTTCACGTTAGGCTTCTTTCTTTTATATCTATTTTCATTCATTTTAATTTTACGTTGGGCATTTAAGCAACGCAAGACAATTTGGAATGTTTCATTTAAAAAATTGGGTGAAATAAAATGGAACAAATAAGAAATATAAATTTAAATAAATATTTTATAGATAGAATGAAAGAAAGCCAATATATATTATATTATATATATATATATATATATATATATATTATATATATATGTGTGTGTGTGTGTGTGTGTGGTGTGTGTGTGTGTGTGGTATCACGTAATTCCGTTATAGGATTCAACAAAAATTGATACATACAAAGATTTTTGCGTATATATTTTGTATCTACGGAGTATTTATGAATAAGTAAATTATATGACTACCTTAATTCATAAGATATGAATTTGACTTTATATCTTATGAAACTAAGGTACCCATATACATATATATATATATATAATATATAGTATATATATGTGTGTGTGTGGTGTTGTGTGTGTGTGTGATAGAAACAATTCTGAGATGAAAAGAAATATATTAATAATCTAATATAAGAAAGAAAGAAAAATAAATAAATAAATAAATATATCTTATTATAATGGAGATTGTAGGTTTGTCTGTCTGTAACCGAAACTATATTACTATACAAGTCACAATTCCCTTTGTTATTTACATCACATTTACCATGATTTTATTTTTATTTATACCTCAATTATTAATAAAATTGTTTTACATTACTTATACTGTTGACCATATCTACATACTACTAACATGCAATTGTATTTAATAAATATATGCTTAGTATTATTGATTTCTAATTGTTTGGTTTTATCTTAATGAATATGAGCAAAATCTCTTCAATAAATCTTTAAAAGAAATCCCCTAACAAGAAGAAATAACTAATATTATTTTTACTTCCTATTTTAAACTAAACAGTTAAATTTAGGAAAATTTACCAATGAAAGACGGGAGTAACGGAAAATGATGGGAAGAGTTAGTTTCAAAGTTGTTCTATTTTTCAATCATACCCCTCTGTTCAAAATCTTTTTATCTTACATTCTTATTCAGTTTCATTAGCCTTTCTAATTTAATATGATATTTTATTATATTAAAACTTAAATACTTGCACCCGGAGGGTGCATACATTTGCTAGTATATATAATAAAGCTTAAGAGGAAATTGAAAGAAAAAGAAAGAAAGAAAGAAAGAAAGAAAGAAAGAAAGAACCTAAAATATTAAAAAAGAAAGAAAAAAAAGAAAAACCTAAAATATGAAGAAAAGAAAGTTAAAGAAAGAAAGAAAGAAAGAAAAAAAAAAAAAAAGAAAGAAAGAACCTAAAATATGAAAAAAAGAAAATTAAAGAAAGAAAGAAAGAAAAAAGGAAGGAAATAATAAAACCCTGTCATATTTGGTTGAGAAAAAAATTGATTATGGTATTTAAATGATGTACATTTTGTACGTTTTTTTTTTTACTAGATGTAAAAACGGCCTTGGTGGACTCATTAAAAATGAAGGCACCGCAGTAATGACTAAGGGCATCGTAGCAATTTTTTAGAATTTACCATATTTACATTTTTTTGTTAAAAAGTAATATTAAATGTAAAATCTTTTTTTTTTTAAATTGAGGAAAATAAACAAAAAGCTTTAAAATCAAATATTTTTATTGACAAATAACAGATTATGATACATTGAAGTGGGACATTTTCAAAAGGGAAATCAAACATTAGAGAATTCACAAAAAGTTTGTGCTTGTAATTTTCTCATTTTATCTTTATCTTTAATAATAATATCCATTGTATTCTTTTTTGTTTACTAGATGCAAAATCAGAACCTAAACTTAACCAACCTGTTTTAAACCTAAACTGTGACACAACTGACATTTGATAATGGTGGGGGAGTGTTTGATGAAGAAGGACCATTGATGTCAACGGGAGGACAAATTTTGGTAAGACGATGGCGGGGTAAAGGGAAACAAAAACTGAGGGGGTCTGGTTGGACGGTGAGCTCATTTCAGATTAGTGGGCACACCTGATAATGAGGTGATTTTAAAATAATTGAGTCATTTTGTTTTTACACATTGTGAACAATTTTGATAACTTTTATAAAACCCAACAAATCTTAATAGAATTTATGTCATTATCTCTCTATTTTTTTTTTAAATATGAAGCTTGATATTTGTACTATTTAGATTTTTCGGACTATTGTCCTCATCTTTATTGTTTTATATAAACAATTTTTCGACCGATGCGTTATCCAGCCTTCTTCAGGTGTTTCTTGACTAACTCGGGAAGGATCTTGTCGAAATCGGGAGCGTTTGAAAGACGACTTCACAATCTAAGATAAATGTATCAGAATACTTTTTTGTCGTTCTTTTTTCTTATTTCTACACAAACACACACACACACACACACACACACACACACATATATATATATATAATATATATATGTGTGTGTGTCTGTGTGTGTGTGTGTGTGTGTGTGTGTGTGGTGTTAAAACAAGTTATTCAGAGGATGAAATTATATATTATAAACAGATCATATATTATATATTGTATGTATATATATATATATATATATTATATAGGCATGAATATATATTATTAATACGATCATATATATATTATATATATATAATATATATATATATATATATTATATGGAGGAGAGCGGGGGAGAGAGAGAGAGACTCGCATAGGTGAGAAACTGTCAGTAACCCAAGCACCGTTAACTCCATGTTCACGCTACCCTAATCTAGATATAAATTCTCTATCAATGATTATTAACCACTGTTTACTTATAAATATACCACACACACACACACACACACACACACCACACACATACACATTACACAGCACACATTGGAAAAATACGACTAATTCATTTCTGTTTTTTCGCCAGTTGAAGCGGATAGAATTTCCTGATGAAAAATTAAATCATATATTTTTTCTGATGCTTTATTTCCAATGTAATTTTATTATATTTTTTCGACCCTTTCTTTTAGTTATTAACATTGGTTGAATATATAGCCCATGCTATTTTCATCAAATTTGTATGTACATATGAATATATACATACATAGATTTGTTTTTATGTACATTTATATTTACATTATTTATGTAGTTTTTTTTAAGGGTTTTTATAGAATTATATATTAAGTATTCACATCTAAAACAAAAGATTTATACACAGTTGTATGTCTCCAAATTCTATTCTAATTGATAATAATCGTAGGTAATTATTTCTTCGATTTATCGTCATTTGTTTTGGACAGAGTTATATAGTTTCAAGTAATTAATGATTCATCCATAGTATAAAAAAATTATAGCTTCAAGTAACTGTATTTCTTAATACAGATAATTTACAGTAATATATATATTTTTACCAACCCCTCCGCACGAGCAGGATGTGACACAAGGTCAATTTTCTTTAAGCGGAGTTCAACAGGTTTGAATTCAGAGTTTTTCCTTAGACCGGTTGCCTAACCCAGGTTTAAAGAGCCCAGTCTGCCCTACTATTTATCCATAGCTGGAGGGAGAGTAGGATTCATACCTTTCCCAAGGGATAGCGTAAATTGAAATGCAATTATCACATCCAGGATTTGAACTCGGGGCGACGAGTCTATTTCCCCTGACTTTAACCATCGCACCACCGCTTCTATTTTACAGTTAATATAGGTAAGGTAACTTCGTCAGGGTGGTTCTAAAGGTTGGTATCAACGCAAGAGTCTATCCCCCTTTTCAATAGTTGCTTTAGACCAAGGAGATTATTTAAGCGTCTACCATCAGCTCCTTACTTTACCGCACAGATCCGCTGAGTGGCAAGGGCCGGTATCGAACTAAGAACCTTGTGGTTTCTAACCAAACGCTCTACCGACTGAGCTAACCTGGCCTGTCAGTAAAATATAATGAAGGGCTACTCCACATCCCCAGAGCAAGAGTATTTCCTTGTCAGGACATATACATGATGATATTCAATGCTACTGCATAACTGCACCATTTATTCTATGGCTAACGTGCTGGACTGTTTGATCTCGTAGTAAGCGAGTTTCAAATCCAGTCGCGTTGTTAAATTTTACCAAACAATCTTCTGCTATCTCTTGTCACTGCCTGCAATCGTTTCTTTTTCTTTCTTTTTTTTTTCTCTCTTTCCTACATTTTGTTTTCTCTCAATTATTAGTCTTTCTTCCTTTTTCTTTTTTCTCTTTTTCTTTCTTCTTTTTTCTTCTCTTTCTTCAGAATCGTTTTATAATTATTTCTATCATTCTCTTTTATTCTTTTCATACCTTTGCATCTTCCTTAAAAATGTCTGAAGTATTAGTCTTTCTTTCTTTCTTTCTTTCTTCCAGTATCCTTTATTTGTTATTTCTATCACTCTTTTTTACTATTTGTAAAGAAACGATTTGAGGAAAAGGTTAGATGGGAACAACACATGCTGTCTTGAAACAATTTCCTGGAAGCAGCTTCCTACCAAAAAAAAGCACGACATCTTACCCTCCTCACACAAAACATCCAAGTAAGAAACAAGAAGAAACACGGAGAAGTTAAAGACAAACTCGTAAGTGATGTCCTCCTCTGACCTACTCCACATGGATACACTAAGCTGAGCAGCAAAAACTTTATGAATACTATATATATATATTATATATATATATATATATATATATATATTTTCTGAAACTACTAATTCCTACTGCTTACTGCTCGTTTTTAAAGTTAGACAATGGAAAAAGTATATGAGTTTCACACATGAAAATGGCCACAAGAGACATGCTGAAGCGCTTGTGAGTAAATATTTGGTGGATTGCGACACCAATTCCACCCAGATATTAAAAGATGGCCAGACAGTTAGAAAGGATTGAACAAAAACTCGTCCGACAAGAATTGTCAGTAGAGTTTAACAAAACATGTTTTAAAAGAAAAATGCTGCCAATATATATATATATATAGTATATATATATATATATAATATATATATATCATGTCCCACTGTTAGCATGGATATCCATGAACAATCTCTCTCCATCCGTCCCTATCCGCTTATCATTTCTCGGGAGGTCCTCTATGCAGGCATCTTGTATCCGATTAGAGCTGGTCAATGTAGTCTTTGTTTGGTCGGCCTACACTGCGTGCCCATGTGCTGACTTCCACAGGAGGACGTTGCTTATTGAGTTCGTCCTTGCTTCTCCAGCAGTTCCGCATTGTCTTTCCGGCTTACTCGGATGTTTGGGTGATATATGGCCAGGTGGCCGTATTGCTGTTTTCTCGTATGGTGTTGTCCACGTTCTTGTTCAGGATCACACGCAGCATTTTTGTGGCAGCTCCCATCTAGTTTATTCTCTTAGTCGCTTCGTTAGGGGTCCCAGGTGGTGCAGCCATACAGGCAGTACTGACACGACAACGGCCTTGGAAAGAACTGTCACTTTAACTTTGTCTGTTGAGATTGGATTTCCGTATGACTTAATTTATTATAGCGGACCATCCTTTTCCCCGCCCTGTCGGCTGGGGGCTTTAGAATTGCACCGACTGACCTCTGCAGAGGGGTAAGATCCCCAATTGGGGCCACCTGTTGGCCGTGGTTGGCGACCCGTTGAGCTTTAGGATGAGCCCAGGTGGATGAGCAGTTCATGACATGCAATTACTCCACTGGGCCCTATCTTGGGCTAGACGGGGCGGTCGGAGAGGGCCCCCTCCGATCAATCGGCTGCGTCCGTCAAGCCCTACACCTATATAATTTTTCCCAAACCCTATATGCCCTTAATTGGACAAGCCCCCAATTCCTTTTTATTATATGGGTGCTTAGAAGGCGGTGGCTGCGGGTCTACATGTTCTGGGATATTGAACGTTAAACTCTATCTGATGTGAGCTTTTCCAGTTTTGGAGGTTTGGGGAATGTGAGCACCCCTTCATCACCATGCTCCCTGGTCCTTCTGACCCGGAGTTGTAGATACTGTTAGGGTCCCATCTATGGGTATAAAATTTAGAAAACCGTATTTTATTAAAAAAATTGTATTATCCATTAAAGAATTGATTTATTTCAAAACTTTATTGGGCATTAAATGACCCACTGAGTTTGCATATGCCGTTAAAACAAAAACAAACAAACCAAACCAAACCATGCCTTTCCTATACGTGCAATAACAATATGAAGGTAAAAATGGATTGAATCCGACAATATGTGTAGAAATTCTTTGTAGAAAAAAACGAACAAGATGTTTAAAGTTTTGTGCTGACAGAAATCTGTTTCGACCATATGCAGGTCTTTATCAATAGCAACATTGTATTCTAAACATCAATTGATATTTATATACAACTTTACTGCAAACTCTTTTGAGTTTAATGATAAAAATGCTTATAATCTTTTTAAAAATAAAATAAATTTTATTTTTTAAAATAAAATACGCATTTTTTAAAAATTATTTGGAAAATTCCGGTACTAATCGAGAGCGTTCTGTGCCTCAGTGGATTTAATTGATATATATTTATTTCGTTTTTTCGTTTACAATGTTGCTTTGATAAAGACCAGCATATGGTTGAACAGATTCTGTCAGCAAAACTTTAAACATCTTGTTGTTTTTTCTTACAAAACTTTTCTACCACATTTAAACATATTTATAAAAGTATATTTTGGCAGCATATTATTGTTACTTTCAGAAAACTTGATGATTACTGTAAGAAATTACTTTCAGGAAATAAGAAATAGTAACCGGCAATTCTGGAAAAATGAAGGTTAAGTTTAAGGGATTATATTTGATTCATCTGGCCACGTGATGGGCGAGAAGGGGATGCGATTAGAATCTCGTTTTATATCAACATACTTATTGTTATACCAGTAGACTGGCAGTCTAAGTAGTTGTAATAAAAAAGCCAACTAAAATAAGATGAAAGAAATGCGAGACCAACAAATTAATTACGGTTAATCCTATTGGGCGTGTTTGTGACGATCATTCACACATTTACCACACATATATTCCTTTCTCTCTCTCTCTCTCTCTCTCTCTCTATATAATATATATATATATATATATATATATATATATTATATAAGATAAATTCTAATGAGGTCAGACAGAACCTACTATTAGTTTCGCATAAAGGCCTCTTTCAGGGCTAAAATCCGAACCTCTTTATTATGCTCTCTTAGTATCGAAGCAGTTTAAATATTAGCTTTCTCTAGCGGTTATAATGAATATATATATTATCTTATATTACATATATATGCATATAAATGTTTTTCTTTTGGCCAATATGTACCAATAGATTATTTTTGTTTAGCGTACGGAATATCTTGCGTCCTTCTTTTTTTCAAAAATTTTTCTTCCTGGGTTGGATGTTTGGTAGTTATATATTTTACAATCAAAACTTGCTGGGTTTTTCTCCCGCAAGGACTACCAACACGCTTGTTATAATATATATATATTAAAATACTAATATAATAATATATATATTTATATTTATACAAAAAGTAACGTCTGTTTTGGTATGTGATTTTGTATGAGATTGCCATGAACATTAAAATCGGGCATACATTTTTATATGTTTATAACGAGGAAAAGTGCAAAATTTAATTTTCTGATTTTCTATTGAATAAATGATGTAATTGAATACCTTAAAAATCAAATCGATTTATTCGGATACTTCACAGTTCTTCATAAAGCACAAAAAGGCGTGCAATCCGCCCTGTTAAATATCACATACTTCTATAGGCGAAAATTCAATTTTAATGCATCTTTTTTGAAAATTATTGTTTTGTGATTTAGGTACTAATTTATAAAAAAGAAAAAATCTAATTTTTTTAGGGTACTAAAAATTCATGAAATGGTTCAATCCAAAGGGTGCATCTTCAAATACTATCTATTCTATTTTCTTTATACATATATACAGGGCAGTTGTGTGATATGTGTATGTCCAGAGAGAACTTCGAAAATAAAAAATTAACGACAAATTAAATTATATATGTATTATACACATTAAATATAACCAGGGCTTGTTTTTTGAGCAAAAATGATAAAGATTTTATTTTATATTTGTGAAAATAATTTTAAAAATAAATAAATGATAACAGAATGGAATATTTTTTTGCATTTAATATTTTGAATATAGACATAACGTTTATTTTTCAGAGTGGCAGCCTGGATCAATTGCAAGTTTTTTTTGTTACATGGGGATTTTTTAATGAGGCAATCCGGACGAGGATCGAACTCACGATTGAGTAATTAATGGTTATCCGCGGGGACTAACTTAAAAAATCCCCCTCTTACCGCTTAGCCGTTCTAGTTCATTAAATATATACAAAAAAAATTGCAATACGAAAAATTTTACATTTTTAATTCTTAGCTTCTTTTTATTTTAAAAAAGCACATTTTAATCATCAGCTTTTTTTATTGTACCAATCTTATGGGTTCAAAACATTACTCCGCACTGGTTGATTTGGACGTGTTTTTTACAATATTTCAGCGGTGAATTTAAAAAAAGTATACGAATTTAACCAAAATTTTCAAAGTTGCAAACTATCAGACATTATTAGACCTGTTTGGAGGCTAAAAATACCAATTCAATGTTATCTTATTTATTTTCAATGTTGCTACACACGTTCTTTTTGTTTATTTTATTGGCACGTTTTGCATTTAAATAAGCTTTCAAAAGTTGCGATTTCTAAAATTTTTCCCAAAAGTTTCGACCGTACCAACTATCAGGTAAGGTGTAAATAGCAGGACCCTTGCTAGAAACATCAGTTAGAACGTTAATTTTTCAATAGTTTTTTAAGGGGTTCTACAGAGTTTTAGTTTTTTATTACTTGCGTCAAAACTAGTCAGAACATAGTTCAAAATAATCGATTTGGACGTGTTTCAGGGTTGATTTTAAAGTATACGGAATTTAAGATAAATTTTCAAGTTAACTCAAAATCAGATTTTCTCTTTTTCTTTTCTTTTTTTTTTTTTTTTTTTCTTTTTTTTTTTGCGAACGGGATCAAGTTTTATTCACGATATGAGCACTACTACTTATATATATTAGCACACTGTATCATCATGTTGTACGCAGTTTTAAACTGATATTTTCCAAACTTCTCATCTTCAAAATTACTTCAGGCTTCTTCACACAGCCATAGTTAGTTGTGCAAAATGAACAAATTGAAAGATATTTCCCGGACTGGACTTAATTTTTCTAGGATCTCTCT
>CM042157.1:61208019-61213019 GCA_023376005.1 Doryteuthis pealeii
CGAGAGAATGATGATAACTCGAGTAGGTTACTCATTTCCATTCTTAAATAAATTTATGCTCTACATTGTATTGAGCACTTTGTATTTGTTTTTTCTCAACTTTACTCTGGATATTGTGCGCTTCCAACGATCGTTCTTAATACCCACCGATAAGTTAATACTTATACATATACAAATATATATATATATATATATATATATATATTATATATATCTGCATCTATATACTAACAAAATTATACTTAGGATCCTTCTCGGAGAATTCGGCGTATTTAAGTTCTGTCATTGATTCTGTTTCCTAAACGTGCTCTATAAGGAGGTATTGAGCACTATTAAGTACTAGCAGGGGCTACCCGGCGTCGTCTAGGAAAATGGGGATTTTTTAAAGTTAGTTCCGCAGATCCATAATTACTGAATCGTGAGTTGAATCCTCGTGAGATGCCTCATTTAAATCCCTATGTAAAAAAATAGACCCTGTATTGATCCAGCTACTCTGAAAAGAAATGTTAATGTCTACTATTTAAAATATTAAATGAAAAAAAAATCCATGCTGTTATCATTAAATTTTTTTTTTAATTATCTTCACGAATATAAATCTAATCTCTATTATTTTTGCTCAAAAATAAAGCCCTGGTGATATTTAATGTATATATATATATATATATATATATATATATATTTACTTTGTCGTTAACTGTTTTATTTTTGAAGTTTCCTCCGGACATACATATACACACAACTGCCCTTTATATATGTACTAGTAGCAGGTACCCGGCATCACTTGGGTAGAGGGGAATTTTTTTAAAGTTAGTTCCGCAGATCCATTATTACTGAATCGTGAGTTGAATCCTCGTGGAATGCCCCATTTAAATCCCTATGTAAAAAATAGACCTTGCATTGATCCAGCTACTCTGAAAAGAAATGTTAATGTCTAAGATATTAAATGAAAAAAAATATCCATGCTGTTATCATTTAAATTTTATTTTTTTAATTATCTTCTGGTGATATTTAATGCGTATATATATATATATATTTACTTTGTCGTTAATTTATTTTCGAAGTTTCCTCTGGACATACATATACACACAACTGCCCTTTATATATGTATAGAAGATTATCTCGATTTTCAATTTCATTTTTTCCGTAGTCAAAATTCTAACTAGTTAGGATTTTCTTTTTTTCTTTTTTTCACCCACTTTCTTTTTTTTTTTCGTTGAGTCATCCTCTTTCTTCAAAAACGATTTTTTACTCCCATTTGTTTGTTTATAATGCTCCAGTTATTTCGTAGCTCTGTTGTTCGGGGCCGTAAGATACGCCGACTGTACCTCTGCAGAGAGGTGAGATATTCCCAATGGGGCAACTTATTGGTTGTGGTTGAGGACCCGTGATGCTTAAGGACGGAATTCTGGTGGCTGAGCAGGCCATGACAGGTAACACTCCACTTATGTCCCTTACATAGGCTTGACGGGCGGTCTGAGAGCCCCTCTCATATCAGTTGGCTGGTCACGTCAAGCCCTAGCGCCTATATGATTGTCCCGATTCTATTGCCCTTATGACAACCCCTAACCCTTTTTTTCATATATGTGCTAGAAAGCGGTGGATGAGGGTCCTTGTCCTGGGTATGACGTTAAACTACATCTAATGGGGAAGTTCCAATTTTGAAGCTCTGGGCAATGTGGAGTACCCCTTAATCACAATTACTCCCATGTCCACACTGACCCGGAGTGGTAGCACCTGTTAAGGTCCCATCTATGAGGGAAATAGAAAAAAATATTATCAAAAATGTGTTTAAATATTGAGTTTGAAAAAAAGAAAAAGAAAGAAATACCCAACAAGAATGAATAAAAGAAAACATATTCGACATAAAATAACCCAACAAGGGTTGAAATGCCGTAAAATCCAACCAACCAACCAACCAACCAACCAACCAACCAACCAACCAACGTGCGTGTCATTTAAACAAACAAGTGAAACGCGAATACAGTTAACCAAACGAACACATTTGACTATATTTATATCATTTGCATCCTTTTCAAAACACTTTCGTTGCCTGATGACTGTCACAGAGCAAGAAACCAATGGTAGTAAAATTGTTCCAATGCAAATAAATATAAACTAAAACATTTATTTATTTATCTATTTCTCTCTCTCTCTCTCTCTCTCTCTCTCTCTCTCTCTATATATATATATATATATATATATATATATATATATATATATATACCTTTGAAAGAAAGGAAAAACTCAATAAACCGTAATTCTGTAATAAATTTATTTCGACCAAAACTTAAAAGGCTTTTAGAAAGTTTAGAATTTATATATATATATATATATATATATATATATATATATATATATATATAGAGAGAGAGAGAGAGAGAGAGAGAAACTGTTAAAATTATCCTGAGGAAATTTGTTTTTTTTCTTTTTTTAACTCCTTTCTTTTTTCCGTTGAGTCATTCTCTTTTTTCATAAACGAGTGTTTATTCTCATTTGTTTTGCTTACAATGCTCCAATTATTTTGTTTATTTCGTATTACGTGTTTATTTGTTCGAATACTTTACATTGTTCGTTATATTCAATAATAATCTCACGATATAAATGGGAATTATTCTTTAAAAATACCCCGAGAATTTTCAAATCATATTAGTGTTCATTTTCTTCTGATAAATTTTAATCCGATAAAATGTGAATTCTATTCTATCTCTCTCTCTCTCTCTATCTATCTATCTATCTATCTATCTCTCTCTCTCTCTCTCTCTATATATATATATATATATATATATATATATATACATTGCTTCAAATTGAACTCGTAACTCGAAGACCACACACACACACACACACACACACATACAGCTCAGTCGGTAGAGCGTTCGGCTAGAAACCACAAGGTTCCTAGTTCGATACCGGCCCTCGCCAACTCAGCGTATGAGCAGCACAGGGATCTGTGCGGTAAAGTAAGGAGCTGGTGGTAAGTGTGGCGCTCCACCTCAGACGCCAAAACAATATTCTTGGTCTAGCGCTATTGAAAAGGGGATAGACTATATATATATATATATATATATATATATATATATATATATATATATATATATATATATAGTTTTCGGGTTACGTAACCGAATTGAAGCAATTATTTTATGAATTATTTCAATATTCTTTTATTGCGCCGATCAGGAAAAAAGTAGATTCAATATTACTGAATAGTTCGTGTCCTGGGTATGACGTTAAACTGCATCTCGTGGTGTGGTTCCAATTCTGGATCTCTGGGGAGTGGGGAGTACCCCTTCATCACCATGAATCCAAGGTATATTCAGACCTGGAGTGGTAGTACCTGATTAAATAGATAAAATGTGTTTTAAAAGTGTTTTTAAAAATGAATTGAAAAATTGTGAATACCCAACAAGAATGAATAATACAAAAATGTCTTCGGCATAAAATAATCCAACAAGGATTGTCATGCCGTAAAACTCAACCAACCAATCAACCCACCGACAGTAAAAATTGTGACAAATTCGGATTTTCTTTTTTTTTTCCGTTGAGTCATTCTCTTTCTTCAAAATCGATTATTTATTCTTATTTGTTTGCCTACAATGCTCCAATTATTTTGTTTATTTCGTATTACGTGTTTATTTGTTCGAGTATTTAATAATAATCTCACGAAATGAATGGGAATTATTCTTGAAAAACATTCCTAGTATTTACAATTCATTTCCCCCAAACAGATCTTAATCTGATAAATGTTGTTTGGCTAATTGGATTTTACGGCATGTAAACCTTTACTGGATTATTTTATGCCAAATACATTTTATCTAATTCATTCTTGATAGGTATTGAATATTTTTTTAAACTCAATTTTTCAAAACATTTTTGGACTCATTTTCCTATTTAATCCATAGATGGGACCCTAACAGATACAACCACTGCGGGTCATAATGTACCTAGTAGTAATAGCGATGAAGAGGACTGATAAATATGTATTCAATTCTTTAAAAAACACATGAAGCTTATAGTAGTGTAACAATAGTAAGAAAGTAATATTTTAAATACTTTTATATATATATATATATATATATATATATATATATATATATATATATATACAAATGGGTGTGTTGTATATGTGTGGGAGTATATATATTCAGTGTGACATAAAAATGAAAAATGTATGACTTAAGATTTTTTTTTATTTTTTATCTGGGATAGTCTCACGAGATTCAGCACAAGTTTTCAGCGTAACATAACGTAACGTAACGCAACGTAACGTAGCGTAACTAAAAAGGTGTTGCTGACCAGTCGGTTTATACGCTCTTAGAATCAATTTGAAAAAAAGGATTTAAATCACACCCTTTCTCTTTCTCTATCTATCTATCTATCTATCTATACATATATATATATATATAATATATAGAGAGAGAGAGAGAGAGACAGACACACACACACACACACACACACACACACACACACACACACACACACACACACACACACTCTATATATATATATCTTCTTTATATTTCTTTCTAATTAGATATTTCTTTTTCTTCTTCTTCTTCTTCTTCTTCTTCTTCTTCTTCTTCTTATTATTATTATTATTATTATTATTATTATTATTATTATTATTATTATTCACCCCTTTTGAGTTTTCTTACCAGTGTTAGCTGATGGTATTTCACTGGAGTCTGAGTGACAGCAAGTCTCCTCAGGTCTCCAGGACTCTTCTGAGTATTCTGGCAGATTGCAGCAATGCAGTGTTCTGAATGGTTACAATCCTTCCTTTGATATCCAAACTTTCCAAACCCTTTTCTAATCCTTTTGGGACTGTTCCAAGTGCACCAACCACAATTGGTATCACTTTCACTTTCATGTTCCATAACTTTTTCAGTTCTCTGGCAAGGTCCAGATATTTGTCCATTTTTTCGTTTTCCTTTAGTTTCACCCTGTGATCTGCTGGCACTGCAAAATCCACCAGTTGACAAGTTCTTTCTTTTTTGTTT
>CM042157.1:61218019-61220519 GCA_023376005.1 Doryteuthis pealeii
ACAGTTTACAACAGAAGCTTTTCAATTGATGTATGGGCTTAAAGCAAGACATATAATTGTAAAAGTCTTGTATCATAAAACAAAGCCTTCATTTTCTTGTATGGGCTTGAAAATAAATAAGATAACATTGAATATGGTATTTGTTGTGATGTTAGTCCCAACAGTAAAAAGAAGTCAAGTCGAGATGGGGTAAAATAAGACAAGTGTATTTACAATTAATGGTACATGTACGACTAGCTTGTCGTTAACGGGAACAGTCCTACCTTTCCACTCGGTGTCTCACTATTTATAGTGAGAACCGGTGCATGTTCTCCACTGTAGGAACGGCCGGTACAACAGTATTTTTAGCAAGCCTCCAACAGGTCTAATAATGTCTGATAGTTTGCAACTTTGAAAATTTTGGTTAAATTTGTATACTTTAAAATCGACGCTGAAATATTGTAAAAACACGTCCAAATCAACCAGTGCGGAGTAAGTTTTGACCCAATAGATTGGTACAATAAAAGAAGCTGATGATTAAAATGTGTTTTTACAATAAAAAGAAGCTAAGATTTAAAAATATAAAATATTTCGTATTGCAATTTTTTTGGTATATATTTAGAACTAGAAGCGGCTAGCGGTAGAGGGGGATTTTTTAAAGTTGGTCCCGCGGATCCATTATTACTCAATCGTGAGTTCGATCCTCTTCGGATGCCTCATTAAAATCCCCATGTAACAAAAAGACCTTGCATTGATCCAGCCACTCTGAAAATAAACGTTAATGTCTATTATTCAAAATATTAAATGCAAAAAAATATTCCATTCTGTTATCATTTAAATTTTATTTAAAAAAATTCTTTTCACAAATATAAATAAAATCTTTATCATTTTTGCTTAAAAACCAAGCCCTGGTTATATTTAATGTGTATATACATATATATTTACTTTGTCGTTAATTGTTTTATTTTCGAAGTTTCCTCTGGACATACACATACACACAACTGCCCTGTATATATGTATAGAAATAGATAGATAGTATTTGAAAATGCACCCTTTGGATTGAACCATTTTCCTGAATTTTTAGTACCCTAAAAAAATTAAGATTTTTTCTTTTTTATAATTAGTAGTAAATCACAAAACAATAATTTTCAAAGATGCATTAAATTGAATTTTCGCCTTTGGTATGTGATATTTAAACAGGGCGGATTGCATGCGCTGTTTGTGCTTTTGAAGAACTGTGAAGTATCCGATAAATCGATTGATTTTTAAGTATTCAATTACATCATTTATTCAATAAAAATCAGAAATTAAATTTTGCACTTTTCCTCATTATAAACATATAAAAATGTATGCCCGATTTTAATGTTCAATGGCATCTCATACAAAATACATACCAAAACAGACGTTACTTTTGTATATATATATATATATATATATATATATATATATATATATATATATACCAAGCGTGTTGGTAGATCCTTGCGGAGAGAAAAAACCCAGCAGAAAGTTTGATTGTAAAAATATACTACCAAACATCAACCAGGAAGAAAAATTTTTTGAAAAAAAGAAAGGACCAAGATATTCGTACCAACAAAAAATAATCTATTGGTACAGTATTTGGCCAAAAGAAAAAACAATTTATATGCATATATATGTATATAAGATATATATATATTCATATAACCGTTAGGAGAAAGCTAATATGTAAAGTGCTCGATACCTAAGTAGAGCAAATAATAAAGAGTCGGATTTTAGCCCTGAAGAGCTTTATGCGAAACTAATAGTAGGTTCGTCTGACTCATTAGATTTATCTTTATATATATATATATATATATATATATATATATATATATATATATATATATATAGAGAGAGAGAGAGAGAGAGAGAGAGAGAGAGAAGGAATATATGTGTGTAAATGTGTGAATGATCACACAAACACGCCCATGGATTTACCGTAATTAATTTTGTTTGTCTCGCATTTCTTTCATCTTAATTTTAGTTGCTTTTTATTACAACTACTTAGACTGCCAGTCTACTGGTATTAACAATAAGTATGTGTGGGATATAAAACGAGATTCTAATCGCATCCCCTTCTCCCCATCACGTGGCAGATGATCAAATATAATCCCTTAAACTTAACCTTCATTTCTTCCCAGATTGCCCGGTTACTTATTTCTTATTATCCTGAAAGTATTTCTTACAGTAATCATCAGTTTTCTGAAAAGTACATATATGCTGCCAAAATATACGTTTATATATATGTTAATGTGTAGAAAGTTTTGTAGAAAAAACAACAAGATGTTTAAAGTTTTGCTGACAGAAATCTGTTTCAACCATATGCGGTCTTTATCAAAGCAACATTGTAAACGGAAAAACGAAATAAATATATCATTAATCACGAGGCACAGAACGCTCTCGATCAGTACCGGAATTTTCAAATAATTTAAAAAAAATGCGTATTTCATTTTAAAAATAAAATTTATTTTATTTTTAAAGATTATAAGCATTTTTATCA
>CM042157.1:61225519-61230519 GCA_023376005.1 Doryteuthis pealeii
CTACCACGGAATTACTTGATACCATATATATATATATATATATATATATATATATATATATATATATATATATATATATATATATATATATATATATATATCTTTGTCTTTCTTTCATTCTATCTATAAATATTTATTTATATTTATATTTCTTATTTGTCCCATTTTATTTCACCCAATGTTTTTAAATGAAACATTCCAAATTGTCTTGCGTCGCTTAAATGCCCAACATAAAATTAAAAGGAATTGAATATATATATATATATATATATATATATATATATATATATATATATATATATATTTGTCTTTCTTTCTTATATTTTTTTCATCTCAAGCTTTATTCCCTCTTCCTTTCTTTACACGTTAGGCTTCTTTCTTTCATATCTATTTTCATTTCTTTCTTTCTTTTTCTTTCTTTCTTTCTTTCTTTCTTTTCTTTCTTTCTCTAACTACATTTGCAAATTCTTTCTTTAATTTCCCGTCTCTCCCAAGCATTTACCTATCTCCCTGCCCCCTCCCCCATGTCTCACACCACCCTATCCCTCGCTCTGCAATTCCAAGTTCCCCGGTGGAAACGCGATATTCCTTATGCATTTTTTAATTACCAGGAATGCGCCAAGTCAATGCAAATCCTTCAGTCTCAATCTTCCCCTTTCATATAATTAGGACATCTTCATTCGCGTCATGAGAGCAAAGTGTGGGGGTGGTGGTGGTAGGTCTTTGGCGCGGTCTCATTCAGGTGTCAAATGACGGTAAATTGCAGGTAAGATATGTTGTAATGAGCTCCATAAGTAATAGGCAAAACCTCTGTAAATACTTATAGTAGATATACATGCGTTATATTGATAGTTACTAGCAAAATAAAAAAAACGTCCGGGCGATGTAAAAATAGATTTTTGAAACATATTGGTGGGAGTTAAAAATTCAATGTCAGCGAGTATGTACCCTAAGTAAGTAAAATCATCAAATTCATTAAAGGATTAAAAAATAAAACAATTTGAAATGGAAACTTTAAATATATATTAAAATAAAACAAACTATATATAGATATATAATACCAGTCATGTATCTATTAAAACATGTTTGAAAAAACAATGAGGACTGTCTAATGCTGCATGTTCAAATTTTGAGTGTATTTATTATATGTTATGGCGATTTTGGGTAATGTGACGTAAGCAGTGACGTAGTTTTTGTTACAGACAAAAACCGGAAGCGAATCTCCATTATTAATAGATGATTTTTGTTACCATCCAAATTTCAGTTCCATAATGAAATGCCAGTATTAAACTTTGTATGTTATCAGAATTTTGCAAGCAATATGATTGATACAAGGGAACTGTATTGTTTCTATATTATTTCAGTAATATTCGCAGAGTTCCGTCCCGGCCACCTGCCTCAAAAACCGCTGGCTGTTGAAAAAGACACCAGCTACGATTGAAGTCCGTAGCCGAAGCGGTGTAACTTGAAAAAAAAAACATAAAAAAAACCAACAAAAAACAACCAACTTAGGGCGTTTTTCACGAAAACCCAACCCCAACTCTAACCTTAACCCTAACTCTAAACCCTAACCCTAACCCTAAACACCCTAGTTAAAATTAACAGTTTTATTACAACATTTGTGGGTTCTGATTTTTCTGGGTCACCCTGTATACAGAGTGACCCAGAAAAAAAAAAACAGAGCCCAAATTATTTATTAATTTTCCCATTAAACTAACCCTAAACCCTAACCCTAAACCCTAACCCTAGTTTTTTTTTCAAGTGACACCGCTTCGGCTACGGACTTCAATCGTAGCTGGTGGTTTTTGAGGCTGGATGCCGGGATGGAACTGCGAATATACCCATTATTTCAAATATATCCAACCACCAACATAACCTTGATAATTTTTATTGCACTCTAACACAGTTATTTTGCTCGATATAGATTTTGGACCAAGTATCCAATAGGCACCCCAGATGGGAGCTGTTTTGAAAGGAACACCTTTTGTTTACAAACAACAGACGATTTTTTTTGCATCTGATGATCAAATGATTGTCAGGGACGATGTTAAAAACAAAAACAAAAACATGGGGCATGTTCAAAAAGTATCGTTTTTTAAAAAACAAATTGAATATATAAACCATCACCAGGGCAAAATTAGGGAGCTATGTCATAAAGCTTCTTTCAAATTTCTTTTAACAGTGAAATGAAAGGAAAATATGAGAAACCTATTTGGTAGGTTGGTCGGATTTTACGGCGTGTCAACCCTTGTTGGGTTATTTTATGCCGGAGACGTTTATTTTTAATCATTCTTCAGGCGTACTCACTTTTTTAAATACATTTTTAAAACTATTTTTTCTAATTAACCCATAGATGGGACCCTAACAAGTACTAAAACTCCGGAGCAGAGTGGACCTGGGAGTAATGTTGATGAAGGCGTACTCTATAATCCCCACAGCTCCAGAATCGGAACTTCACCATCAGATAGATTTTAACGTCATACCCAGGACATTAAGACCCTCAGCTACCGCTTTCTAGCATATATAGTCATTTACTAAACTTAGCTTAGATGTGGCACAAGGCTAGATGTATGGGACACACAGTGAGAATAGAACTCACTAACAATGGTTTGTCAATCTAGCGTGCTAACCATTACACCAGGTGAGGTGCCCTTCTAGCATATATATGATTCCTAGGAGGCGCGTGGTCTAATGGTTAGAGTCATAGGAAATGGAATCGTCAACCCGAGTTCAATTCCTGGACGAAGCTGTTTGAATTTCACATAGAGCTAATACCTTTGGGAAAGGTATGAATCCGATTCTCCCTCCAGCTATAGGTAAATAGCAGGGCAGACTGGGCTCTTTAACCTTGGCTAGGTAACCAGTCTAGGAGACGGAAAACTCTGAATTCAAACATGTTAAACTCCGCCTAAGAAATTGACCTTGTGTCACATCCTGCTCGTGCGGAGGGGTTGGTAAATATATATATATGATTCCTAGAAAAACGAACAAGATAACTACGTAGTGTTCGTTTTCCGTTTCTTCCTTGGTCACAGAATAAAATGAAAACTGCAACCCCCATCTTTTTTTCTTTCCTTCCTTTAATCAATCACTAGAAGCGGTTACCCAGCGTCGACTGGGTAGAGAGTGGGACAAAAGTTAATCTCGCAGATCCATTATTACTGAATAAAGAGTTGGATCATCGCAGGATGCCCCATTAATATCCCTATTTAAGAAAGACCATGCATTGATCCGGTTAGGTAAAGTTGCAGATGAAAAAGTGCACAGACCTTCTGAAAAGAAAAAAATTAATGTATCCTATTAAAAATATTAAATGCAAAAACAAAAAATCTTTGTTGTTACTATTTGAATTTTATTTTTTAATTATCTTCACGAATATAAATAAAATCTTCATTATTTTTGCTCAAAAACCAAGCCCTGGTGATATTTAATGTGTATATATACTTTGTCGTTAATTGTTTTATTTTCGAAGTTTCCTCCGGACATACACATATACATAACTGCCCTTTATATATGTATAGATGATTATTTATTTCTAAAATTACAATTCACAATACAGTTTAGTGTTTCTAGCAAAACGTGATACAATCAAAATGTATATTACACTGGTTTACAAAAAAATATTTTTTGTCTGAGGCAAGAATGTGAATAGGTGTTTTTTTTTTTTACTAATTTGGGTGTGCTGAATTCAAATTTATAAACAGTTTTGCTCAATCACCTCTAGTTTTCTGTCTTTTAAATAGTTTCATTTTAGTATATACAGAGTATATACGTGCTTATTTCAACAGTTGCAGCAGTTTATTACAGATAAAACAGGATAGATAAAGAACATTGACGGAATAAATATACTTGGATGACACAATGTACACAATTCATAGTAATGCAGACAGTTAGAAGTGTGTTTTCTTAGATGATCTGCTGACTGCCAGAGCACTATTGGCCAGTGCACTACTGGCTGTTGATTGAGACGTTTTGGCTATGCTTAACTGCCAAAATCTGTCTTGGTATATAGCTATATATATATAATGTAATGCTATCCCTTACATTTATTGCATAATAACTAAAAAAAGAAGACATAAGTCACACAATATTAGAAATTAACCCTGAATGCATATTCGCCTTTATGTACAGTATGTGTACAAAATGTACAGTATGCATATCTAAAAAAACTAGAGATGATGAGTAAAAACGGATTTTAAATCTGAATTCAGCATCCCCAAATTAGGTTAAAACAGCTATTTTTATGCTTGCCTCAATTTCTTTGTAAACCAGTGTTATTATTCTTAGTTACTAGAAACCCTATTATTGCTTAAAAAGGATTTATTAAATAAAAATAACCATTTATACAGTGTTATTAAGTATTACAGTATCACCTATAAATAAGTACATCACTAACAATTTTTTTAAATGTTAATTTTCTTCTAAATCATATATATGAAGATTTTATTATTTCTAGTGGAACTATCAAAACTGATATTATTAGGTATTATTTATTACCAATCTCTACAGCATTGAAACTCAGTAACCAAATATATAAATATGCAGCAGTACAGAGGGTTGCATAACGCACGAGGGTTGATATGTTATTAAACAAAATAATCGGACCAAACCAAACCAGAAGGAAAGCAAAGAATATAAGAATGAGAAGAAGAAAAGAAAGATGAATATTTACCACGTTCCCCACGTTGTAAGGGTTAGGAACAAGGCCCTATTAGTGTGCGACCACCCACGAACCGAAGCTCATGGGAGGCGGGCGCAAAGGCGGTGATCCCGTCAGTATTCCTCCTCAAGGGGGGCGCATCAGGTACCAGGCAATAAACCCAGCCCTGCCCCTTTAAATCGAGGGGGTAAGTGTTGCTTGGGGGAATGGCCCCCTGGGATCAACGATGTTAACTTATGCGGTCCAGGGCCGAAGAAGAGAGACAAAGAAGAAAGTACAGAATGAAAGAAAGAAAAGAAAAGAAAAGAAAAGAAAAGAAAAGAAAAGAAAAGAAAAGAAA
>CM042157.1:61238019-61243019 GCA_023376005.1 Doryteuthis pealeii
ATATATATATATATATATATATATATATATATAAACCCACATCCATTCCAAACATTCAACCCAGATCCACTACGCGATCCAACACCTTCCTAAACATTCACCCCGCTTCAGCAGCAGAAAACCTCTGCTCGTCTCCCACTCACGACCAAAAGACACTCGTCAGTAAGAGAATTGAATCCTTCGATACAAGAACTCAGCTCGTGTCCCGATGAATGTCTTTTCACCAAAAATACACTTCCCATACTATCAGCTAAAAAGGACTAACAACAAATCATATACCCCCCTGATGACGACTGAATAAACAGTCGAAAGCGCTTGGGCTGATAGTATGGGAAGAATCCTATTTCAACTGGATCCTAACATTAGAAAGATAGCCAGAAGACTGGAAAAGATACAAATCAAGATCATGAAAAAAGAAATGTTCCGTGTTGTTTAATAACACCTGCCTACAATGTATATATATATATATATATATATATATATATATATATATAAATGTATGGAAGCATACGCGAAGACTCATATTATATACCACAATAACTCAGAAAATAAATAAACTCGTGTTTTTATGTCTGTTAGATTATAAAAATTAATAACAATATTACATAATATTATCTGCGTTATTCGGACTATTGTCCCCATCTTCATTGATATTTGTACAACGTTTCGGCCGATATGCCCTCCGGCCTTCTTCAGGTATTTCTTGTCGGACTCGGGAACTTTCACGGACTCCGAATAACGCAGATAATACTAATCTTCAAGCCTCATCTCAAACATTCAGAGAAATAATATTACATAATACATATATTTCTTTTCTAATATGTCAAGTAATATAACTAATATGTCAGTAATATATATTACTGGAGCGCCCAATTTGCCGAGTGGTCATCGATTTAAAGCTCCGAAACCACTTTTGAAGGCGGGAATCGATCTGATGAGACACAATTGGAAACTAACACTCAACACCGTATTATATTCAAAAGATTCTAGACTAAAACTGGAAAGATCCTAGGAGGATATAATTTAGAATAATAATATAATAACATCAGAATTTAAGCTCTATAAAAGCTAGATTTTTGGATATTTTTACTTTTCTCCCTAAAGCAATAAGTCCAAGGTGGACACTTTATGGTGACAATTTTAAATTATGTAATATATCTATAATAATGATAGTATTTATATTTATATATAAAATTTTTTTAAAGTCATATCTACTTAAAAATTCAAGTCAATCTAGAATTATTGATAAAGAAAAATAAAACTTAACTATTTATAATCTAAATATTTTATTTTATTCTTTTTCATCTATTTAAATTTAAAATATATCTTTCTTAAATCATCCATCAATCTAAGTCTGAAAAAATGTGTACATTTCTCTAATAAATAATTTTATTTTATTATTTTTTTATTTTTACAACTGTAAGAAATCTATTCAACAATATTTCAGTTGACCGCTTTTATCTTAAATTCATAAGGTTTCAATGTTGCCAATTTCAACGGAAATACGATAGACAAGATTAGACAGAAAAAATTTGAATTACTTCTCAATAATACTTTACAAATTTTACTTCTCAATACAACTTTACAAAGGTAAGACATTAAATTATCCTTTCCAATATATTATATGATAATTAATTCAATGCATCGATAAAGAGTCCCATAGAATATGAAAAATACTTTTTTCTATTAATGACCACTCTCAAAAGTTATTATTATCATTTTCATTTGGGAGAGGTCTCCCGGAAAATATCTTTTTCAATCATTCTATTCATTCCATTCATGCTTTATTATATTCGTTGGTTCATTTTTGCATTAATTCTTTACTATATATATATAATATATATATATATATATATATATATATATATATATATATATATATATATATATGCGTGTGAATACGAAGACTAAGTGAGGTGAGATAGAATAATGTAGAAACTTTTACATGTGACGAAGACATCCGAATACGACTTTTTTTCCTCCCCTCCTCCTCTTTCTACAATGAGTGTCGTTTGCAATGTGTGTTATTCACCCTAACTTTCCTTTGGGTCTCTCTTCGGTTTTCTCTTCTCACGGTTTCGGGTGGCATTCAGTTTCCTCTTCGGCACACTGATGCAATAAGGTCTCTCTTTTGTATGCATTTGTGCGTCGGCAGATTATCCTGTGTAATCTGATGCAATAAAAAAACACTTACGAGCGGGAAAAAATATGCAGTAACAGAATTAGAGACAATGCTTCATGAACCATGAATCAACCGGATTTCCACTGGAAAACCGGTCCATGATGATACTGGTGCTTCTATTCAGACAGAAGAGGAGAATTCAACTTAGCATCACACACACCACACACACACACACACACACACACACATATATATATATATATATGTGTGTGTGTGTGTGTGTGTGTGTGTGGAGAATTGTAGACAAATACGAGATGTTTACAATAGATGGAAATTCATTTTGTCGTAGTGTCGATGTTCGAACATTTTGGTTTATAAAGTAACCTTATTTAGGACAATACGAAACAATTAAAGAAGAAAAAGTATTTTGTTAAAATGAATCTTCTTTTTTTTTTTACAGAGAATGGTTAAACAAAAATGATGGTTCTGTTAACATTTTATCGTCCCGGATCCCTGCCCTTATTTACGCTATGTTTTTTTCTTGACGGTGTCAGACGTAAATCCGACCAAACTTAGATATTTATATATATATATATATGAAAAAAATGAAAAAAAATGAATATTCAGATGTATTTATCTATGAATGAATGAATGAATGAATAGTTAAGCCTACGTTCGCGCGTATCAATTTTCTTAATCATATTAGATATACTAAACTATCATCAGGTCAATATTACGGAGGGATATCAAAATGTTCCTCTATGAAAAGTTATTTTCAAATGAAAAAGGGAAAAAAAAAAAAAAAAAAAAAAACGTGACAAATTTATATGGAAATCATTAACAACGCCCCCGCTTTTTTTCAAAATCTGTTAACGGCATGAGAGTATTCAAATTGTTAAAAACATCTTCAGCACGATTTTATGATGCTTCATCCGAAAATTAGTCAATGAAAAGTAAAATGATGAAACCGTTCGCGTTCTATTATTGTTAATAGCGTTCTGTTTCAAAATGTAATGACGTAATTAGTATTCCAAAATGTTTGCTAATGTGAATGTCTTTGCTAAAGAAGAAATTATTTTCTGGTGTCCAAGTATCTTCAACTATCCTTATATATCTGTTGTCTGAGCTCCTCATTTGGAGGGTGTATGTTAAGCAACAGAGGGGTGTATCAAATTACCCCCAACAGTTTGGTTTATTTAACACCTGAATAAATAGAGAGATGCGGATACTACTTAAATAAATAACCCAATACACCTCATGTAATAAATTCACTACAATACAAATAAGTAAACAAAACGGATTTACAAATTGCACATATACAAACATAGACTTAATATAAATATAACATTACAATCTATTCCTAAAGAGACTTACACTATTCATCTACAAAGTGACCTGCACGTCTTAGAATAGTGCAACTCTTTAAATACCACAAAGTAAATGAAATGGTTACATCTCAGATACACATTAACAGTCCGGGTACCACCAAACAGAAATGAACGAACATGAACAACTCAACTCGTTGAAGTGAAGGCGACAACTTCATTTTCATAGCCAGTTGAATGGGATAAGATCCTCGAATTATTGCACTAAAACATTTTTTCTTTCATACTTACTATCATCTCTCATACTTAGTATCATCTCTCCCCCCCTCTCTCTCTCTCTCTCTCTCTCTCTCTCTCTCTCTCAGCTATCACTGAGAAACTAGCATAAATAACGAGGAAGTAATCAAGATATACATAGAGAGAGAGAGGGAAAGTGACAGGCCGAGCGTCAAGTAAGAGACGGGTCAGTTTTTGACTTAGTTGCAAATTAAGACTAATAAAAACCAATTAAAATGATTTTTCAACATAACTAAATCCTAAAACTAAGGAATAATTTAGTACAACTTTCGTGTCATTAAACTAAGCAGTAAAAAAGCTTTTAGGAGACAAACATTGATTCGCTCAGCTTTAGTATGATAATAGATATATAAATTGAAGATTTACAATAAATACACACTTATTTTTGCCACAAACATCTTCGGATAATCTGCACGTTATAGAATATTGCAGCTCTTTAAATACCACAAAGAAATAAAATGGTTACATCTCAGATACACATTAACAGCCCGGATTCCACACGAACGAACATAAACAACTCAACTCGGACTTTTTGTTGAAGTGAATGCGATAATTCTATTTTTATATCGGTTAAAGGGATAAGATTACCGAAATATAGTAGCAAAAACATTTATTTATATTTTTCTCATGCTTCATTCCAAACGGCATTTAATTGTAAGTACTTAAAAATTTTCAACACTAACTTTTAGATATTTACATAAGTTAAATATATAAGCCATGTCATTTTCATCTAATATACATATATATATATATATATATATATGTGTGTGTGTGTGTGTGTGTGTAAAGGGAATGACTTACCGGTAAAAATATTGTGTTTGGTCTCAATATTTGATTGGTATAAGTGTTACTCGGATAAGTCAGCGTTATAACAAATATAAAGTGCTCAATACGTAAGTAGAGCTGATTTAGTATTATAATATGCACAGAAATAATCTACTCGAATTTCATCATAAGGATCTTCAGGGTTAAATCCACTAAATTAATCAAGATATTGATTAATTACAGTAAATTGCGGGGGTTCATGTTGTAATTATGACTGTTACAACGGCAGCTCATTTCCACTAATTTCTCAACCTGTCACAATGATGCTCCAACCTAGTTGCATCGATCGCAGTTCTGCGGCTCAAAGGAAGACGACGTGGACGCAGAGGGCATCGAAAGAGCAGCTGATCGGAGACACATGTGGTAGTCACAGCACTAATTCATCTTATCAAGTACCGTGACTGGTGTAGGACAACACAGGCTTAAGATGA
>CM042157.1:61248019-61273019 GCA_023376005.1 Doryteuthis pealeii
ATTATCATGAGTATCATTATTATTATTATTATTATCGTTTTTATTATTATTATTATTATTATTATTATTATTATTATTATTAGTAGTAGTAGTAGTAGTAGTAAAAATATTAACTGAAACCGTGTAAATTCTACGACTGAATTAGAAATATATATATATATATATATATATATATATATATATATATATATATATATGGATGGTAGGACTCTTTGTTGGTTATATTAAAATTATGAAAAAGTAAATGATAAAAAATGTTTATAATAAATTGAAAATTATGAATATTATCTTACTTTTAATCTTAAACTTTTAATATTTCGGGCCGACGTCTGAAACGCTCGAACGAAGGCAGAACAATTTCTTTCTTTCACAAATAAACACATCCTACGAATATTTGTTTATTAATTAATTTTTTTTCATATTTTTCATAGTAACACATCATCGGACTTATATATATATATATTATATATATATATATATATATATATATATATGTGTGTGTGTGTGTGTGTGTGTGTGTGGTGTGTGTGTGAAAAAATTTAAATAAATCCAACAGATATGTTGAAAAGATAATTGTAAGAAAAATATATATAATTTGGTATGGATGAAATTTATTATTGTTATTTGTTGACACATTCATTTACGCACAGTATTCTATTTAGAATTGTTTAAGATATAATATGAAATTAAATAATAATGATAGAAAACAAAGTTAACCATGCAAACAGAAGGTCATTATCACGGCAGAATGCTTTGATTTTAAAAAAGACTAATACAAAAGAAATATTCGAAACTGATTACGTCATTAAAAAAAAACGTTTTTTAAAAAGTCAAAAGTGTTTATTGGTTTGAAAAAATATGAACATCTTTTTAACAGTTCATGTTTTGAAAATTTCCATATTTTCATGTGTGTACGCCCCCAAAACCCGGTAGAGATCTCTGGAAGGGACTTTAACTGACTTTCACCGTTAGCGTAAAGCAAGACTCTGTTATTTACAGATTTGAGCTCTCTAGTGATCGTAAAATATATACATATGTATGTATATATCATTTAAAACTCCGCTTCTTATCAGCAGCTGCCGACTGTCTGTGGTTAAGGAATCGGACTGATGAAAAGTCAATTAGGTTTCGCCCCGGCTAGAAGTAGTTGCTAAGTCTAGCCACACTGAAGAGACGTGAAACATCAAAACACGGTATCTGCGGATGACTATTATATATATATATAATATATATATATAATATATATATATATATATATATATATATAAGTTAAGAGTAAGGAAATGAATCCGACGGTATATGTATAGATAAAAGGATATGAAAACACACAATGCTGTTAAAATGAAAATATTTTATATCATATTCATAGCTAATATTGAACAATATTTCGATTTATAAAAATCATCATCAGAGCTTGTTTTTAAACCAGACTCATCGAGAGAGAAGCTGAAAATAATTTGAATTCAAAACGAAAACCATTGATGTTCCAAAAAGCGTACAAGTCATGGGATCGTTTCTTCATTAGCACATCCGCTACACGTTTCTCGGTCAACGACATAATGTATATCTTAGTGTAACAGTTTTTGAAAGAAGAAGACATATTTCAAATCAAAAAATAGACAAATTCTCTTTTTCAAACAGGAAAAGTTTTAACCCGTTCATGGTCAGCCTGCGACGGATTTTTTCAAAAAAGAAATATTTTTTCAACTATTTTTTTATAATGTAAAAAATATGAATAGTGTAAGGGTTTATTGGGATAATGTGAAATTTAAATTTGTTAGAAAGTATGTGTGTGTGTGTAGCTAAATTTGAATCACAGAACGTTAAATATTGGTTATTTTTCATGTATATTCTGTATAACTCTTTAACTGACTAAACTATTTTTTTCATAAGTTTCTTGTCTTTTTTTATTTTTTTCATTTTTCTTCTTTTTTCTTTTCTTTTTCCCTTTAGACAAGAAAACTTATGGAAAAATAGTTTTTTTAGTTAAAGAGTTATACAGAACTATAACATGAAAAATAACAAAAATTAAAAATATTTATTTTTCTTATTAAAAAGTAGTTACTCCTGATTATGAACGTGACGCATGCTTTTGAGAAATTTCTTGTTTAAATTAAGATATTCTCTTTTTTCTCTCTTAAAGAATCCGGTAGAAAATAATCGCATCATAAAATGGTCACAATTGTTTCTCCTATTGATATACTCTGAAGAATTTTTTTTTGAAAAATCGAAATATTGCAATATCAGCAATGTAAAGTTGAATAAATGAATTCAGTTGAACAACGTCTGTGTTTTTTCATATCATCTTATCCCTATATACCGTCGGATTCATTTCCTTACTTTTAACACACACACACACATATATATATATATATAATATGTTGTGTGTGTGTGTGTGTGTTTGTGTGTGTGGGTGTGTGTGTGTGTGTGTGTGTGGTGTGTGTTTGTGTGTGTGTGTGTGAAGAGAAAATGAAAGTGAATCCGACAGTATGTAATATATGTGAAAAATTGAAAAAACACAAGGTCATAAAACGAGTGATGTTTATTTCGCCAACACTGCAGTCATAAACACTCACTCACAAGATCAGCGAAAGCGATCGTCTTCGTCTACTTACATTTTCACAACACACACACACACACACACAACACACACAAACACACACACACACACACACACACACACACACACACACATATATATATATATATATATATATATATATATATATATATATATACAAACGTAAAGGAGCCTCTATGTCACTTTACAACGGTTGTCTTAACGTTCGTCATAATTCCAAACATCCAAAGAACGCTAGTTTTTCATTCAACATTTTTTTAAATAGATTGACCAACAAAGCAAAAGACTCTCACAGTCTTCTTATTCTCTGTGGTAATTTATTTTTCCTCAAATTAACAAAAGCCCTGATGAAGATCTATTGAAACAGACCGAAACACTGCAGCGTTGGCGAAATAAACATCCTCGTCTTATGAACTTGTGTTTTTTTCAATTTTTCACTATATATATATATATATATATATATATATAATATATATATGTATATATATAAACACACACACCATATATTATATATATATATATATTATATATATATATATTATATATATATATTATATAAGCTGCAAATATTCCACTAAAAGCGACATTGGTTGCAACAATATCTCCTCGGGGATTTCGATCTTCAGGCAATGGCGTTATCTAGATCAGCATCGGAACGATATCTTCAGCCAACTACTCATCAAAACTACATTATTAACACATCTACACATTTTAAACAGTTACCTGTGAGATGCAAATGAACGTAGGCAAATCCAATGGCAATGCCTTACCATTTTTAAATCTTTTTTATTCCTATTTGCATTATTAGATTATCTAGGTTTAATTAATTAATTAATGTAATTATTCAAGAACTATAGTAAATCATTAATTCAACAAAAACAGTGTTAAGTTTTTAAATGCCATCCTTGGCCAGTTGAAAAGGCTTGTTAAAGGTCCAGTGATTTAATCCTATGCCCGTCGTCAATGAAAGTCAAAGTACTTATGGTCAGTATGCTCCGGTTTAAGTATTGTATCATCAGCAGAGTACTTCCAGTGATTGGCCAAGAGTTTGATTATATGGTTCTCGGCGAGTCTATAAATAGAAGTGGGCTTTTAACATACGCCTTATTTAACCAAAAATCTCAACAAACAGAATTTAAAAAAAACTTACTACAGGAAAATATCTGCTATACATAATTGGTTCATTTTGCTAAACCAGAAGCAGTTAAATGCTTGGTGTGTTTGCTCACTAAAAACTGCAGCATTTGTAACTGTTTTGTAATCTGTGCTTAGAGTTTATGGATCAAGAAATTTGGTAATCCAATCTGCTTCTGGGTTGATTTTTTTTCACTTATAGAGAATCTTGTATTCTCTAAAGCGTTCTCCAGTGGGCATATCAGTTACGATCATGACTTGCATCAGAGTCCACTGTGCGTTGTTGTTGAGACGTTCTTTTTAGACGGGTGAATCTGTATTGGCTACACAGAGAACTTTTCGTGCTCACTTCCTGTCACGTCGGAATGATGCTTATTCCTGATATGAAATCAATATTGTTATGGCTGGTTGTTTTGTTTTACGGCACATCAATCCTTTTCGGGCCATTTAATGCCTAATCAAGTCATTTTGATAAACAAGGTAGTCAGGTTGTTTACAGTAAAGAAAGAAACAAAGAAAGAAACAAAAAATAAATTAGGGTGATAAAGAAAGAAATTATGATAAGAAAAAAAAAGAAGGAAAAATGTTAAGGCACAGAAAGAGAGAGAGAGAGAGAGATGGAGAGGGAGAGGGAGAGAGAGGGTTGATCGTTTTGTTTTACGGCTTATCAACTCTTTTCGGCTCATTTAAGGCCGAATCAAGTCATTTTGATAAACAAAGTTCTCGGATTGCTTATAGTACCTGCTATTGCTCAAGTAGTTACCCATTAGCTATTGAAAAGACTCATTACTGCTTAACTTCGGTTATCTAGCGGGAACAAGTGGATACTGCTTTTGAATGAAAACCAGCTTTACTCCGCTTAAAATGACCTGTGTCACAACCTGACAGGGGCGGAGGGGTGGAGTAAATACCGTTGTTGCATACCATCTTATTACATAGACGGTATATATATATATATATATATATATATATTATGAGAGGGGCTCTCGTGGTTGTGTCTCTCATGATTTGAATTCAAATCTATTTCCTACACTAAGTTAAAAACTGATGGCCCGCTCCCAATTATATTACACCGTTCTAACTATCTATCTAACTTTATATTTTGACGGGCGTCACATTATGGGGGTGTTAGGGGAGGTATAGATAGACGAAACTAACCTAATGAACTTTACTCCGCCCGTATTTACGTACTTGTGTTTTTACTCAACAGGTCGACAGTTATGTATATCCCCAAAAGAAAGGAAAGCAAGAAGGAAAAACAAAAACCTATAACACGTCTACTTTCCGACCTTCCCCACTCGATACCACAATTTCTGTAAGAAACAACAAATACGGAAATCAGCGATATTTTTACTGATTCGTTTATGACTTTCATATATATCTACAATTTTTCTATGAACACTCGCTCTGAATTGTAATTTTTTTTTTAGTTAGACGCCCGCATAGTCGGAGGCCGGATCGCCAAGAACGAAGTTTGTCACAGGGCCACGGGAGAATTCAGGATTGCTGAAATAAGAAAATTTGGACCATGACCCCAATAAGCACCCTAGGTGAAACATAGACTAAAAAAAAAAAACATGTTTTGCTTTTCACCGCCCAAATCTGGTTGTTTGTTAACAGACGATTTTTGGACGCACTTTCTTTAGTTATATCATCTTGAAGTTGTTAGTTCAGTAGCAATTCTTTAAAATTATAAAATCGTAAGACACATTTTTATATTAGAATAATTTTTATTCAATCAGAAGAGAAAAATTCAGATATCTTTATTTACGAAAGAGACGTTTTTATATTAAAATAGTTTTTTTTTATTTAATCAGAGAGAGAAATGCAATATCTTTATTTAAATTAAGAAAAAAATAAATAAAAATATTTTTTAATATAAAGATATTTTTTTTTAAATAAAAGTAGTTTTTGTTTACAAAATATATTTTATGTTTATTCAAATAAATCGATGTCATGGTCCGAAAATTTTCACTGGAAGAAACAGACTTTGCTGCTAAGAATAATTCCATAAAGAACTAAGTCCACATAAAACAAAACGCCAAATAAAGCTCCTCATGGTGTCTTTTCTATCCGACAAAACGTACTCATTCATTATATATAAATAAAACCGTTTTTGTTGTTAATAGTGTGTGATCTTATTTCCACTAATTTCTCAACCCGTCACAAAGACACTCCGACCAAGTTGCATCGATCCCAGTTCTACGAGTCAAAAGAACATAGCATGGGCACAGGGGACATCGAAAGAGTAGCTGGCCGGAGACACATCTGGTAGACACGGAAATAATTCATACTGTGACTGGTATAGGACCACATAATGCTCGGTCACATTTTTTCAGAACAAAGAGTGTAATAGATAGATAGATAGATAGATAGATAGATAGATAGATGCGAACTGAATGATATTAATACAAACATTAGAATTGATCAAAAGGAATTAACATAGATATGATCAAAAGATAGATATGAAGAGTTTGAGATAAATTGAAAGTCTGTTCAGATTGATTCGCTAAGTATGCACACACGCACACACACACACACACACACACATTAGACAATAGAGAGATAAATAAAAAGCAAATTTGATAATAGATAGGCATATACACATATATATGCCTATCTATCCATATATATATATATATATTATATATATATATATATATATATATATACAAAATAAAGTAAAGTCGTCGGGGTGGCCTAAAATCGGTATCAGCCAATCAGCGATTCTATTACCTTTTCACTAGCGCTAGACCAAGGAGATTGTTTTGTGCGTCTGAGGTGGAGCGCAACACATACCATCAGCTCATTACTTCACCGCACATATCTCTGTGCTACTCATACGCTGAGTTGGCGAGGGTCGGTATCAAACTAGGAACCTTGTGGTTTCTAGCCAAACGCTCTTTTCTATAGAAAATGATAGAGGGACAGATAAAAAGAGAGAAATATTGAATAGAAGAGAGAAATGAGAGAGAAAGTGAGTGTAAAATAAAGAGGGAAATAAACAGAATGAGATACATAGAGATAGAAAGATGGAAAAGAATGAGAGAAAGTGAGAGAGAGAAAAAGAAAAAGAAGAGAGAAAGAGAGTAAGATAATGAGATAAATATTGGATAGAATGATATGGAGAGAATGAGAGAGAGAGAGAGAGAGAGAGAGAGAGAGAGAGAGAGAGAGAGAGAGAGTAAGATAAAGAGAGAAACATTGAATAGCATCAAATAGATAGATAGATTAGATATTATTAAACCGCGTGTTAATGACTTTCAAGCCTTCTCTGTATTTCTAACCGCCAATCTTTTACTTACAATAATCTTTTTTTCTTTTCTTTCCTTTCCTTTCCTTTTCTTTGTTGTTGTTGTTGTTGTTATTGTTGTTATGCTATGCAACCTTTATTGATTGCAATGCACATATCACGTTGCCCTTTCTACGCGCTCTAGTGGGAGATCCTGGTACTATTTGCAATCAATCAAGATGGGTGGAGTTGTTACGTTCCCATCGAGAAACTTTTGAGCCTTGTGATTTCTTCTCTGTTTTCCTCGTAGATTTTGCTGTCTACTGGTGCAGCAACGCAACCTATTTGATTAAATCTTTCTTTTTGTTTATCTATTACTAGCAGCGGCTACCCGGCGTCGCCTGGGTAGAGGAGGAATTTTTAAAGTTAGTCCCGCAGATCCATTATTACTGAATCGTGAGTTGAATTCTTGTGGGATGCCCAATTTAAATCCCTATGTAAAAAAAATAGACCTTGCATTGATCCAACTACTCTGAAAAGAAATGTTAATGTCTACCATCTAAAATATTAAATGAAAAAAAAAAACCCATTAGGTAAAGGTATGAATTCTACTCTCCCTCCAGCTATGGATAAATAGTAGGGCAGACTGGGCTCTTTAACCTTGGTTAGGCAACCGGTCTAGGAGAAGGAAAACTCTGAATTCAAACCTGTTGAACTCTGCTTAAGAAATTGACCTTGTGTCACAACCTGCTCGTACGGAGGGGTTGATATATATATATATAACAACCCCGTCGCAAGAGTAGGATGTGATACATAGTCAATTTCTTTAGTAGAGTTTAACAGATTTGAATTAAGTGTTTCCCATCGCCTAGACTGGTTGACTAAGAAAAGCTAAAGAGCCCAGTCTACCTTACTATTTACCCATAACTGAAAGCAGAATAGTTAAATTCATACCTTTCCCAGGGGTATTAGCGCTATATGAAATACAGTCAGTCTCGATCTGTATATAGATATGGTATCAATATTGCATATGTAGTGCAAAGATTTTTTTAGAATGATTTTAAAATGTAAGAAAATAGTAAAAAGGTGAGATGCCTAAGGAGGCATAACACATAGATAAATAAATAAATGAATAAATAATAATAATAATAATAATAATAATAATAATAATAATAATAGTACTCAGAAGAGTCCTGGAGACCTTAGGAGACTTACTGTCACTCAGACTCTAGTGAAAGACCATCAGCTAATGCTGATGTGAAAACTCAAAATAATAATAATAATAATAAGAAAATGATTTCCCTCAATATCTGTACAGAAACGACCCTTTGAATCTGCCCCGTTTCTTTTGCCTGATAGGATCTTAGTATTATCTGCGTTATTCGGACCATTGTCCTCATCTTCATTGTTATCTGTACAAAGTTTCGGCTGATGTGCCTTCCGGCTTTCTTCAAGTATTTCTTGTCGTAATCGGGAACCTTCTTGTCGTAATCGGGAGCCATCACGGAACTTTGAACCTAACCCTTTATTCAATCCACTGGGGTATCCTGTTCTCATTCCGCTAACCATAGAAAAGAAGGTTCCCGAGTCCGACAAGAAATACTTAAAGAAGGCCGGAGGGCACATCGGCCAAAAACGTTGTACGGATAACAATGAAGATGAGGACAATAGTCCGAATAACACAGATGATACTAATTGTTGTACCGGCCGTTCCTACAGTGGAGAATTTACACCGGTTCTCACTATAAATAGTGAGACACCGAGTAAAAGGTTGTACTGTTACCGTTTAACGGCAAGCTAGCCGTTCCTGTACCATTATTGTAAATACACTTGTCTTATTTTACCCTACCTCGACTTGACTTCTTTTTTACTGTTGGATTAACATCACAACACTAATCATCAAGCCTCATCTCAAACATTCAGAGTGATAGGATCTTGTTGGCAGGGTTTGAACTTGAACGGCTAGGATGAAATGTTCTGTTTCTTGTCTTCTTTGCTTGTGGGTGTAATTGTTGACAACGAGGGTAATGAAGATAGGTGGGTGAAGGACAGCATAAAAAGGGCGCTCTGAATTCACATCAACGAGCGAACAAAATTAATGGTGGGTGTGTGTAAACATAGGCGCTAATCAACCTGCCTTATCATACCTTCGAGCCATATCGACGCTGACCTCACCCCAGACGTAAGTGGCACTATCAGAGCATGATGGGCCTTTCGGTAGACTTCCGGTCGTTAGTGAGCAGATCAGGCGAATATTCTACATTTCTTAAACGAAATTACGACGAGGGGAAAAATGCAATGCAATCAGCACTGCAATAAACATTAGCAAACAATATATATATATTATATATATATATATATATATATATATAAAGAGAGAGAGAGAGAGGGGGGGAGAGAAAGAGAGGAGAGAGAGAAAGAGAGAGAGAGGGGAGGAAAGAGAGAGGGAGAGAGAGAGGGAGGGAAGAGAGAGAGGGAAAGAGAGAGAGAGAGAGGGGGAGAGGAAAGAGATAGATAGATAGATAGAGAGATAGATAGATAGAGAGAGAGGGGGAGAGGGAGAGAGATAGATAGAGAGAGAGAGAGGGGGGAGAGAGAAAGAGAGAGAAAGAGAGAGAGAGAGAAAGAGAGAAAGAGAAAGAGACAGAGACAGAGAGAGAGAGAGAGGGGGGAGAAAGAAAGAGGGGGCGTAGTGCAAGTGAAAAGATTAGGAGGGCTTTAGAGTCAATGACTCATTTGCGCATGCCCCGGGCGCCGAAAGCGAGGCAAGCACTTGAGATGAGAAGGACCATGCATGTAACGCCGCTGTTAAGATGCTAACAATTCAAGAGCAATTACCCATCATGCCCTGTTGCCTCTACCCCACCCCCACCCGATCCACACGTGCACAAATGCGTGTAAGACATGCGTGCACACATGCGCAGACAGACATGCACATTTACACGCACTTACCCACCAACACACACCCATGTATATAAGCCCCGTCAGAAACTGTCTTAAGGATAAAACAAAAATTATCTAGGAAAAAAAAAGTAAATAAATAAAAACTAAAACGATATGCCTAATAAAAGCTGAGAAGTTTATTAAACAGTCAAGATATACATACATCTTCCCTATCCCACTAATATATATATATATATATATATATATATATATATATATATAATATACATATATTTATAAATGAAGAGGGGAATATGTACGTATATATTGCCAGTTTAATAAATATATATATAGAGAGAGAGTAAAGGATTCTAATTAGCATTTATATTTAACAGCTGTCCATGATGATATTGATGCTTCTATTTAGGAAGAAGTAAAGGATTCTAATTAGCATTGCATAGTTCACAGCTGTCCATGATGATATTGATACTTCTATTTAGGAAGGAGTGAAGGATTCTAATTAGCAAAAAAAATACAATTTCATAGTTTGTTTTTAGGATTTTATTTAGCATTTCATAGTTAACAACCATCCTTGAAGAAATTGATGCTTCTATTTAAGAAAGAGTGAAGGATTCTAATTAGCATTGCATAGTTTACAGCTGTCCATGATGATATTGATGCTTCTATTTAGGAAGGAGTGAAGGATTCTAATTAGCATTGCATAGTTAACAGCTGTCCATGATGATATTGATGCTTCTATTTAGGAAGGAGTGAAGGATTCTAATTAGCATTGCATAGTTAACAGCTGTCCATGATGATATTGATGCTTCTATTTAGGAAGGAGTGAAGGAATCTAATTAGCATTCATAGTTAACAGCTGTCCATGATGATATTGATGCTTCTATTTAGGAAGTGTGAAGGTCTATTTAGCATTTCATAGTTAACAACCATCCTTGAAGATATTGATGCTTCTATTTAGGAAAGAGTGAAGGATTCTAATTAGCATTCATAGTTAACAGCTGTCCATGATGATATTGATGCTTCTATTTAGGAAGGAGTGAAGGATTCTAATTAGCATTTCATAGTTAACAGCTGTCCATGATGATATTGATGCTTCTATTTAGGAAAGAGTAAAGGATTCTAATTAGCATTTCATAGTTAACAGCTGTCCATGATGATATTGATGCTTCTATTTAGGAAGGAGTGAAGGATTCTAATTAGCATTCATAGTTAACAGCTGTCCATGATGATATTGATGCTTCTATTTAGGAAAGAGTGAAGGATTCTAATTAGCATTTCATAGTTAACAGCTGTCCATGATGATATTGATGCTCTATTTTTCATAGATTGATGCTTCTATTTAGGAAGAGTAAAGGATTCTAATTAGCATTTCATAGTTAACAGCTGTCCATGATGATATTGATGCTTCTATTTAGGAAGGAGTGAAGGATTCTAATTAGCATTTCATAGTTAACAGCTGTCCATGATGATATTGATGCTTCTATTTAGGAAGGAGTGAAGGATTCTAATTAGCATTTCATAGTTAACAGCTGTCCATGATGATATTGATGCTTCTATTTAGGAAGGAGTGAAGGATTCTAATTAGCATTTCATAGTTAACAGCTGTCCATGATGATATTGATGCTTCTATTTAGGAAGGAGTGAAGGATTCTAATTAGCATTTCATAGTTAACAGCTGTCCATGATGATATTGATGCTTCTATTTAGGAAGGAGTGAAGGATTCTAATTAGCATTTCATAGTTAACAGCTGTCCATGATGATATTGATGCTTCTATTTAGGAAGGAGTGATTCTAATTAGCATTTCATAGTTAACAGCTGTCCATGATGATATTGATGCTTCTATTTAGGAAGGAGTGAAGGATTCTAATTAGCATTTCATAGTTAACAGCTGTCCATGATGATATTGATGCTTCTATTTAGGAAGGAGTGAAGGATTCTAATTAGCATTTCATAGTTAACAGCTGTCCATGATGATATTGATGCTTCTATTTAGGAAAGGAGTGAAGGATTCTAATTAGCATTTCATAGTTAACAGCTGTCCATGATGATATTGATGCTTCTATTTAGGAAGGAGTAAAGGATTCTAATTAGCATTTCATAGTTAACAGCTGTCCATGATGATATTGATGCTTCTATTTAGGAAGGAGTGAAGGATTCTAATTAGCATTTCATAGTTAACAGCTGTCCATGATGATATTGATGCTTCTATTTAGGAAAGAGTGAAGGATTCTAATTAGCATTTCATAGTTAACAGCTGTCCATGATGATATTGATGCTTCTATTTAGGAAGGAGTGAAGGATTCTAATTAGCATTTCATAGTTAACAGCTGTCCATGATGATATTGATGCTTCTATTTAGGAAGGAGTGAAGGATTCTAATTAGCATTTCATAGTTAACAGCTGTCCATGATGATATTGATGCTTCTATTTAGGAAGGAGTGAAGGATTCTAATTAGCATTTCATAGTTAACAGCTGTCCATGATGATATTGATGCTTCTATTTAGGAAGGAGTAAAGGATTCTAATTAGCATTTCATAGTTAACAGCTGTCCATGATGATATTGATGCTTCTATTTAGGAAGGAGTGAAGGATTCTAATTAGCATTTCATAGTTAACAGCTGTCCATGATGATATTGATGCTTCTATTTAGGAAGGAGTGAAGGATTCTAATTAGCATTTCATAGTTAACAGCTGTCCATGATGATATTGATGCTTCTATTTAGGAAGGAGTGAAGGATTCTAATTAGCATTTCATAGTTAACAGCTGTCCATGATGATATTGATGCTTCTATTTAGGAAGGAGTGAAGGATTCTAATTAGCATTTCATAGTTAACAGCTGTCCATGATGATATTGATGCTTCTATTTAGGAAGGAGTGAAGGATTTAGCATTTCATAGTTCATGATGATATTGATGCTTCTATTTAGGAAGAGTGAAGGATTCTAATTAGCATTTCATAGTTAACAGCTGTCCATGATGATATTGATGCTTCTATTTAGGAAGGAGTGAAGGATTCTAATTAGCATTTCATAGTTAACAGCTGTCCATGATGATATTGATGCTTCTATTTAGGAAGGAGTGAAGGATTCTAATTAGCATTTCATAGTTAACAGCTGTCCATGATGATATTGATGCTTCTATTTAGGAAGGAGTGAAGGATTCTAATTAGCATTTCATAGTTAACAGCTGTCCATGATGATATTGATGCTTCTATTTAGGAAGGAGTGAAGGATTCTAATTAGCATTTCATAGTTAACAGCTGTCCATGATGATATTGATGCTTCTATTTAGGAAGGAGTGAAGGATTCTAATTAGCATTTCATAGTTAACAGCTGTCCATGATGATATTGATGCTTCTATTTAGGAAGGAGTGAAGGATTCTAATTAGCATTTCATAGTTAACAGCTGTCCATGATGATATTGATGCTTCTATTTAGGAAGGAGTGAAGGATTCTAATTAGCATTTCATAGTTAACAGCTGTCCATGATGATATTGATGCTTCTATTTAGGAAAGAGTGAAGGATTCTAATTAGCATTTCATAGTTAACAGCTGTCCATGATGATATTGATGCTTCTATTTAGGAAGGAGTGAAGGATTCTAATTAGCATTTCATAGTTAACAGCTGTCCATGATGATATTGATGCTTCTATTTAGGAAGGAGTGAAGGATTCTAATTAGCATTCATAGTTAACAGCTGTCCATGATGATATTGATGCTTCTATTTAGGAAGGAGTGAAGGATTCTAATTAGCATTTCATAGTTAACAGCTGTCCATGATGATATTGATGCTTCTATTTAGGAAAGAGTGAAGGATTCTAATTAGCATTTCATAGTTAACAGCTGTCCATGATGATATTGATGCTTCTATTTAGGAAGGAGTGAAGGATTCTAATTAGCATTTCATAGTTAACAGCTGTCCATGATGATATTGATGCTTCTATTTAGGAAGGAGTGAAGGATTCTAATTAGCATTTCATAGTTAACAGCTGTCCATGATGATATTGATGCTTCTATTTAGGAAGGAGTGAAGGATTCTAATTAGCATTCATAGTTAACAGCTGTCCATGATGATATTGATGCTTCTATTTAGGAAGGAGTGAAGGATTCTAATTAGCATTTCATAGTTAACAGCTGTCCATGATGATATTGATGCTTCTATTTAGGAAGGAGTGAAGGATTCTAATTAGCATTCATAGTTAACAGCTGTCCATGATGATATTGATGCTTCTATTTAGGAAGGAGTGAAGGATTCTAATTAGCATTCATAGTTAACAGCTGTCCATGATGATATTGATGCTTCTATTTAGGAAAGTGTGAAGGATTTTAAATACATTTCTTAGCCATGAAGAAATTGATGCTTCTATTTAGGAGAGAGTAAAGGATTCTAATTAGCATTGCATAGTTTACAGCTGTCCATGATGATATTGATGCTTCTATTTAGGAAGGAGTGAAGGATTCTAATTAGCATTTCATACTTAACAGCTGTCCATGATGATATTGATGCTTCTATTTAGGAAAGAGTAAAGGATTCTAATTAGCATTCATAGTTAACAGCTGTCCATGATGATATTGATGCTTCTATTTAGGAAGGAGTGAAGGATTCTAATTAGCATTTCATAGTTAACAGCTGTCCATGATGATATTGATGCTTCTATTTAGGAAAGTGTGAAGGATTTTAAATACAATTTCTTATTTAGCATTTCATAGTTAACAACCATCCTTGAAGAAATTGATGCTTCTATTTAGGAGAGAGTAAAGGATTCTAATTAGCATTGCATAGTTTACAGCTGTCCATGATGATATTGATGCTTCTATTTAGGAAGGAGTGAAGGATTCTAATTAGCATTTCATAGTTAACAGCTGTCCATGATGATATTGATGCTTCTATTTAGGAAAGAGTAAAGGATTCTAATTAGCATTGCATAGTTAACAGCTGTCCATGATGATATTGATGCTTCTATTTAGGAAGGAGTGAAGGATTCTAATTAGCATTGCATAGTTAACAGCTGTCCATGATGATATTGATGCTTCTATTTAGGAAAGTGTGAAGGATTTTAAATACAATTTCATATTTTTAGGTTAGCATTCATAGTTAACAACCATCCTTGAAGAAATTGATGCTTCTATTTAGGGAGAGAGTAAAGGATTCTAATTAGCATTGCATAGTTTACAGCTGTCCATGATGATATTGATGCTTCTATTTAGGAAGGAGTGAAGGATTCTAATTAGCATTTCATATTAACAGCTGTCCATGATGATATTGATGCTTCTATTTAGGAAAGAGTAAAGGATTCTAATTAGCATTTCATAGTTAACAGCTGTCCATGATGATATTGATGCTTCTATTTAGGAAGGAGTGAAGGATTCTAATTAGCATTGCATAGTTAACAGCTGTCCATGATGATATTGATGCTTCTATTTAGGAAAGTGTGAAGGATTTTAAATACAATTTCATAGTTTGTTTTTTAGGATTTTATTTAGCATTTCATAGTTAACAACCATCCTTGAAGAAATTGATGCTTCTATTTAAGAAAGAGTAAAGGATTCTAATTAGCATTTCATAGTTAACAGCTGTCCATGATGATATTGATGCTTCTATTTAAGAAAGAGTAAAGGATTCTAATTAGCATTTCATAGTTAACAGGCGTCCATGATAATATTGATACTTCTATTTAAAAAAGGAATGAAGGATTTTAATAAGCATTTCATAATTAACACATATCCATAATGATATTGATGCGTCTATTTAGGAGAGAGTGATAGATGTTGATCAGTATTTCATTGTTAACGGCGATCCATGGTGATATTGATACTTCTATTTAGGGAAGGGTAAAGGACTCTAATTCTAGCCTTTCAAAGTTAACATATGTGCTACATTCGTGCATATTCTTCTGTTTTCTTCAAGTTATCCGAAAAGGTGTGACTGGTTCTAACCACATATAAATATTTTAGAGCCATAATCCTATATATATATATATATATATATATATATATATATATATATCTTATTATAATGGAGATTGTGTGTTTTTCTGTCTGTAACCGAAACTATATTCCTACTCAAGTCACAATTCTCTTAGTTATTGACATCACATTCTCCATGATTTTATTTTTATCTAAACCTCAATTATTAATAAAATTGTCTTACATTATTAATACTGTTAACTATGTCTACATACTGACAACATGCAATTATATTTATATATACAACAAAATAGCGGTTTCCAGTGTGAACGGGAAGGCTAATTTGCATATTAATATTAAAAATCGAATTTAATAAATATGTGCTTAGTATTATTGATTTCTAACTGTTTGGTTTTATTTTAATGAATATAAGCAAACATCTCTTCAATGAATCTTAAATGAAATCCATTAACAAGAAAAATAACTGTCATTTTATTCTTTACTTCCTCTTATAACTAAATACTTAAATTAGAAAAAATAACAATGAAAGACGAGAGTGATGAAGAGTAAGTTTCAGTTGTTCCATTTTTTATTATACTCCCTCTGTTTCAAACTTTTATTACTCCCTCTGTTTCAAATCTTTTATCTGTATTCTTATTTAGTTTCATTAGCCTTTCTAATTTAATATAATATTTTATTACATTAAAACTTGAATACTTGCACCCGGAGGGTGCATATATTTGCTAGTATATATATATATATATATATATATGTGTGTGTGTGTGTGTGTGTGCTACAATGCCATATACCCTCGTTGGGTATATACACAATGAGTTCTTTCGTGCAACACACACACACACACACACACACACAGAGAGAGAGAGAGAGAGAGAGAGAGAGAGAGAGAGAGAGAGAGAGAGAGAGAGAGAGAGAGCATCAGAGAGATATAGACAGATACATATAACTTACTTCGTTGTTACTTTCTATTTCGGCCATTTGTGAGCTTTCTTCTTCTTCTCTTTCCATACCGCCGAGTCCCCATGTTAGATTCTACTTTGTCAAGTCTGGTTTCTCTTGTTGGCTCTTCTAACTAAGGGCATGCGTTTAAGTCATGCAATAACTGATCAACAAGACTTATGGTTTTTTAAAGTTTTATTTGTCTTTTGTAACTACACGCGGAGCTGAAAGCCGGGGTGAAACACGCCTAGCTGTCAACTGAAAACCTAAGTAGTTCTCATGTGACTTGCGGTTTCCCGCCTCTGAGGTCAAAATTTCCAAACGGTCTGTAATTTTCCATTTGGGCTCTGTATTCTCGTATTCTCGCTACACGGTGTTGTCAATAATCGATGCTACCACATAGATTATGCAACACATATATATATATATATATATATATATATATATATATATATATATATATATATTCGTAAGACATATTCATAAGAGTAAGAGTATTCATTTTCATTTTTGTATGGATATTTTTTCCAGTCTTCTGACTATCCTTTTTGAATCTGGATCTCCCCCGAAATTAGAAAAATCTTAAACGAAAATACTAAAATTATCTACAAAAATAACAATAAGAAACGCCTACAGATCTTAGAAGCCATATGCATTAAAAATAAAAAACCTAACATTAATAAAATAGCTTTTAAAGTCGGAGACAACGTATTAAATATCTCCAATAACTAACACTCACCTAACCCCCCTCTTAAAAATAATAGACTCTCCGAATTTGATAAAAGCATAGATAACAAAACTAAAAATTAACTAAAAACCAAATTACATAACCCCATGAATACGACTGGAGCAACAGTCGAAAGCGCTCGGTAAATTAGTATGAAAAATATCATGAATCAACTCGATCCAGATTCAAAAAGAATAGCCAGAAGACTGGAAAAAATATCCATACAAAAAATGAAAAAAGAATATGAAAAAAAAATGTCTTACGAATAATTTACTGCCAAAATACACAATATATATATATATATATATATATATATATATATATATATATATATATATATGTGTGTGTGTGTGTGTGTGTGTGTGTGTGTGAGTGTGTGTGTGAGAGAGTGTGTGTTTGTGAATGAAATAATGAGGTATTCAGAGGATTTTGTAATAGAGTGAGTTATTGGTAAACATTAAAATTTTCGGTTTTATATATTAAACCATCATCAAGGATTTGTCAATATGTTATGGTGTAACTTCTGAATGATATTTAATCTAAAGGAGAAAATCTTAGCATTTTATGCCGTTCTGTTTCAAAACTATGTTTCATCTAAAAAAAAAGAAGTTATTTTCTAAAATAATGTATGTATATCTATCTATCTATTTGTTTAAAATGTTACGTCATTGTTATTACATTACTTTGTATTTTTGTTGGGCCGAAATATATTTTAACGTATTCATTGTAACACATATATTAAAAACTTTATGTGTATGTATCTATTTGAATATATATATATATATATATATATATATATATATGTGTGTGTGTGTGTGTGTATGTGTACATGTGTGTGTGTTTATTGAACAATATATATATGTGTGCATATATATTCAACAATATATATATATATATATATATATATATATATATATATATATATATATATCTACGAATATATGTGTGTGTCTGTTCATCGATATATATGTATAAATAGATCTATTTAACAATATATATGTGTTTGAGTGTCTATTCGTCGATATATATATATATATATATATATGTGTGTGTGTGTGTGGTGGGTGGTGTGTGTGTTTGTGTGCGTGTTTATTCAGCAATATATGTGCGTGTGTATGTGTCTATTCATCTATATATATATATATATATATATATATATATATGTGTGTGTGTGTGTGTGTATGTATGAATATATGTTTACTCAACAATATATATATATATATATATATATATATATATGTGTGTGTGTGTGTGTGCGTATCTATGTGCGTGTGTGTGTGTCTATTCATCGATATATATATATATGTATATTCAATGTATATGCATATATATATATATATATATATATATATATATATATATATATATATGTATATATAAATATATACTCTACATACATACAATATATATACATTCATATATATTTATATAAACATATATATATATATATATATATATATATATATATATATATATATATGAATAGCTATGGTTAAAATTCACTGTCTCACAATGACTGTACTGCTTTTGTGAGTCTTCAATTCAAGTCTGAATAAAAGTTATCGTAACATTAATAGAGGTGCAACCTTTTTGTTAAAAATATTTGTTTACGTCTTTCTAACATTACACTCTTTTTTTTTTCTTCTGTTCTTATCTTTCACAATTTTAACGCTCTGTCACACTCGATGCCTGAATTGGCTGAAATCTTTTTATCTTATGTATCTCTGTTCTTTTTAAAAAAAAAATATGTGTGTGTGTGTGTGCGCGTGTGTGTGTGTGTGTGTTTATTCAGCAATATATGTGCGTGTGTATGTGTCTATTCATCGATATATATATATGTGTGTGTGTGTGTGTATGTATTTATGTTTACTCAACAATATATATATATATGTGTGTGTGTGTGTGTGCGTATCTATGTGTGTATGTGTGTGTCTATTCATCGATATATATATATATATGTATATTCAATGTATATGCATATATATATATATGTATATATATATATACTCAATATACATACAATATATATACATTCAATATATATTTATATATATAATATATATATATATATATATATATATATATATATATATATATATATATATATATGAATAGATATGGTTATGTATCTCTGTTCTTTTAAAAAAAAATTAGTTTTCTGTTGAACGATTTGTCATGCATTGAATCTGTGGACGTATTTACTCTTTCATTGAAGTCACAAAACTTTGGTGTTGACATTTGTCGTGTATCGATATGGATCGACAGGTTATCATCACATTAACTTAAAAAAAAAGGGTGTATTAGTTTTGAGGCCGAACTCCGATAAAACCGAGTTCACGAGTTTCAAAAAGAAAGGAAACATTTCCACACTCGACGGTAAGCCTCTAAAGCCAGTAGAACAATTAACATACCTAGGTAGTAATATCTCATCCACAGAGAGCGTTGTTAATACACGAATAGGAAAGGCATGGTAAGCCACAAACAAATTATCAGTCATATGGAATGATATGTCTAGACTATGTACTCCGAACATCATTAGATACCATAAAAGAAGAAGGTTTCACACTAGAAAAGCAAGAAGCAGGCGATATCCCGCACAGACTATCACAGATTCAGACTACGCTGATGACCTTGCACTTCTTGCAGATACAACGGCACATGCCAAGTCACTACTGCATAGCTTGGAGAAGGCAGCAAAAAATATTGGCCTATATGGAAATCCGATAAAATTCATATGTTTCAACAGGAAAGGGACATATCTACACTCAAGCCTCGAAAGCCTGTAGAAAAATTCACCTACCTAGGTAGTAATATCTCATCCACTGAGAGCGATGTTAATACACGAATAGGAATCGGCCACAAACAAATTATCAGTCATATGGAAATCCGATGGGAGCTGCACAAGAATGGTGCGTTAAGTCTTGAACAAGTCGTGGAAACAGCACCCCACAAGGAAGCAGCTGTATGGTCACTTGCCTCCCATCTCACAGACCATCCGACACGGACTAGGCATGCAGGATACTGTTGGAGAAGCAAGGACGAGCTCGTAAGTGACGTTCTCCTGTGGAAGCCAACACATGGATATGCTAATGTCGGCCGCCCAGCAAAGACCTACATTGACCAACTATGCGAGGATGCTGGTTGCTGTACTGGAGACCTGCCAAGGGCAATGATTGATAGGGAAGGTTGACGAGAGATTGTCATGGATATCCGTGCTGCTTGCGCGACATGATGATGGTGATGATGATTAGTTTTTGAACAGTGAAGATCGACTATAACGAGAAAGGGGGGACTTGCCTCGTGGAGCAAAGCGGGCGCGAACCTCTCTGGTTTGCAGGATGAGCGGGAAAGAAAAATATGGGTGCCTTAGTACTAGAATTTAAATAAGCACGATCTCGAAGCCAAGAGACTCGGTGATAATAAATCTGCACTTATACAATTTTTTCTCAGATCACTGTACATAAAAAAAACAAAAACAAGCACAACTGAGAAGAAGCGAAATGCTTCGAAGCGGTGAATGAGTTTTATGCGGAGAATTGCTAGAATATTGGGACCAATTAACCAATAAGCGCCCCAGCTGGGATCTGTTTTGAAAGGAACACCTTTTGCTTTTCACCGTAAAACTCCCGGTTGTTTACAAAGAACAGACAATGTTTTTTTGCATAAGAATTTCACTGTAAGATTTTTAAAAAGTTTGTCCATGTATATTTACAACCCAAAGGCATGTTTTTATTCTAAAATAGTTTTTGATTATAATAAAAAAATAGTTATTTATTGGTTACTTGGTCCCAACATCCTTTTATTTAAATAAAAAACTATTTTGTAAATAAAAACTATTTTTATTTAAACAAACTTTTCTACATTTCTCTTCTGATTAAACAAAAACTATTTTAATATAAAAATGTGTCTTTTATATAAAAAACGTGTCTTTCGTTTAAAATTTAAAAAAATGTCCTATTGAATTAACAACAACAGCATGAAATAACTTAAAAAAATATTACTTGGTCCGAATATTCTTGGGGACGAAAGAGTTTATTGTCAGACCTTGCAGTTAAAGAACGTGATTAGCCTAATCAATTTAGCAACATATATTGACTATTATCGAGGAAGCGCGTGGTGTAATGGTTAAAGTCATGGGAAATCGACTCGTCGCCCCGAGTTCAAATCCTGGACGTGGTAATTGCATTTCACTTAGCGCTAATACCCTTGGGAAAGGTATGAATCCTACTCTCACTCCAGCTATGTGTAAATAGCAGGGCAGACTGGGTTCTTTAACCATGGCTAGGTAACCAGTCTAGGAGAAGGAAAACTCTGAATTCAAACCTGATAAACTCCGCTTAAGAAATTGACCTTGTGTCGTATCCTGCTCGTGCAGGGGAGTTGGTAAATATACATTGACTAATATCTTAATCGGTAGAGCGTTCGGCTAGGAAACACAAGGTTCCTGGTTCGATACCGACCCTCGCCAACTCAGCGTATGAGTAGCACAGGGATCTGTGCGGTAAAAGTGAGGAGCTGATGGTAGGTGTGGCGCTCCACCTCAGACGAAAAAACAATCTCCTAGGTCTAGCACTAGAGAAAAGGATATACTCCTCGCGGATTGGCTGATGCAGACTTTAGGCCACCGGACGACTTTACTTACTTTGTTATCTATATTATATATACCTAATGTATCTGTTCGTGTCCGTGCTTTGAAGATGACAAAATAGAATGACTAAGAAAAAAAAATGTTGCCTACGAATTATGACTAAGATTTAAAAAAACTGAATGGAAAGTTACCATTAATCATCTTAAAGTTATTGACATCAGTTCAACTTTCGCTGATTTCTCATTGGCTGAAGGCTGGCGTGAGAAGAGAACTGAGCTAGGGTTAGTTAGATTTTGGCCGTTAGTCGAAAGGAGCAGACGCGAGGGCCGTCTGTTCCCAAGTATACCATCTTATCGCCGTTTCAAATTGTTAATGTCTTCAACTTGGTATAAATAATTTTCATTAACTTCATTTGGATTGGTTTGGTTTGGTTCGGATTGGTTTGTTTAATGGTATAGTAATTGCCGTGGGTCATTTAATGCCAAAAAATACCAAAAGTTGGCACTCAAGCTCCATTTACTGGTGTAATCTTTGTAGAAGTATTTCGTGTATTCACAATTTTAGACACGTTTCTACTTTTTTCAAACTTGGAAAGGAAAACTGCGTAGGTGTCACGATCAAAGAGGCGTAGCCCTGTTGAATTAGAGAGTTATAAAAACTCTTAGAAATTTGAATTGAGCAGATCGCTCGCTCTCAGAACTCCCGAAAGCTCCTGTGTATGTGTATTCTCTACCGACGACTCTCAGTCTACACACAACAAAGAATAAAAATATAAATTTATATTTTCATATATATATACAAGGGGTGCAAAAGTAGGTATACAGTTATAAAAATAGAAAAACACATTACTCATTGTATTTATTATACAAACGAACAAATGTTGCATATACCTGTAATAAGGAGCACATGTAGTAAGAAGCTCTAATCCCTCAGGTACTCAAATTGCTTGTCTTCAGAGTTCACACACTCCTCTAATCAAGAACAGACACTCATTCAGACTCTGGAACAAAGGTCTTTATCAGCATCAATTTCCTGACAAGCCTCCAAAATGAACTGAATCATGTCTGCAACAGTGCGGGGCTTGCGTGAGAAAACCTTATCCTTTACAGTGCCCCCGCCCCCCCTAAAAAAATTTGATAATTTACCTGAAGAGATTAAAAGGAAATGAGTAAATGTACATACATACACACCAACTGCTCTTCATATATGTACTAGCAGCGGCTACCCGGCGTCGCCTGGGTAGAGGGGGATTTTTTAAGTTAGTCCCGCAGATCCATTACTACTGAATCATGAGTCGAATCCTCGTGAGATGCACCATTTAAATCCCTATGTAAAAAAATAGAAATGTACATGCATTTTTATAACTTAAGATATGTCACTTTCACTTCAGTATAATATGACACTAATTTCACTGATGAGACACTACTGTATACCTACTTTTCCTGGAGGTGATAACTGCATTTCACTTAGCGCTAATACCCTTGGGAAAGGTATGAATCCCACTCTCTCCCCAGATATGGATAAATAGTAGGGCAGACTGGACTCTTTAACCTTGGTTAGACAACCGGTCTAGGAGAAGGAAAACTCTGAATTCAAACCTGTTGAACTCCGCTTACGAAATTGACTTGTGTCACATCCTGCTCGTACGGAGGGGTTGGTAAATATATATACCTACTTTTGCACCACCCTGTATATATATTTACCAACCCCTCCGCACGAGCAGGGTGTGACACAAGGTCAATTTCTTAAGCGGAGTTCAACAGGTTTGAATTCAGAGTTTTCCTTCTCCTAGACCGGTTGCCTAACCAAGGTTAAAGAGACCAGTCTGCCTCTACTATTTACCCATAGCTGGAGGGAGAGTAGAATCCATACCTTTCCCAAAGGTATTAGGGCTAAGTAAAATGCAATTACCACGACCAGGATTTGAACTCGGGTCGACGAGTCCATTTCCTATGACTTTAACCATTACACCACGCGCTTCCTACCACCCTGTATATGTGTGTGTTCTGTGTTTTTTGTCGGGTCCAGTGACGGTATATAATAGAAGAATCTTTAAAGTTTTAGTCGTTATTTACCGTTCTTAAAATAAATAAAAAATCATATGTAAAAAAAGAAGAAATCTGTTGGTTATCCTGGCTCCGTTTAGTTTAAGAATTGATAAACAAAAATATAGCAATTTTGGCGAATTTATGATAAAAATATTCCCGATATGACAGCTGTCATAATACAATCGAAAACGACATTTTTTAGAGGAATTAGTTAAGAGTAGACTTTCTTAACATGTCATCTAACGAAGGGAAAACAGAAGAGAATGAATTATATTTATAAAGTAAGACACACGAACGGAAATACACACACGCGTACACACACACACACACACACACATATATATATATATATATATATATATATATATATATATATATATATATATATTAATTATGGTGATTCGCTTCTGGTTTTTGTCTGTAACAAAGATTACGTCACTGCTTACGTCACATTACCCAAAATCGTCATAACATAGAATGAATACACTCAAAATGTGAACATGCAACATTAGACAGTCCTCATTTTTTTTAAACAAGTTTTAATTAATACATAACTGGTATTATATATCTCTATATAGTTTGTTTTATTTTAATACATATTTAAAGTTTACATTTCAAATTGTTTTATTTTTTAATCCTTCAATGAATTTGATGATTTTACTTACTTACGGTACAAACTCGTAGACATTGAATTTTTTACTCCCACCCCTCAGGGAGTATGTTTCATAAATCTATTTTTAGATCGCCCGGAGGGTGTTTTTTATTTTGTACTAGTAGTGATAATATAGTTTTCTATACTTATAAATAAAGTTTGAAAATGACATAGGCATTGACTTTATGTCTTCGCTACCCTTACTTATACATATCAAAACTCGGTAGAGCTCTCTAGGGGTGACTTAAATTAACTTTCTCTACCAGCA
>CM042157.1:61278019-61295519 GCA_023376005.1 Doryteuthis pealeii
ACGTTGGGCAGTTCCAAATTTATGGGAACTTAATAGGCGAAAAACCTTCGGACCAGATGTGATTAATGGCAAAAAGGCTATTTATTTAATGGAAGAATGATTTCATGAGGCGCGAGACTAGGGAAACGCAGTATATTATCACTGACTGGCATATTTATTAATTAGAATATATTCCCAAAACATCTCTGATGGTCCCTGTAGATTAAAAAGTATTTTATTATTATAAAGCAAAATTATTATACGCACACGCCTCGTCTTATGCAAACGCGCGCGCGCGCGCACACACACACACACACACACACACACACACACACACAGATATATATATATATGTATATATATGTTTATATGCATGTGTATGTGTGTATGTATACAGGGTGTTCGTTCGGGAGAAATTTACCAGTTTCATAAGGAAAAAGAAAAGGTGCTTGGTAACTACAAAACTTAATGGATTGTAAAGAAATTCAACACGCAGGGAAATTACATTACTGTCAACAAATTTCACTCAAAATAACCGCCATTAACGTCGATCACATACTCAATCCTTTTCCGGAACCTGGAGCAAGCTGAAGTTACAGTTTCCCTGGGAAGGTTCTCAAAAACTACCTTAATTCTGTTGATTAACTGGGCTTTTGTAGTACTGGCACGGTGATTGGTGTCTTTCTCAACAGTGCCACATACATAATAATCCATGGGGTTAAGATCTGGGGAGTTCGGAGGCCAAACATTGGGACTGGCGTAGTGGTAAAAATTCGTCGTCAATCATTTCACAGAGGTGTGGTAGGAGTCCGAATCCTACTGCCATACATATGGTCTACCATTGGCTATCCTTGTTATCCAGGGCTTGACTACAGTGTTTAGCAACTCCAAGTAGGCATCTGAATTCAACCTGATACCCTCTCTGAAAAAATGTGGAGGCATCAAATCACGCTCAAATGACACACACCTGAAAACCATCACAGTGTGGGGAAATTTAGACAGCATGACACGAGGAGTGTCCTTTGTACTGAATACAAGCCATCTGTATTCTACGTGTTGTGCTTTTGATCCTGTCAAAAGTTTTTCTCACCGAAAAAAAAACGAGTGGTTCAGCAGGATATTTCACTTTTTTTCAAGTTTCTTCTCTTTGTCAGACGATTTTCACGGACCTTTTCTGGGGGCAGTTGATCTCTGCGACGCTTGTATGAGTAGTAGCAGAGGTCTTCATTGAGTGCAAGATTCATGGTAGAAGTTGAAACATTCAGTTAACGTTACAAAGCCCGAATTCCAATGCCATGGTCTACCAACATTTTTTTCTGGAGATTTTCGAGGAATTCTGCTGTACGAACGCAATCAGATAGTCTGTTATGTTGTTTTCCTCTGGCCACAGACTCGTAGTCTCCATTGCAATTCTTCAGTTCATGCCTGATTGTTTTTACAGCGCACTGGGCAGCAACCATAATCTCCTTATTTTGATGGCCGGTGCAAATCATCATGATACAATTCATTCTGTACCATGATTCAGGTGGATTCCAGTCATCCATTCTATCTGTCATCACGTATACGAATGAAGAAGGTTCCAAGCTTTTAAATGATGCGTCATATACCTCCAACCTACTATAATATATATATATATATATATATATATATATATAATTATATATATATATATATAGATAGATAGATAGATAGATATAGATATAGATAAAGGGTGGCTTACCGGTGAATATGGGCACGATCGCTGGAGGTGCACAGAATCCAGGGGTTAAATCCGCGATCAAACAAATACAAAGTGCTCAATACAAAGTAGAGCAAATTTATTAAAGAAATGGATACAATAGAAACCTACTCGAGTTTCACCGTGAGGGTCATCAGGGTTAAATCCACTGAATTAATCGAGTTAGCGATTACTTGCAGCCGATTACACGTGTGTTCATTGAATAATCGGCTGCAATTAATCGGTAACTCGATTAATTCAGTGGATTTAACCCTGATGATCCTCACGGTGAAACTCGAGTAGGTTTCTATTGTATCCATTTCTTTAATGATATATATATATATATATGCTTCCATTTCTTTAATGATATATATATATATATATATATATATATATATATATATATGCTCTTTTTTTACCATATTACCTCGTGCATAGAGAGAAGAGAGAGAGAGAGAGAGAGAGAGAGAGAGAGAGAGAGAGAGAGTGTGTTGTGTGTGTGTGTGTGTGAGAGAGAGGAGAGAGAGAGGCAGATAGACAGACAGATTCTCTCTCTCTCTCTCTTTCTCTCTCTCTCTCTCTCTTTCTCTCTCTCTCATTCTGTTCAATATTTCTCTATTTCTATCTCATTCTGTCTCTCTACATTTGTTTATTTCCCTCATTTTTGTACTCTCACTTTCTCTCTTATTTCTCTCTTATTCTATTCAATATTGCTATCTTTACATCTACCCCCCTCTCTCTCTCTCTCTCTCTCTCTCTCTCCTCCTCCCCCCTCTCTATCCGAACGAGGTAATACGGTTCAAATAAAGAATCGTTATAGGTTTCAGGTGTGCCGATAATATTTTCCTATGTCTCTTTTAGGCACTCTCATTAATTTACGACATTTACTTTTACGACAGTCGTAAACTGCCATAAAATGCTTTGATACGTTATTACCAAACAATGCATTGGCCAGATCCTGTTACGGTCAATGAGCAAATGAAATCATATTTACTTTTAACACTGAAACACCGAACACATTTATTAGGTCATTAAAGTCTGTGTGTGTGGTGCTTGAGAGAGAGAGAGAGAGAGAGAGAGAGGAGAGAGAGAGAGAGAGAGAGAGAGACTGGTCACTGCATATACAATGGATTCCGATTGATGAATCCTTGTCTACAATTACAGAAATACAGAACAATTCATAATTATTTGAAAGATTTTTTGAGACGAGACTTAATGTGTATTATTTTGATTATTTTTTTTTTTTGGGTGGGGTGAGGGAGTGTTGTCATCATCTTTATTGTTGTATGTAAAAACACAATGTTTCGACTGCAGTATCTTTCGGACTTCTTCAGGTATTCCCTGTATATCTGAACACAGCCAAGACCCACCCTGGGATATCATTTTGAACAGTTTGACTGTTGATCAAACAAGGCATCGAAGTATTGGATTTTACACTTCGAATTGTGCAGAAGACGCCAAAAACAATATATATATATATATATATATATATATATATATATATATATATATATAAATTAATTGTGTATAAACTTTGTTCTTGTGAATGTTGTTTTTTGGAAGCTTGGAAAAATAGAACAAAAACAAAGGAGAGAACCAAGAAACAGAATTTTAATGTCCATCTGTTGTTCTGTCCCTGGTTTGATTAATTCCGATATTTCGGGTGAACCCTTCGTCAATGTATATAGTTTGTGTGGAGAAAGTGAAATCCAGTATCTGGGAGAATATATATATATACACTAATGATCATGACGCTTCTCGTGACGCATCTCGGATTGATAGGCAAACAAAAATAATTAAATCATTGTTTGAAGGAGATCTTCAAAAGTTCTTCCGCAGAGGGGTAACATCCCCCAAATTGGCCCTGGGTGAGGAGCCGTGATGCTTAAGGATGGAATCCTAGTGACTGACCAGTCCATGACATGTTTCCCTTTGACCGTACTTAGGCTGGACGAGCGGTAGGATAGTCCTCCCCCGATCAATCGTCTGGTCACGTCAAGCCCTATCACCTATTCTATGCCCGATTCTATTGCCCTTATAGCAAATCCCTAACCCTTTGATGTATGTGCTAGAAGGCGGTGGCTGAGGGTCTTAGTGCCCAGGATATGACATTAAATTGCATCTAGTGGTGAAATTCCAATTCTGAGGCTTATGGGAGTGTGAAGTACCCCTTCATCACCGTTATTCCCAGGTCCACTGATCCGGAGTGGTAGTTAATGGTTAAAAAAACAAAAATTAGTTTTAAAAAATGTCATTAGAAGAAAGAGAGTTTGATAAATATATATACTGAACAAGAATAAATAAAACAAATGTCTTCAGAACAAAATAACCCAATGGTTGATATGCGGTAAAATCCAAATTTAGAATATGTTTTAATATAAGGTGTGCTGCGATCCACCACTTAAACTTATAGACTCGGCATGAGTGTGTGAATTGAAGCCAACCACTCAACAGCTCGAATACGTGGTTAGTTAACTATTTAATCACCGATCTTGAAAGAAGTTCATTTGTACGTATGTGCCACTGACGAACGGGTCTGCAACCTACGTTCTGCTCGATCAAAGAATCATACCCAACACTAAGGGACAACAAGGAACAGCCAAAGGTCTTTTCATTAAGGATCAACCTCTGCTTAACACAAGGGATCTCCACTGTAAAGTGCTCTCACTTGAAGCCTAAAAATGTCCACAACAATTATTACATCCAAACCCAGTGTATATTTTTTTCACAAAAGGCTGCTTAAAAATTAAGCTAACTTATACAAATGTCAGTCCAACATGGTATTCAACCTCGTTATGGCAACGACTGCGGGTGGGGAGAGACCTGCAATAAAGAGCAAGTTGCCGGTCGTCCATCCGACTTTGCTAAGGCCTGTTGCCGTGACCCAGGGGCAGATCCACTGGGTCTCATAAGACTGACGGATTCAATCGTAGATAAAGTGATATAATAAGATATAATGATGAGATATATATTTCAGCTTTCTGACATCCGGTTACCGGAAGTAGGAAATTGTGAACACAATGTATACTCTCATAAAGTTCTGCTTCAACAACTTGGGAAGGTCAAGTCTGATGCCGAGAACAGAGATATTAAACTGTTTATGTTTTCGCCTAAATATCTGTTTACAGTTTGGCTGGATAAAAGACCAATTGATTTTTCATTAATAGTGGTCGCGTCATTACTCTCTCTCTCTCATTCTCTCTCTCTCTCTCTCTCTCTCTATATATATATATATATATATATATATATATATATATATATATATATATAGATAGATAAAATGGTATGAAAAACACATATGTTGTTAAATTGTATTTATTTTTACAACTTTTTCATTGCTAATATTGCCAATATTTCGATTTCATCAAAAATTCTTCATCAGAGTATAATGATAATTGTGACCTTTTTAAGATGTGAATGTTTTTAATCCGGATTCTTCAAGAGAAAAACAGATAATATTTTGAATTTAAACTGGAAATATTGTTTTTTCCCCCAAAAAACCGTGTAAACAAAACATTCACATCTTAAAACGGTAACACTTATCATTATGCTCTGATGAAGATCTTTTGATGAAATCGAAATATTGGCAATATTAGCAATGCAAAAGTTGTAAAAATAAATTCAATTTAACAACATGTGTGCTTTTATTTATTACTCTTTTATCTATACATATACTGTCGGATTCCTTTCCTTACTCTTAACTTCATATATATATATATATATATATATATATATATATATATATATATATATATATATATATATATATCGGTATGTGTGTATTTTTAAATATATGCATGTATAAAACGCATGTATAAAATGCATGTATATATATATATATATATATATATATATATATATATATATATATATATATATATATATATGTGTGTGTGTGTGTGTGTGTGTGTGTGCACAGTTGGCTGGAGCATGGAAATTGCCAAAATTAGACCCCCATCAAACATTTATGGGTCTTAGTTTTTGTGAAACAAGAAAACATTTCCAGTTCAACAAAAAAAACCCAAGTTAAAAGCTCAACTCCATGAAAAATGACGAGCTTTTGAAAATTGTCGATACATCGTTTTCAAGCTTACTTTATCTTAGCCTATTCCATAAATGTTGCATTTTACCCATATACCAATTAAGAACTATAAAATGACAAGACTGTGCCCAATTATCCACATTTGGCCTACGAACTGCCAAGATCTTAACCCCATGGATTATTATGTACGGGGCGCTGTTGAGAAAGACATCAATTGCCGTGCCAGTCCTACAAAACTCCAGTTAATCGACAGAATTAAGGTAGTTTTTGAGATCTTTCCCAGGGAAACTGTAACTTCAGCCTGCTCCGGAACCCGGAGCAGGATTGAGTCTGTGATCAACGCTAATGGACGTTATTTTGAGTGAAACTTGTTGATAGTGGTATCATTTCCGTGCGTGTTGAATTTCTTTACAATCCATTACATTTTGTACTTACCAAGCCCCTTTTCTTTTTCCTTATGAAAGTATCAAATTTCTCCCGAACAATATATATATATAAACTCAGCGTATGAGTAGCACAGGGATCTGTGCGGTAAAGTAAGGAGCTGATGGTAGGTGTGGCGCTCCACCTCAGACGAAAAAAAATCTCTTTGGTCTAGCGCTAGGATAGACTCCCTCGCTGATTGGCTGATACTGACTTTAGGCCACCCCGACGACTTTACTTACTTTATATATATATATATATATATATATATATATATATATATATATATATATTATATATTCGAATTCCTTTGCTGAGTCAATTTCCTACGACGTGAATCATTATATCATTAACCTCCTCTTAGTTAAGTCACACAGTAAGCACCAAATTCTGTAAGAAACCGAATATCAAAATGACTTGATTCAGCATTAAATGACCCGAAAAGTGTTGATATGCCGTAAAACAAAACAGCCATCAACCGCTTAGTAGATGAGTTGACGCATTAATCATATACTCTGAATAGAAGAAGAAACAAAATGTCTGTTGGATGGAAGCCAGCCTATGACGCAACGTTAGATACCGCCACATACACACACACACAAACACACACACACATATATATATATATATATATATATATATATATATATATATATATCGACTGGCATCTTCTCACAATAACAATCTCGTCGGCATCCCCCTTCACCGTTTCCCCACGGTTGAATAAGTCGTGTGTTCTAATTTGCGCCTGTGCACGGGCTGATAAGAGCTAGAAGCTAGACGCGGGGAAAATAATCGAATGGGCGGCCGACTTCCATTTGTCTCCCTCTTTCCTCTTAAAAATTCTCTCTGCTTTCGCGCGCGTCAATTAACCGCGAGGCAAGCAGACGGGAAAAACAATGAAATGGTCAGCGGGCCAAAAGAAAGGCACTTTATATATATATATATATATATATATATATATATATATATATATAAAGGTTTTCAGTATCTCAACAAAACTAATTTTGTTGTTCAAAGGAAAGTTTTGTAAAGTATAGGCCTTTCTGAAAATCAAACGGAGACTATAAAGTTTCGGTTTTATATATCTGTAGGATGAACACAAAAACACTCCCCGATTTCAAGTTGTTGTAACATTAAAACTTATTGGAATATATAAAGGGTTGTGTTCAAAGTTCCGTGATGGCTCCCGATTACGACAAGAAGGTTCCCGAGTTCGGAAAGAAGGTTCCAGCGTCCGACATTAAACATTAAAGATGAGGACAATACTCCGAATAATTAATGATGGAGATTGAGTCATCGTGGAAGCGCGTGGTGTAATGGTTAAAGTCATGGGAAATGGACTCTCCGCCATGAGTTCAAATCCTGGACGTGGTAACTGCATTTTCACATAGCGCTAATACCCTTGGGAAAGTTATGAATCCTACTCTCCCTCCAGCTTTGGGTAAATAGTAGGGCAGACCGGACTATTTAACCTTGGTTAGGCAACCGGTCTAGGAGAAGGAAAACTCTGAATTCAAACCTGTTGAACTCCGCTTAAGAAATTAACCTTGTGTCACATCCTGCTCGTGCTGGTTGGTAAATACATAATGGAGATTGAGTGTATTTCTGTCTGTAACCAAAACTGTCATAGCTTACGTAACAATATTCTCAATGACTGAAGTATATTAATGAGTATTTAATTTATTGTCAAAATTGTTAATACATAGAATAAAAATAACCCTGTGTTATATACACTCAAAATTTGAGTAAGCAATTTTTAAAATTGCTTTTTTTTCTTTTACTTTCACCCGCTTTTTTTCAGTAACAATAAGTTAACTAAAAGTTTCCAAATAAATAAATATGATTTTATGAAAAATTTACGTGTAAAATATTCAAAATAATTATTGGATTAATAATCAATAGATGCACGCAACATTTTATTTGAGGAGGACAGAACTAAGTTTCAATTTGCTTCTTTTCTTTTTTTTACTCTTAATAAATTTGATGATTTTACTTATGATAAGAACCATCTGACATTGAATTTTTAACTCGGCTCCACTTAGGCAAGATCTTTAAAAAATAAGTTTTTTGGGGGGTGGGGGGTTAACACCACCTGGTGTTTTTTTTAGTAATGCTAATTATCAAGCCTCATCTAAAAAAAAATTTCAGACAAATAGTATACATGTCTCATTAATAAATTATGGTATTTCTCTGAATGTTTGAGATGAGGCTTGATGGTTAGTATTATCAGCGTTATTCGGACTATTGTCTCTACCTTTTTGTTATTTGTACAACGTTTCGGCCGATATGACCTCCGGCCTTCTTCAGGTATTTCTTGTCGGACTCGGGAACCTTCTTTTCGAACTCGGGAACTTTCTTGTCGTAATCGGGAGCCATCACGGAACTTCGAACCTAACCCTTTATTCAGTCCTCGGGGGTATCCTTTTCTCATTTCGCTAACAATAGCAGGGGTAGGAGTTGTGTTAATTATTTTTCTATGTTACTGCCTGACGAGTCTATTTCCTACGACCCAAGCCCCTCCATTGAGATATTTACCCTACTCGTTCGCCAAGGGTTGGATGTTACACAAGATCGCAAATCTGAGGCATCCAGTGAGACTAGCTTGTTAACCATTACATCACAATGGGACGTTCTATATTTGTATTAAAGGTATATATATATAAAATTAAAGGATAAAAAAGGACGAAAATAAGATACAGTTGAGTGTTCATATCAAACAGTCGACTTAGTTTATTGTTAAATATTTCGTGCTCAGCTTATGTTTTTTCTTGAATTTGCTACCAGAGGTGCTTTTAAGTACGCTAAATTTGCTACTAGAGGTGCTTTTAAGTACGCTAAAGAAAATAATATCCTGTAATAGATTTTTATTAAAAGCATTGTGATTAAGTTAAAGTGTGTGTAATATATATATATATATATATATATATATATTATATATTATAATATATATATTTATATTATATATATATTTATATATTTATATATATATATATATATATTTATATATATATTATATTTATATATATATATATTCATTTATATTATATATATACATATTCATTTCCTTTCTCTTTATATATATATATATATATATATATATATATATAAAGAGAAAGGAAATGAATCCGACGATATGAGTCCGGATTAAAAACATGCTCTGATGATGATTTTTTATAATCGAAATATTGTTCAATATTAGGTATGAAAATGATATACATTATATTCATTTTTAACAATGTTGTGTCTTTTCATACCTTTTTCTCTCTCTCTCTCTCTCTCTCTCTCTATATATATATATATATATATATATATATATATATATATATATATATATAAAGTAAAGAAATAACAAAAGAGATTTAGCAATATAGTCTATTTCAGGGAGCTTAGACAAAGTGTCTAACTCTCCCGACGCATCAGATGCAAATGATGAATTCTTTATTACTTTAAAGGCATTTGAAAATAGATTTTATTTTTTTTATTTTTAAAAATTTATAGTCCTGTGATATGAAATCCTTGATGTTGCAAAAAAAAATGTATGTTGTAGTTTCAAATATGAGCACTTCCGCCACAAATATCTCGGTCAACAATCCAACTTCATTCGCATCTGATGAGTCGGGAGAGTTAGACACTTTGTCTAAGCTCCCTGAAATAGACTATAATACTAAATCTCTAAGTCTTTTGTTATTTCTTTACTTATATATTTGCTCTGTGACTCTAACATTAAGAGCACACATTGAGCTCTCAAACTTTTAAATAAAACTCTTGTGTCGTAAGGAAGATTTCTTCTCTGGACTTTTGGATTATATATATATATATATATATATATATATATATATATGTGTGTGTGTGTGTGTGTGTGTTGTGTGTGTGTGTGTGTGTGTGTGTGTGTGTGTGTGTGTGTGTATCGGGCGGCAATTAATTAGCTCCAGTGAATGCATCTTGATTAGACCTTTGGCACAAGTGTCCTTTGTATATCGTTAAACTGTATAAAAAAAATGCTACTTTATTAGTTCCATGCTTTGTAAACTTGATTGTTTTAGTGGAGCAATCTTCGGAAGCAATCAGGGAAAGGTTTTGAAAATCCGTCTACCCTACTATTCACATATAGCTAGAGGGAGAACAGATGGTTTGAAGCAATTTTCCAATGACATTAGCTCGAAGTAACACAATCTCCTTCAGGAATCGAACTCGGGCTGCTGAGTCCATTTCCTATAACGATAACCGTTCCGGTAATCACGACTCCAAATCGATGTGTTGCAGCTAAGATATTTAAACATTGGGAATCCCGGCAGTTCTATTAATAAAATCTGAAAAAGAAAAAGAAAGAAATCCATAATGGCACTTCCGTAACCCTGGAAATAAAAACCAAAATAGATTTTTCTATTTTTGAGACACAAAATTTAGAAACAAAAGTCCAATTAACACTGTGCTTATCTCTTTGCGATGGATGGTTGGGTGGTAACGGGTTAAGCGGGTAAATATCACATTGTGCCCGGAGGTCCAGATCCCCCTCAGTCCGCCCCTGATGGGACCTGATGTTGAGAGTGATAGCTACAAAAGCGGATATTAAAGCAAGATTTAGATCAGGGATCCTCAATGCGCGGCCCTCGAGGCCTATATTGGTGACCCTTGACCCAACTTTCAAAATTTTCTCATCACCATTTGATGTTTCATCACCACATAAACCAGATACTGTTATATACCCTACCTATAAATATTAAAGAGTATGTCCCAATAATCATAAATACGGGAGCATTATGCTGACTGAGTAGTATTATACCCCTAGCAGTGGTTTACCTTCTTCACGCCGCTGGCGAGTATTGTATTTTGTTGATATTATAAAGATTCCATTTCATTTTCAACCTCCGTTTGGTTATTTCTCATTTAGTAACCTTTGTTAGGTTACAACATTTTGGCGACGAGGATGAGATATTGACTCTGTGCAGAGTAAATGTAAAAAGGGGAGTGCTATATGCTCTACCTATGAACATTAATGGGTATGTCCCAATTCTCATGAATATGGGAGTATTATGCTGACTGAGGAGCGTGTATTGTATTTTGTTATAACTAGCAAATATATGCACCCTCCGGGTGCAAGTATTTAAGTTTAAATGTAATAAAATATTATATTAAATTAGAAAGGCTAATGAAACTAAATAAGAATGCAGATAAAAAGATTTAAAACAGAGGGGGTTATAAACGAAAAATAGAACAACTGAAACTTACTCTTTCATCATTCTCGTCTTCCATTGTTTTTTTGTTTTTTTAATTTAAGTATTTTGTTAAAAGAGGAAGTAAAGAATAAAATGACAGTTATTTTTTCTTGTTAATGGATTTCATTTTAAGATTTATTGAAGAGATTTTTGCTTATATTCATTAAAATAAAACCAAATAGTTAGAAATCAATAATACTGAGCAAATATTTATTAAATTCGATTTTTTAATATCAATATGCAAATTAGCCTTCTCGGTCACACTGTAAACCGCTATTTTGTTGTACATATAAATATAATTGCATATTGTTAGTATGAAGATATGGTTAACAGTATTAATAATATAAAACAATTTTATTAATAATTGAGGTTAAAACAAAAATAAAATCATTGAGAATGTGATATCAATAACTAAGGGAATTGTGATTTGAGTAGTAATATAGTTTCGGTTACAAACAGAAAAACACACAATCTCCATTATAATAAGATGTTATAAAGATTCCATTTCATTTCCATCCTCCGTTTGGTTATTTCTTATTTAGTAACCTGTGTTAAGTTACAACGACTACTGAAATATTTTTGAAAATCCTGTAGTCTTCTAATTCCCCTGATTTAAATCTCCTAGATTTTATTGCTGTTTCTTGCACAGGTTAAAATGTAGACAGTAGGAAAGAGGAACAGTCGAAGGATTGGTGGAGATATGAGGCTTTAATGTACTCGTCAACCCGACTTCAATTCCTGGACGAAGCCATAGTTCACATAGCGCTAATAACCTTGGGAAAGGTATGAAACCAAATATTCTCACTCCAGCTATGGGTAAATAGTAGGACAGACTGGGCTCTTTAACCTTGGTTAGGCAACCAGTCTAGGAGAAGAAAAACTCTTAATTCAAACCTGGTACTACTAGAATAGACTCAGGCCTACATTGTGATCTATTTTAATTCTTTAAAAGTTATTTTTATTTTAATTTAATACAGTGCTTTTTATAGTACATATTTTCGACAAAAAACGATTTTATTATAGTTTTTTTGTACCATTTGAGGTATAGATTACAATGCCACCGAAGAAAGTGGTAAATTCAAGATATGAGGCTTTAAAACACCTTTTCATAGTGCTTTTCATAGTACGTATTTTCGACACAAATTACTATCTCAATTCAATCATTGTTTGTTTTTTTGTACAGTTCAAAACTTAGATTGCAATTTCACCAAAGAAAGAGGTAAATTCGAAGAATTGGCAGAGATATGAGGTTTTAAAACACCTTGACTTAGTGCTTTTCATAGTACGTACTTACGACAAAAATCAAAATCTCGATTTTATTATTGTGTGTGTGTTTTTTGTACAGTTCAAGGGATCGTCGGGAGTGCGACCAACTAGCAAAGAAAAGATGGCCATTATAAACGAAAAAGCTTTTATGAAGGCATGAGGGTTGTTTTAGAGCGGGAGTCCTATACTTCCAAAATTCTCCATTTGATGTTGAATGTGAAGAAGGACCATTGCAACTGCAAATGGAACCTCGATCTTCAGTGTTCAGAAGATTTGAAGTTTCTTGCTTGCAACATCCTTGATTTCTATAACAACCACGTGCTTCCATCTGAACGATTCATCGGGAGAGAGACCAGCCAGTGGCCCCAGCAAGCATAGAAAAGATGTCCATTATGAACGAGAAAGCTGTGACGAAGGCATGAAGTTATTTTAGAGCAGGAGTCCAACACCCAACTTTCAAAATTCGCCATTTGATCTTCACTGTTCAGAAGATCTGTAATCTAAGTTTCTTGCTTGTCACATCCTTGATTTCTATAAGAACCAAGTGCTTCCATCTGAACGATACCCCATGCTTATTACCAAACAGAGAAAGCAGTGAAGTTGTGTGGCACTAAATAACATTGTATTAAGCATGTTGTTAAGCATGACAAGAGTACGCTGCGTTGGCAAGTGTAAAATCATCCCTTGTCTGATGTGCTCTTTCTGACAACCTCTTCATTTAACCCTGATATTACATCCTTTTGTGATTGCAAAAAACATCGGATATCTCACCAATAAATTAGAATTGTACATTTTGTAGGTTTTTTTTTCTGTCGTTCTAAAATCGTGGCCCTCAGTCCCGAGTTAAGCTTTGGGTTAAAAACGAGGCTGCTTGCATTTCACGTAGCGCTAAGACCATTGCAATAGGTAAAAATTCAGCTATGATCCCTCTAGATATGGGTAAATTGTAGGACAGACTGGGTCCTTAACTTTGGTAAGGAAAACTCTGAAATCCAAGCAGTTAAATTCCGATTAAAATTCTACCTCATGTTGCATTCTGCTCGTGGTGGAGTTGGGTAAATACAAATGAAAGAAAAAAAAAAGTGATGTATCGACGAGGATGAGATTCGAACTCACGCGGGGAAACCCCAATGGATTAGCAGTCCATCGCCTTAACCACTCGGCCACCTCGTCAGATAAAGATTCAAAGTTTAATTCTAATTAATAGATCATCTACAAACAGTGGAAAGTAGTATGAAAAACAACGATTCTCTGCTACATAGGAATATCAATATGGAATTAGCACACTTAGATGGTTTAAAATAATCTCTAGACCTGGATAGGGATGGGCTCCACTGTTTTACACCTATCCAAAACACGCTACATGAATAAGCGCCCCAACGACCAAACCAAATTATGAGATGAGTCTTTCATTTTTGAAAATTTATATCTGGTACAAGGCTACATGCGCCGAGCACTCGATGAGAATCTAACTCCCAACAGGGAAATCGAAAATGTAAATTAAGAATGCGATTTAGAGGTTTGCTTTGATAATACATTCAAAGCTATTGTCTCTAGGGCAAATGGAATAATTGGCTGGATGGACAGAAATATTATGTCAAGGGAGGTAAAAGGTGTTTTAAAATATATGAAACTTGATGAAACCTCATATTGTACCCAGGCCTCAGCTCCAGTGTCTGGATATGGAAATTGGAGTGTGCCGGGTTAGCTCAGTCGGTAGAGCATTCGACTAGAAACCACAAGGTTCCTAGTTCGATACCGGTCCTCGCCAACTCAGCGTATGAGTAGCACAGGGATCTGTGCGGTAAAGTAAGGAGCTGACGGTAGGTGTGGCGCTCCACCTCAGACGCTAAAATAATCTCCTTGGTCTAGCGCTATTGAAAAGGGGATAGACTCCCTCGCTGATTGGCTGATACCGACTTTAGGCCGCCCCGACGACTTTACTTTACTTACTTATTAAGATTAGCGGTCATACAATGAAGAGAGACAAGACTAATAAAGTAAAAAGTAAAGTCGTCAGGGTGGCCTAAAGTCGGTATCAGCCTATCAGCAAGGGAGTCTATCCCCTTTTCACTAGCGCTAGACCAAGGAAATTGTTTTTTTTGTGCCTGGGGTGGCGCGCCACACTTACCATCATGACCGGGTACAAATATCAAGCCATGTTAAGTATTCTATGTTATTTTCGCCTGTGGTCAGGAATGGACCTGCAACCTCCAGATGATTGTCACTTAGAACAGTATCCGGTTATGGTTAATGGAATGAGAACAATCTATCCTAATGGATTAAATGAAGGGTTCGGTTCGAAGTTCCGTGAAAGCTCCCAATTACGACCTGGACGTTCTCAAGTTCGACAAAAAGGTTCCCAAGTTCAACAAGAAAGGTCTGAAGAAGGCCGGAGGGTACATCTGCCGAAACGTTGTGTATATAAAAATAAAGACGAGGACAACAGTCCGAAAACCTAAATACAAATTATCAAGCCTCGTCTAAAAATCATACAAATAATAAATGTGCTTGGTGAGCTCTTTAACCATTTCACTACAGCGAGGGGCCTGTCGTATCTAATTACAGTCAATTAAGGTAGAGTTTTGCTATAAACAGTTGTTTTTTTTTGTAATCTGAATATTAGCTACATAAATCAGAGTAACCTCCCCTTGTTTATTTCACTTTGAGGAAGCCATATATTTTGGTCGGCCATTTTCTTTTCACCGTAATCAATAAAACTGCATGTTTTAACATGTTTAGGAAAAATGAAAATCTGGTAATCTGAACATTAGCTATATAAATGAGAGTAACCTCCCCTTGTTTATTTCACTTTGAGGAAGCCATATATTTTGGTCGGCCATTTTCATTTCACCGTAAATCTACACTGAAAATACGAATTTGTTCGAATCAATACGACTGTATGTTTAAAATGAACTTAATTGTTATTAAGAACGCATTTTATGGTATTTTCGTGTTAAAACATGCAGTTTTATTGATTATGGTGAAATGAAAATGGCCGACCGAAACATATGGCTTCCTCAAAGGGAAATAAACAAAGGGAGGTTACTCTCATTTATGTAGCTAATGTTCAGATTACCTTTTTTTATTTTATTTTATCATTCACCGTGGAGGCATCTCTAAATGATTTTACATTATAAGATATCCCTTGCTTAGATTACAATGGTCACTCTGTTCCTAAATTTAAAAACAAAAATCTTAACTCGCTGGCCCGATATAAGCCTTAGACGACCTTTCACCTCTCTATTCCAAACATTGCCAGAGAATCAGCAAGACAGGCGCTTTAGTCAGAACGGCGCCAAGGAGTTCAGATTTAGGTGCCCGGAACAGACAGTGCGCTATCTGAAGACCCATCCACCCAAAACATTTGAAAACAGACTTTGCCAAAATGGCATTGCTTGTTCTGTGGGTATTCAATAAATATTGGCAACTTCTATCATCATCATCATCATCATCATCATCTTTATTATCATTATTATTAATATTATTATTATTATTTACTCCTTTTGAGTTTTCACATCAGCATTAGCTGATGGTCTTTCACTGGTCTGAGTGACAGCAAGTCTCCTCAGGTCTCCAGGACTCTTCTGAGTATTCTGGCAGATTGCAGCAGTGCAGTGTTCTGAATGGTTTCAATCCTTCCTCTGATTTCCAAACTTTCAAAACCCTTTTCTAATCCTTTTGGGACTGTTCCAAGTGCACCAACTACAATTGGTATCACTTTCATTTTCATATTCCATAACTTTTTCAGTTCTCTGGCAAGGTCCAGATATTTGTCCATTTTTTCATTTTCCTTTAGCTTCACCCTGTGATCTGCTGGAACTGCAAAATCCACCAGTTGACAAGTTCTTTCTATTTTGTTTATCAACGTTTGGTCTGGTCTTCTTGCTGGGATAAGGTGATCCGTTTTTATTTCAAAATCGCAGAACTTCACACCTGCGTGTTTTTCATACCAGCATTAGCTGATAGTCTTTCACTGGAGTCTGAGTGACAACAAGTCTCCTCAGGTCTCCAGGACTCTTCTGAGTATTCTAGCCGATTGCAGCAGCGCAATAGTCTGGATGGTCTCAATTCTTCCTCTGATTTCTAGATCCTCCAGTCTGTTTTCCAAGTTTATTGGACCGTTCCAAGTGCACTAACTACAATTGGTATCACTTTCACTCTTATGTTCCACAGCTTTTTCAATTCTCTGGCAAGGTCCAAGTATTTGTCCATCTTTTCATTTTCCTTCAGTGGTCTGCTGGAACCGCAAAGTCCACCAGTTGACACGTTTTTTTTTATGTTAATTAACACTAGGTCTGGTCTTCTGGCTGGGATAGGGCGATCTGTCCCAGATAATTTTTTGCGTTTTATTCTCATGAGCAGATTCTGGTTCATACACATACCATTTTGTTGTATGGTCAAAGTTTAATTTTTTGCATAATTCCCAGTTGATCACCTTCCCAAGCCAATCGTGCCTAGCTTTGTATTCCCGTTGTGCTAGTTTACTACATTCACTTATTATTATTATTATTATTATTATTATTATTATTATTATTATTATTAGTTCACTCCTGTGAGTTTTTCATACTAGCGTTAGCTGATGGTCTTTCATCGGAGTCTAGGTGACAACAAGTCTCCTCAGGTCTACAGAACACTTCTGAATATTCTAGCCGATTTCAACACTGCTGTTGTCTGGATGGTCTCAATTCTTCCTCTGATTTCCAGTTCCTATAGTCTGTTTTCTCAAGTCTTGAGGGTCATTCCAAGTGCAGCAACTAATATTGTAACCATTTTCACCCTCATATTCCACAGTTTTTTTTTAGTTCTCTAGCAAGGTGTGGGTATTTGTTTATCTTTTAGTTTTTTTATCTT
>CM042157.1:61300519-61334748 GCA_023376005.1 Doryteuthis pealeii
TGAATGTGTAACCTATACGTAGTCGGGATATAGTAACTTGTTCCTGGGAGATAGATAGATAGAGAGATAGAGAGAGAGAGAGAGAGAGAGAGAGAGAGAAAGTGTGTGTGTGTGTGTGTGTGTGAGAGAGAGAGAAAAGAGAGAGAGAGAGAGAGAGAGAGAGAGAGAGAGAGAGAATTAGAGTGTGGTGGTGTGTGAGAGAGAGAGAGTTTATTTACTCCGTAACCACGTGTACGGGTTAGGCACAAGGCCCTATTAATGCGGGACCACCCACGAACCGAAGCTCGTGTGTGGCGGGTGCAAAAAATGCGTTGATCCCGTCGGCATTCCCCCTCAACGGGGTTGCCTCAGGCACCGGGCAATAAACCTAGCCCTGTTCCTTTAAATCGAGGGGCAGGTGTTGCCTGGCGGGATGGGCCCCTAGGATCAACGATGTTAATTTACTCTGTAGGTCTAGCTGCCGAAGCTCACTGGACACCCGGCTTGACCGGAAACCAGAGAGAGAGAGAGAGAGAGAGAGAGAGAGAGAGAGAGAGAGAGAGAGAGAGAGAGAGAGAGAGAGATTCCTTTTTAATGTTTTTTTTAACCCTACTGCCGAAGATACAACAACGTATTCTAAGCTTCGCCGACATGGAGGACAAGAGGGAAGGCAAAGATTATGTGGTTATTCCCTATAAGTCTAACATGATCAAAGGGGAACCACTCTTGACTGATTATTTATTTATTTATTGATCTACTAGGAAAAAAGAAGACGGGTTTAGGGTTAGGGTTTAGGGTTAAGGTTAGGGTTTAGGGTTAGTTTAATGGGAAAATAAATAAATAATTTAACAGTCAAGAGTGGTTCCCCTTTGATCATGTTAGACTTATAGGAAATAACCGATTATGTTTTTGTTAGGTTTATCTTGGTGTTTTCATGTATCAAACTTAGCTTAGTTTGACACAAGGCCAACAGTATGGAGCACCCATTGAGAATTGGATTCAATAGCAACGGTCTACTAGACTCTATAGTGCTGGTGATAAACCTTCTGACTAACGGACAAACAGCAAAATCAGGGGAAAAGGAAGACGCTGAGTAAAAAAACCAAATAAATAAATAGATATATGAATAAAAAATAAATAAAGGGGGTTAAAAAAAATTCTTACGGGTATCCCTAGGGTGAAACAACGAGGGACGCTCGAACGATGAGCCAAAACAAACAGTTGGCCACAAACGCTGAAATATACACATTTATATTTCAAGGCAAATAAATGTGTTTTGCCCCCATCGCCATCAGTTTCACGGGGGAATTGGGTTTGAGACTAAAAAAGAAAGAAAAGAAAAGAAAGCATAGATAAATAAATAAAAAATAAAAATAAAAATAAAAATAAAGAAAAGAAAAACAGATGAGGATAAATAGGGGAATTTAGCAATCTTTTTTTTTTTTTCATTTTTTTTTTTTATTTCTTTTTTTATTGGAATCTGAAATTTATCTTTGGAGATCAAGCGACAACAAGGAACTTCAAATATTCAACATTCTCCTCGGTATTCTCACCGACTTTGAAAGTCATTAAGCTCTATGTCGCCTCACATCTTTTTGAGAGAATTTATATTATGATATTATGATTAGTTTACCAGTGACATCAACACACACAGACACATACACACACATACACACACAGAGACACATATACAGACACACACACACACACACATATAAACATATATATATATATATATAATATATATATATATATTATATATAATATAAGTATAGAAATATGAAAAAAAACATTCAGAGAATGTGGTTATATGTGAATGAATAAATAGTTCTACCTACTTTCGAGCATTTCAGTTTATATATATATATGATATATATATATACTTTATATATGGGAGAATATGTGCTTAATTGAAGTCGGACCTAATTTTATGAAAGTTAATTAATTAATAATTAATTAATTAGGCGGGATTACCTATTAAATTTAAGGCTAAACAAATCGAGAAAAATCAATCTCTGTATGTACATTTCGGCCTATTAGGCCTCATCAGCAGAGCTATAGATACAAAGACCGCCCCGTGTGCGATTCGAAACCCTGATTGGTCAAGCTGACTGTCAAAGCGTCTTACCACAACACCAAACGGACTTAGCAGATTTCTTCGTTTTGTTAGGAGTAGGTATTTTATTCCTCTTAAGTGACCTCTACACGAACTTACGAGAAGTAAACAAACAGACAATGTTGGTGATATGGCTATTTTCAGCCGACATATTATATATATATCTATATTATATATATATATATATATATGTTGTAAACACGGTTTTGTTTGAATGGCTTTTTGCCGATAATTTTGGGAATAAGTGCTTAATTGGAGTCGTACCTAATTTTGAAAATTAATTAATTAATAAATGAATTAGGCGGGAATACCTATTAAATGTATGGCTAAACAATCGAGAAAATCAATCTCTGTATGTACATTTCGGCCTATTAGGCCTCATCAGCAGAGCTATAGATCGGAAGACCGCCCTGTGCGTGATTTGAAATATACGCCAACTAAAGCGCAAACACAACGCTCTCCTATAAAAGGGATGGAGCACTCTATGACGGCCTTTACATACATACAGATGTGTGTATTAAAATAGTTAAAATCCCCTTCGCATTCCGTAGGTGACGATAGCCGAGTGGTTAAGCTGTCCGACTGATGTTGAATCGACGGGTTTTCTATCCCGGCTGTAGGTAGCTTACAAATCTAGCCACACTGAAAGACTGATAGTCAAAACACAGTGCCTATGGATGACAATATATATATTTATTTATTTATATATATATCTTATTAATAAATGGAGATTATGTGTTTTGTTTGTCTGTAACCGAAACTATATCACTGCTCACGTCACTATCTATTGTTGGTTATTATACATCACATTCTCCATGAATCATTTTATTCAAGCCTCAATTATTAATAAAATTGTTTTTCATTATTAATACTGCTGGCCATATCTACGTACTAATAACATGCAATTGTGTTTATATGTACAACAAAATAGCGGTTTACCGTGTGAACGGGAAGGCTAATTTGCATATTGATATTTAAAATTTGATTTTAAATAAAATATGTGCTTAGTATTATTGATTTCTAATTATTTGATTTTATCTTAATGAATATGAGCAAAATCTCGGAGAATAAATCTTAAAAAGATAATAATAACAAAAAGAAATAACTTTAATTTTATTCTTTACTTCCTATTTTAACTAAAATAGTTTAAATACGAAAAAATTATGCAAGGAAAGACGGAGGTGATGGAAAAGGGAAGCTACAGCTGTTATATTTCGATTATACCCTCATGTTTCCAAATCCTTTTATCTGCATTCTATTTTAGTTCTTTAGACTTGTCTAAATTAATTTGATATTGTTATGACATTTTATTACTGCACCCGGAGGGTGCATATATTTACTAATAATATAATGGGAGAATGAGAATTGAAAAAGTTGTAGCCAATATAACGTGCTCAAGGTGCTAAAATAGCAGAGCAGTTTTAAAATCATAATAAAAATATTCTGGTATTAATTTCCGTAAATTATAGTTTATTGCGTATTATGCAATCTCAGGACGGTTAAATATTGAAAAAAAAGTTTAGCTTGTCAGCGTCTTATAATAATCTAACGTGCTCACGCGATAGGAATATTATTACGTAAGACTTATATGTAAAAACATAACATCCATGACGCAGTGTCCAGAAATATAAACAAAATAAATAAATAAATAAGAAATTAATTTAATAGAGGGGTTAAAAATAATTGGGATTAATTAGAGTCAAGTGGTAAATGATATAAGAGAAATTTGTTGAATTCTAACATGTTGGAAACTATCACTCTTTTTCAGTTAAAATTCACGTTCGTATTTTGAGAATACACAATTTTTCTGCGGATGCAGTCTATAGTTGTATTGGCCGTCTTTGTAAAGCTTGACTTTTTGAATAATTTCCTATTTTATTATAGGTGTTTTACCCGTTATGTCTTTAATGTGCCATACATATTTGGATAATGTTGTACTCGTGAATATCTTCGTTATTGAAGGCTTAGATACATAATTATAGTACAGGGTGTTTCCACAAAGTCTGGGTACATGGAGATTTCAACTATCATATTTATTTATGTTATTTCCGAGAAGGCTGATATGGTATTTAGTAAGTAATAAAATCAATACTATAACAATTAAATATAAAGAAATAAAAATTGTTTTGTTTTTTAAAATATGTGTTAATGTACCCCAGACTTGGGAACACGCCCTGTATCGTGTGCTACGTTTCAGGTTTGAACTCGTACGCACCCCCACGCCCGATTCCATTTCTACAGCGATAACCTTACGCTAAGAGCTGCATTGTAGTTGAACTGTGAATTGATCGAATAGTTATGTCCTGGAACTGATTGATCGATTAGTTTGTCAGAACTAAAATTGAGCCGAACTTTTGTTTTCTGTTGAAGATGTTTTGAAATCTTTTGTTTTCTGTAATGGATTTTTGTGGCATTTGTCTGCAATAGTTTTGTCATTCCAATGCATGTGATTTGTGTGCATGCACCTACCAAATCATGCACCCTGGAAAGAAGAGGAGAGGGGAGGAGAGAGAGAGAAAGAGAGGGTACGGGGAGAAGGGGACTGGAATCTGACACATGCGCATGAATACACAAATTCTGAACACGTGGGACAAAACTAAAATGAAATCGCAAGAAATCGAAATGTTTTCCATTCTCGCAGAACAAAATCCCCCCATGCCAGCTGAAGCAAACAAGTAAAAACATTTTTTGAGGGTTTAGTAAACTTATTTACAAAGTTAAATAAAGTTGAAAAACAAGCCAGGATTATGGAGCACCTAGTGAAATCGAGCAACGCTAACAATCGTCAGCTAAACTTGGCTCGTGTTAAACTGCGCTAAAAAATTACCATGTGTTTCGCCATTCTGTGAGGTTGGGTTGAAAGCTTTAGCATATAAAGGTAATATTTGTCACTGAACCCCAACATTCTATGGACTGGGCACAAGAGCCCGTTTTAATGGTGGGCCCCCCACAAGCCGAAGCTCATGGGGGGAAAGAAACAAAATTGTCGATCCCCCTCGGCATCTTTCCCCTCAAGAGGTGGCTCAGGCCGCTGGGCAATAAACCGCAACCGCCCCCCTTAAATCAAAGAGGGCAGGGTATTGCCTGGGGGATAGCCCCATGGGATCGACGCTATTATTTGGTATCAGGTTTACCCTGAATCGCAGTGGCCGTAAGCACACTGACCCCCGCCCCGAAGGACGAGTATGTCAGGGAGTAATTTTAGCATATAAAGGTTGTCCCAGGCTAAAATAGCAGAGCAGTTTAAAATCATAAATAAAATATTTTTGGTATTAATTTCCGTAATTATAGTTTATTGCGTATTATGCCTTCAGACGGTTTATCATGAAAGAACGACATTTAAAAAAATAAGTAATGAGTCGACGAGGATGAGATTCGAAACCCGCGGGGAGATCCCCAATGGATTAGCAGTCCACGCCTTAAACCACTCGGCACTCGTCAGCCATTGGTATCACACGCATATTTTTCTAATATCTATTTAACAGTGGCGAGTGGAATGAAAACAATGTTTCTTGTATTATATAGAATAAGCACATTAGACCATGTTCAACATTGTTGATTTTTTTATTTAGCATAATATGATGTAAATTTTTTTTTTCTCGGATTTTTTTTGGGCTTGATAACTTTTATTTGATTAATCGGACTAGTGTCCTCATCTCATTGTTAGCTAATAACAGCGTTTTCGGTCGAGTGTTCGCCTCCGGCCTTCTTAGGACAGAAGGTTCCCGAGTTCGAAAAGAAGGTTCCGGTCCAGGATTTTTTTTATTATTTGGGCATAACATCGGTATCCCTCCTACGTTCTTATTTTATGCGAATGCCATTTTTCTTTGCTAATTCGCAATAGCTCATTAAGAACTATCCAAGTTTGTAATATTCAATTTCATAGTATGACTGAGATATATCCCAGGTCCTGGTTTTTATTCATCATGTTAACTATTGTGATTGTGAAATAGGTTTCCCCCTCCCACTATGGATGTTCTCGTTTTTTTAGTCTTTGGCATATGTTTCCTACCAAAGTCAATGTGAAAACTCATGAACATACTTAGTATAGTATATTATATATATATATATATATATGTGTGTGTGTGTGTGTGTGTGTGTGTGGTGTGTGTGGGAGAAAGTAGAACAACGTTTCGGTCGTTATATACGTCGACATCAACTACTTCTACAATAAAGCATTCCATGTTTTTATACACACTCCGTGTTTGTCTACCTTTCTCACATATTGTCGGATTAATTTCCTCTTGTTTCTCCAGCACAGCACACACACACACACATCATCACACACACAACACACACACACACATATACTATCAATATTAGTATATATAGTATATATAATTTCATGAAAGCGTTGTTTAAAGACATTTATGAGAAGTAGAAAAAAAAAAGAAATACAAAAATTTTGTAAGATGACATACATTTTTTAAAATGTATTTCCCAAATTTTGCATTCTTTGATTGTCAGCCACTTCCTTCAGTCATTTTGATATATTTAATAGAGCAATAATTGAATGTTTCATAATTTTGAAACATTATGCTAATAGCGGTGGTTTGTATTAATAATTATCATATTGATTTTTATTAAAAAAATGTTTTACATTTCTCTGAATGTTTGAGATGAGGCTTGATAATTAGTATTATCTGCGTTATACGGCTATTTGTCCTCATCTTCATAAGTTATTTTGTACAAGTTTCGTCGATATACCCTCCGACCTTCTTCGGGTATTTTCTTGTCGGACTCGGAACCTCACGCTCGGGAAACCTCTTTTCGAAACTCGGGAACTTTCTTGTCGTATCGGGAGACTCACGGAACTTGAACTAACCCTTTATTAGTCCAGTATGTATTAGGGGTAATCCGTTCTCATTCCGATACCAATAGCTGGGTAGTAGTGTGTTAATTATTTTTCTAATGTTACTGCCTCTACTAGTAAGCGACAACAAGGAACTTCAAATATTCAACATTCTCCTCGGTATTCTCACCGACTTTGAAAGTCATTAAGCTCTATGTCGCCTCACAACTTTTTGAGAGAATTTATATTATGATATTATGATTAGTTTTACCAGTGACATCAACACACACAGACACATACACACACATACACACACAGAAACACAGAGACACATATACAGACACACACCACAACACACACACACACACACACACATATATATATATATAATATATATATATAATATATATAAGTATAGAAATATGAAAAAAAAAACATTCAGAGAATGTGGTTATATGTGAATGAAAATAGTTCTACCTACTTTCGAGCATTTCAGTATATATATATAATATATATATATATATATATAGCCAACTAAAGCGTAAACACAACGCTCTCCTATAAAAAGGGATGGAGCACTCTATGACGACCTTTACATACATACAGATGTGTGTATTAAAATAGTTAAAATCCCCTTCGCATTCCGTAGGTGACGATAGCCGAGTGGTAAGCTGTCCAACTGATGCTGAATCGATCGGGTTTCTATCCCGGCTGTAGGTAACTTACAAATGTCTAGCCCCACTGAAGAGACTTGATATGTCAAAACACAGTGCCTATGGATGACTATATATATATATTATATATATATATATAATGGAGAATGAATTGAAAAGTTTTAGCATATAAAGGTGCTCAATGCTAAAATAGCAGAGCAGTTTTAAAATCATAAATAAAATATTCTGGTATTAATTTTACGTAATTATAGTTTATTGCGTATTATGTAATCTTCAGGCGGTTAAATATTGATGAAAAAGTAGCTTGTTCAGCGTTTATATAACGTAAAGCGTGCTCATGCGATAGGATGTTATTACGTAAGACTTATATTTAAAAACATAAACATCTAATGTACGCAGTGTCCGGATGTAAAACCTAAAATAAACAAATAAATAAGAAATTAAATTAATAGAGGGTTAAAAATATGGGATTAATTAGAGTCAAGTGGTAAATGACATAAGAGAAATTTGTTTAAATGTCTACATTTGGAAACTAATTCACTTCTTTTGTTCAGTAAATTCACGTTCGTATTTTGGAGAATACACAATTTTTCTGCGATGCAGTCTATAGTTGTATTGGCCGCCTTTGTAAGCTTGGACTTTTTTGATAATTTCCTATTTCATTATAGGTGTTTTACCTGTTGTGTCATTAATGTGCCATACATATTTGGATAATGTTGTACTGTTTGAATATCTTCTGTTATTGAAGCTTAGATTACATAATATATACAGTGTCCACAAAGTCTGGGTACATAGAGATTTCACTATTGTATTTATTTATGTTATTTTTCCGAGAAGGCTGATATGGTAATTTAGTAGTAAATAAAATCATACTATAAACAATTAAATATAAGAAATAAAAATTGTTTTATTTTAAAAGTATGTGTTAATGTACCCAGACTTTGTGGACACCCTGTATCGGTGCTACGTGTTCAGGATTTGAACTCGTAGCACCGATTCCATTTCTTACAGCGATAACCGTTACGTTAAGAGCTGCATTGTAAGTTGAACTTGATTGATCGAATAGTTATGTCTGAACTTGATTGATCGATTAGTTGTGTCAGAACTAAATTGAGCCGAACTTTTGTTTTCTGTTGAAAATTTTTGAAATCTTTTTTTTTTCTGTAATGGATTTTGTGCATTTGTCTGCAATAGTTTTGTCATTCGTCAATGCATGTATGCATGTGTGCATGCACCTACCAAATCATGCACCCTGAAGAGAGAGAGAGAGGGGAGAGAGAGAGAGAGAAAGAGAGGGGTCAGGGGGAGAAGGGGACTGGAATCTGACACATGCACATGAATACACAAATTCTGAACACGTGGGAAACAAAACTAAAAACTAAATCGCAAGAAATCGAAATGTTTTTCCCAATTCTCGCAAACAAAATCCCCCCATGCAGCTGAGCAAACAGTTTACAAAAAACATTTTTTGAGGGTTTATGTAAACTTATTTACAAAGTTTAAATAAGTTTGAAACAAGGCCAGGATTATGGAGCACCTAGTGAAAATCGAGCACGCTAACAATCGTCAGCTAACTTGGCTCGTGTTAAACTGCGCTTAAAAAATTGACCATGTGTCGCATTCTGGAGGGGTTGGGTTGAAAAGCTTTAGCATATAAAGGTAATATTTGTCTGATACCCCACTTCTATGGACTGGGCACAAGGCCTCGTTTTAATGTGGGCCCACCCACAAGCCGAAGCTCATGGGTGGGAAAGAACAAAAATTGTCGATCCCCTCGGCATTTCCCCTCAAGGGGGGTGCCTCAGGCGCTGGGCAATAAACCCAACCCTGCCCCCTTAAATCAAGAGGGCAGGTATTGCCTGGGGGGATAGCCCCCTGGGATCGACGCTATTATTTGTATTTTACCCTGATCCAGTGGCCGAAGCACACTGGACCCCCGCCCCGAAGGACGAGTATGTCAGGGAAGTATTTTAGCATATAAAGGTTCCCAGTGCTAAAATAGCAGAGCAGTTTTAAAATCATAAATAAAATATTTTGGTATTAATTTTCCGTAATTATAGTTTATTGCGTATTATGCTCTTCAGACGGTTATCATGAAAGAACGAACATTTAAAAAAAATAAGTAATGAGTCGACGAGGATGAGATTCGAACTCACGCGGGGAGACCCCAATGGATTAGCAGTCCATCGCCTTAACCACTCGGCCACCTCGTCAGCCATTGGTAGCATATTTAATTCTAATAAATAAATCATTTAAAAACAGTGGCGAGTGGAATGAAAAGCAATGTTGTTACTTGGAATTATTATTATAGAATAAGCACACTTAGATCATGTTCACATTGTTGATTTTTTTTTATTTAGCAGTAAATAAAAAATAAGATGTAAAACATTTTTTTTATTTCTCGGAATTTTTTATATGAGGCTTGATAACTAATATTATTTGTATTATTCGGACTATTGTCCTCATCTTCATTGTTAGCTATACAGCGTTTCGGTCGATGTTCCCTCCGGCCTTCTTAGGACAAGAAGGTTCCCGAGTTCGAAAAGAAGGTTCCCGAGTCCGAGATTTTTTTTATTATTTGGCATAACATCGGGTATCCCTGCTAGTTCTTATTTTTGCGATAGAAACCATTATTTTACATATTGAACTATTCGCAATAGCTCTTAAGTAAACATATCCAAGGTTGTAATAATTCAATTATCATAGTATACTGAGATATATCCACAGGTCCTGGTAGTTATTATAATCATCATTGTTAACTATTGTGATTGGAATAGAAGTTATCCCCCCTCCCCAACTTAATGGACTGTTCTCGTTTTTTTTAGTCTTTGGCATAGTTTCCTACCAAGTCATGTGAAAACTCATGACATACTTATATATATATATATATATATATATATATATATGTGTGTGTGTGTGTGTGTGTGTGTGTGTGTGTGTGGAGAAAGGTAGACAACGTTTCGGTCTGTTATAACGTCGACATCACTACCTACAATAAGCATCCATTTTATACAACATCCCGTGTTTGTCTACCTTTCTACACATATTGTCGGATTAATTTCCTCTTATTTCTCCACACACACACACACACACACACACACACACACACACACACACATATATATATATATATATATATATATATATATATATATACATGAAAGCGTTGTTTAAGACATTTATGAGAAGTAGAAAAAAAAAAGAAATACAAAAATATTTGTAAGATGAAATACATTTTTAAAATGTATTTTCCCCAAATTTTGCATTCTTTGATTCGTCAGCCACTTCCTTCAGTCATTTTGGATATATTTTATAGAGCATAATTTGAATGTTTCATAATTTTGAACATTATCTACTAGCTGGTGGTTTGTTATTAATATTATCATATTGATTTTTTATTAAAAAATGTTTTACTATTTCTCTGAATGTTTGAGATGAGGCTTGATAATTAGTATTATCTGCGTTATTCGGCCTATTGTCCTCATCTTCATAGTTATTTGTACAACGTTTCGGTCGATATACCCTCCGACCTTCTTCGGGTATTTCTTGTCGGACTCGGGAACCTTCACGGACTCGGGAACCTTCTTTTCGAACTCGGGAACTTTCTTGTCGTATTCGGGAGACATCACGGAACTTTGAACCTAACCCTTTATTTAGTCCAGTATTATTAGGGGTATCCTGTTCTCATTCCGCTAACCATAGCTGGGGTAGTAGTTGTGTTAATTATTTTTCTATGTTACTGCCTCTACTAAATAGTAGACAAGAAATACCCGAAGAAGGCCGGAGGCATATCGGCCGGAACGTTGTACAAATAACAATGAAGCCAATAATCCGAATAACGCAGATAATACTAAAAAATTGTTTGTTTTAATAAAAAACAAAATGAGTATTAAATATTTTAGGGAATATAAACAGACTTGATGTTTCATGTTATTAGGAGGAGAGTAGAAACTATTATTATGGTGGGGAAAAGCCGATGATAAAGACGACGGCGAGATAAATAAAGAGTAAGAATTACCCCCTAATAACATGAAGCATCAAGTCTGTTTATATTCCCTAACATATTTAATACTCACTTTATTTTTATTAAAACAAATTTTTTAAAATAAAAATCAATATGATAATCTATTAATAATGGAGATTCGCTTCCGGTTTTTGTCTGTAACAAAAATTACGTCACTGCTACGTCACATTACCCAAAATCGTCATAACATAGAATAAATACACTCAAAATTTGAACATGCAACATTGGACAGTCCTCATTGTTTTTTAAAACAAGTTTTAATAAATACATGACTGGTATTATATATCTATATATAGTTTGTTTTATTTTAATACATATTTAAAGTTTACATTTCAAATTGTTTTATTTTTTAATCCTTTAATGAATTTGATGATTTTACTTACTTAGGGTACAAACTCGCTGACATTGAATTTTTTATGTTGTTCAGCGTTCGTTGTATTTTTCAAACATCTAAGAACGCTCGTTTTTCATTCAGCAATTTTTATATAGACTGACCGACAAAGCCAAAGACTCTAACAGTTTTCTTATTCTATGTGATAGATTTATTTTTCGAAATGAAGATCTATTGAAACAGATCGAAACACTGCAGCGTAGGCGAAATAAACATTACCCGTTTTATGAACTTGTGCTTTTTTCAATTTTTCATTATATTACACACTGTTGGATTCCCTTCCAATTTCTCTTCACATATATATCTATATCTTTTATACCCGCCTAATTCATTAATTATTAATTAATTAATTTTCAAAATTAGGTACGACTTCAATTAAGCACATATTCTCCCAAAAATTGTCGGCTAAAAATGCCATATCAAAACACATCGTTTGTTTATTTACTTCTCATATCTATATCTATCTATCTATATATATATATGTGTGTGTGTGTGCGCGTGCGCGTGCGTGTGTGTGTGTCTGTCTGTGTATGTGTGTGTGTGTGTGTGTGTGTGTGTGCGCGTGTGTGTAAGCGTCTATCTCAATTGTGTATTTGCCAATCTACCAATCCCGTAAAATATTAATATCGAAATGAAAACATCAACAACGCCCGACAAGGAGATTGATAGATCAAAACCCGTTCTATGAAACTATTCATATTTGCAGAGGGGAGAGAGAGAGAGAGAGAGAGAGAGAGAGAGAGAGAGAGAGGGAGGGAGAGAGAGAGAGGGAGGGAGAGAGAGAGAGAGAGAGAGAGAGAGAGAGGGGGGATAATGGAATGGAATAAAAAAGTAAGAGATAGATAGATAAATGTAATGGAATAGATTAAAGAAAGAAAGAAAGAAAGAAAGAGAGAGAGAGAGAGAGAGAGAGAGAGAGAGAGAGAGAGAGAGAGAGAGGGGAGGGGCGGGGGGAGATTTGGTGCCGAGATGCTGATATTTAAGTCAAACACGCGATTCCCAATTGCAAAACGGGTGCCACCCAATCGTTCTGTTGTTGGTTACTGTTAAACCTGTGATATCTATCTGTCTATCTGAGAAGAAGCTAGATGGGAGCTGCACAAGAATGCTGCGTGCGGTCTTGAACAAATCGTGGAAACAGCACCCCACAAGGAAACGGCTGCCCCCCATCTCACAAACCATTCGAGTGAGACGAACAAGGCATGCTGGACACTGCTGGAGAAGCAAGGACGAGCTCATAAGCGACGTTCTCCTGTGGAAACCAATACATGGACATGCTAATGTGGGCGCCCACCAAGGAACTACATTGACCAACTATGCGAGGATGCAGGATGCTGCGCAGAGGACCTCCCGGGGACAATGAATGGTAGAGGTTGGCGAGAGATTGTCAGGGATATCCGTGCTAATTGCATGACATGATAATGATGATGATGAGGAGGATGATGATCTATCTATCTATCTGAAGACGTTATCGAACACACACACACACACACACACACCACACACACACACACACACACACATATATATATATATATATATATATATATATATATATATATATATAATCCAAAAGTTCAGAGAAAAAATCTTCCTTACGACATAGTTTTTTTTTAAAACACTTGTCGCAGTTTGAGAGCTCAATGTGTGCTCTTATTGTTAGAGTCTAATATATATATATATATATATATATACAGGGGGTGCAAACGTAGGTATACAACAGCATCATACAGATGAAATTAGTAGCATATTATCTTAAGTGTCCTCATTTTGTAAAATTTGGTGTTATTAGCCATATTTAATTGTGACTAATAATTAACATCTTATTATAATGGAGATTGTGTGTTTTTCTGTCTGTAACCGAAACTATATCACTACTCAAGTCACAATTCTCTTAGTTATTGACATCACATTCTCCATGATTTTATTTATATCTAAACCTCATTATTAATAAAATTGTCATACATTATTAATACTGTTAACTATGTCTACATATTGACAACAAGCAATTATATTTATATATACAACAAAATAGCGGTTTACAGTGTGAACGGAAGGCTAATTTGCATATTAATATTAAAAAATCGAATTTAATAAATATGTGCTTAGTATTATTGATTTCTAACTGTTTGGTTTTATTTTAATCAATATAAGCAAAAATCTCTTCAATGAATCTTAAATGAAATCCATTAACAAGATAAAATAACTGTCATTTTATTCTTTACTTCCTCTTAACTAAATACTTAAATTAGAAAAAATAACAATGAAAGACGAGAGTGATGGAAGAGTAAGTTTCAGTTGTTCCATTTTTTATTATACTCATTCTGTTTCAAATCTTTTATTATACTCCCTCTGTTTCAAATCTTTTTATTTGTATTCTTATTTAGTTTCATTAGCCTTTCTAATTTAATACAATATTTTATTACATTAAAACTTAAATACTTGCACCCGGAGGGTGCATATATTTGCTAGTTATTAATAATAATTAATTTGTTTTTACACGTGTATGTAACATTTGTTTGTTTAATAAATGAATGAGTATTGTATGTGTTTATTTTACAACCGTATACCTACTTTTGCACCCTGTATATATATATATATATATATATATATATATATATATATATATATATATATATGTGTGTGTGTGAGTGTGTGTGTGTGTGTGTAAATGTATCTATATTACCTATACATAAATTTGGGGGTGTTTGGAAGGCAAAGAATTAAAGATTATTCGTATCGATAGGATTGTTGCTAAAAGCTCCCCCCCCCTGCACAAAAATAAAAAAAACAAACAAAACAAAACAAAAACAAACAAAACAAGCAACAAAAAAAAAGAGATGTAAATGTTTCATATTTAAATTTTTTTAAAAACTTTTTTTCATGGGTTTTAATTTCAAAACCATTTCTCTATATAGATAGTGATTTCAATATTTCCAAAATATATCATTTGAAGGAATGCTAAAATTTGTTCGCAATTTAAATCGTTTGTTCATATGTTGCAGTTTTTGTATAGCTTAAAATTTGGAATTTCCCGTCTTCCTCCGAACGGTTTATTTGTATAATTATTTTTTAAAGAATTATCTGTGTGTTTTTATTTTTATTTTTATTTTTATTACTTGTCAGTGTTGTCTGGCTTTCCTTTTCTTTCAGGTTTGATGTGACTGTAATATCGAAATAAATTTATTACCTGATTTATTAATAATGGTTCCCTTATATATACTAGCAAATATATGCACCCTCCGGGTGCAAGGATTTAAGTTTAATGTAATAAAATATTATATTAAATTAGAAAGGCTAATGAAACTAAATAAGAATGCAGATAAAAAGATTTGAAACAGAGGGGGGTATAATAAAAAATAGAACAACTGAAACACACTCTTCCATCACTCTCATCTTTCATTCTTATTTTTTCTAATTTAAGTATTTAGTTAAAAGAGGAAGTAAAGAATAAAAGGACAGTTATTTTTTCTTGTTAATGGATTTCATTTAAGATTCGTTGAAGAGATTTTTGATTATATTCATTAAAACAAAATCAAACAGTTAGAAATCAATAATACTAAGCACATATTTAATAAAATCACATTTTTAATATCAATATGCAAATTAGCCTTTCCGTTCACACTGTAAAACCACTATTTAGTTTTATATATAAATATAATTGCATGTTGTCAGTATGTTGATATGGTCAACAGTGGCTTCGGCCTCTGGACCATTGATATAATTAATAGCGTCGATCCCAGGGGGCCATCCCCCCAGGCAACACCTGCCCCCTCGATTTAAAGGGGCAGGGCTGGGTTTATTGCCCAGTGCCTGAGGCGCCCCTCTTGAGGGGGAATGCCGACGGGATCGACGCAATTTTTCACCTGCCACCCCATGAGTCTCGGCTTGTGGGTGGTCCCACGTTAATAGGGACTTTGTGCCTGACCCGTACAAGTGGGGTACGCGGTAAATACCATGTTGATATGGTCAACAGTGGCTTCGGCCTCTGGACCATTGATATAATTAATAGCGTCGATCCCAGGGGGCCATCCCCCCAGGCAACACCTGCCCCCTCGATTTAAAGGGGCAGGGCTGGGTTTATTGCCCAGTGCCTGAGGCGCCTCTTGAGGGGGAATGCCGACGGGATCGACGCAATTTTTCACCTGCCACTCCACGAGCTTCGGCCGTGGGTGGTCCCACGTTAATAGGGACTTTGTGCCTGACCCGTACATGTGGGGTACGCGGTAAATAAAAGTATGTTGATATGGTCAACAGTGGCTTCGGCCTCTGGACCATTGATATAATTAATAGCGTCGATCCCAGGGGGCCATCCCCCCAGGCAACACCTGCCCCCTCGATTTAAAGGGGCAGGGCTGGGTTTATTGCCCAGTGCCTGAGGCGCCCCCCTTGAGGGGGAATGCCGACGGGATCGACGCAATTTTTTCACCTGCCACTCCATGAGCTTCGGTTTTGTGGGTGGTCCCACGTTAATAGGGACTTTGTGCCTGACCGTACAAGTGGGGTACGCGGTAAATATCATGTAGATATGGTTAACAGTGGCTTCGGCCTCTGGACCATTGATATAATTAACAGCGTCGATCCCAGGGGCCATCCCCCCAGGCAACACCTGCCCCTTGATTTAAAGGGGCAGGCTGGGTTTATTGCCAGTGCCTGAGGCGCCCCCCTTGAGGGGGAATGCCGACGGGATCGACGCAATTTTTGCACCTGCCACTCCACGAGTCTCGGCTTGTGGGTGGTCCCACGTTAATAGGGACTTTGTGCCTGACCCGTACAAGTGGGGTACGCGGTAAATTCATGTAGTATGGTTAACAGTGGCTTCGGCCTCTGGACCATTGATATAATTAACAGCGTCGATCCCAGGGGCCATCCCCCCAGGCAACACCTGCCCCCTTGATTTAAAGGGGCAGGACTGGGTTTATTGCCCAGTGCCTGAGGCGCCCCCTTGAGGGGAATGCCGACGGGATCGACGCAATTTTTGCACCTGCCATTCCATGAGCTTCGGTTTGTGGGTGGTCCACGTTAATAGGGACTTTGTGCCTGACCCGTACAAGTGGGGTACGCGGTAAATATCATGTAGACATGGTTAACAGTAATAATAATGTAAAACAATTTTATTAATAATTGAGGTTTAAATAAAAATACAATCATGGAAAATGTGATGTCAATAACTAAGGGAATAGTGATATGAGTAGTAATATAGTTTCGGTTACAGACAGAAAAGCACACAATCTCCATTATAATAAGATATATTACCTTTATAATCGTAAACAATTATGGGATTCCTATATCAAGTATATAACAACCCTATGTACGATTGACGCGATTCGCTAACACTAGGCATAGAAAACCCCTACAAATAATATTTTTTTAAAGTCTTAAAGTTAACCAATTTTAAGTTATTAATGATTTCTGATTTGCAAAATTTTAACTGGTGTTTTAGCTACGGTTCTGAGCAAATATCAAACTATCTTTTTGGTACAAATAATATTCAATATATGTGAAATAATACATTTCTTGCTATGAAAAAATCAGAAATAATCAATAACTTAAAATTGTTTAACTTTAAGACTTTTGATAGCATTTTTGGATTACTTGGGCAAAAATGCTTCTATAAACCAATTTTTAGAAGTAAGGAAGCTCGAGAACTGATTTTACAGACAAAAATAGGTTACAAAAAGTCGCCATTTTTCGCGATCCCCCTCAAATTTGGAGATCTAAAAATCGACATAAATCCGCTAATTTTTGGAATTGGAAGCTCAAATTTTGGGGAACTTCTAACGTCAACATAGTCCGCACTTGTACAAAATTTTAGAAAGATTAAAGGGAATGGGTGACAATTTTACTTTTTTCTGGATGATTTAACCCCAAAAACTTTATTATACGTTTTAAACTTTTAGAGATTTAAATATAATTATAGAATTCAAGGTTATTTCCTAGTTGAGTAACATGATATTACAGGGTAATCCAGAAAAAAACAGAACCCAAATTATTTATTTTCCCATTAAACTAACACTAAACCCCAACCTACCCCTCTAGTTGAGTAACATAATATTATAGGGTGACCCAGAAAAACAGAACCGAAAAATTTTGTAGTAAAACTGTTAATTTTAATTTTTTTAAAAGTTTAAGTCCAACAAGGGTTAGGGTTAGGTTTTAGGGTTAGGATTAGGGTTGGGATTTAGGGTTAGGGTTAGGGTTGGGGTTTAGAGTTAGTTTAGGGAAAATAAATAAATAATTTGGGTTCCGCTTTTTCTGGGTCACCCTGTAATATCATGTTACTCAACTAGGAAATAACCGAATTCAAATCAAAATCAAGTTTATTTTCCCGTAAAAGCATATCAAAAGTGCCAACGAGGCCGGCTCCTGCTGCTAATATCAATGGGAGCTTCTTTCTTTCTTTTTTTAAAAGACTGAAAAATTCGAGAGTACGTAGCTTGAAATTAACCGAAGATTCAATGTCATAATAAATAAATAAACAAATAAATAAATAATCAACAAATACAGAGCTGTTAAGCTACAAGGAATGGGAAGTGAAAGTTTTTTAAATAAACGGTAAAATTATTCTGCCTCTCGTGTTCGATTACAGTGGTGTCATCTGCTTCAGGCAATTAAAAGACACCTGGTTATTCCAAAAGAAGAACAACGGAAAACGAAAAACGCATCGGATTCATTCGCGCTTTTTTGACAGTTAATATCAGGTTTACGCAATAATTCCCAGTGGTATAGTCTACATAATTTGTGTGAAATCCTAGAAGTGTCACTGAAAGTTTATTCTGCGTTTTTCTTGCTTGCTCAACCAGTCAAGTGCGAGACGTCTTCTACACCCAGAAGTTTGTTTTGTTTTACGGCATATCAACCACGGTGGGTCAATTAATGCCAGTAAAGATTTGAAAGTTTTTACTGATATTTTGGAAGAAAATTGTTTAAACTCAATTTTTTTGTAAACAAATTTTCTATTTAACCCATAAATGGAACCCTAACAGGCACTCCCACTCCGGCTCAGATTGAACCTGGGAGCGATGGTGATGAAAAGGTGCTCCACATTCCCCTAGACCTCCAGAACTGGAGCTTCACCATTAGAGTTTAACGTCATACCCAGAACATGAAGACCCTCAGTCACCGTCTTCTAGTACCCATATGATAAAAAGGGTTAGAGCTTGCCATAAGGGCAATAGGATCTGGGCAATCATATAGGTTCTAGGGCTTGAACAACGGTGGATTGTTGCATGTCATTGACTGCTCAGCCACTAGGATTCCGTCCTTAAGCATCACGGGTCGCTATCATTCTATCAATGTATGATAAAAATAACCACTTACATTCATGATTTCTATCAATGTATGGTACAAATAACCGCTCAATTTCGCTTAGGGTTTGTCTAAGGCAGAATTAATCCTGCAGCGCACAGTTCGCTGGAGATCCATTTAGGACATCGTCAAAGCGTGTAAAAAACCTCTATGAAAATCAGTTGAAGCATTCAGTTTACATTATCCTTCTCGTCTTCTCCTTTTGGTTCTGGCTATTATTTCCAAATTTCTTATGTACGAGTGAAATCAATTCCATTTAGAGTAGTAAATATTCAATTAAGCATAACGACGTCAATTCCCTATGACCTCCCTCGCGTGGGTATAAATGTGTTTGAATTTCAATATTTTCATATCTATCTCTCTATTTCAGTCTTTTCATCTCTCTCTCTCTCTCTCTCTCTCTCTCTCTATATATATAATATAATATATATATATATATATATATATATAATCAATAATATATTATATTATGGATATTAATACCTCGTTACTATTAGTTTTCTGCTTACTGCAATCATCGAGATATTAATATCTATAATATAATATATTATTGATTGTAAAACTGCTCTGCTATTTTAGCATTGAACGCCTTTACATGCCAATACTTTTCTCGTTCATTCTCTATTCCTTCTATACTGCATTATATATACTAGCAAATATATGCACCCTCCGGGTGCAAGTATTTAAGTTTTAATATAATAACATATCATGTTAAATTAGAAAGGCTAATGAAACTGAATAGGAATTCAGATAAAAATATTTGGAACAGAGGGGGTATGATTGAAAAATAGAACAACTTTGAAACTAACTCTTCCATCATTTTCCCTTACTCCCGTCTTTCATTGGTAAATTTTCCTAATTTAACTATTTAGTTAAAATAGGAAGTAAAGAATAATATTACAGTTATTTCTTATTGTTAATGGATTTCTTTTAAGATTTATCCCCGACATTTTTGCTCATATTCATTAATATAAAACCAAACAATTAGAAATCAATAATACTAAGCATATATTTATTAAAATCAATTTTTTAAGATCAATATGCAAATTAGCCTTCCCATTCACACTGTAAACCGCTATTTTCTTGTATATATGAATACAATTGCATCTTATTAGTATGTAGATATTGTTAACAGTCTTAATGATGTAAAACAATTTTATTAATAATTGAGGTTTAAATAAAAATAAAATCATTGAGAATGTGATGTAAATAACAAAGGGAATTGTGAATTGAATATAGTTTCGCTTACAGATATACAAACCAACAATCTCCATTATAATAAGATATATATATATCTTTTCGGTCTTTTCATATTTATCAATTTATCTATCTATCTATCTGTCATAATCTATTGATATCTATCTCAAATTCTTCACATCTATCTATCTATGTATCTATCTATTTTTGGGAGAATATGTGCTTAATTGAAGTCGTACATAATTTTGAAAGTTAATTAATTAATAATTAATTAATTAGGCGGGTATTCCTATTCAAATGTAAGGCTAAACAAACCGAGAAAAATCAATCTCTGTATGTACATTTCGGCCTATTAGGCCTCATCAGCAGGGCTATAGATAGGAAGACCGCCTTGAGCGTGATAGTATCTATTTATGTATCTATCTATATGAGTCTGTTCGTATCTATTAGTCACTCTCTCTTTCTCTGTCTATATCTATACCTACCTATCAATTTATATATATATATATATATATATATATATATATATATAAATATATATATATGGGGGTTGTCTTTATGTGCGCGCGAGCGCGTGCGTATGTATGTGCCTTTGTGCGCATGAAAAGAGAGAGATGAAAAGATGAAGACCTACTGGGAAGAATGGAGCATGGAATAGTTATGTTAATGAGGGTCTTTCATATTGGGTGGTCTAGGAACTTGAATTAAAGTTGGTATTACCTAAAGAATGTGTGTGTATGTGTTCTCTGTGTGTGTGTGTGTGTGGTGTGTGTGTGTGTGTGTGTGTATGTGTGTCTTTGGGTATGCGATTTGATACTTAGATTAGTATATTTATTGACTTTTCTTACATGTGTACCTGCATATTACATTGCCATTCTATCTATCTATCTATCTATCTATCTATCTTAGTCAATTCTTATCTATCTATCTATCTATCTATTTGTCTGTCTGTCTGTCTATCTATCTATCTTAGTCAATTCTTATCTATATATTTATCAATCTATCTATCTATCTTAGTCAATTCATATCTATCTATCTATCTATCTATCTTAGTAAATTCTTATATATCTATCTATCTATCTATTCATCTATCTATCTGTCTGTCTTGGTCAATTCTTATCAATCTATTTTAGCCTGTTCCTACCTATCCATCTATCTATCTTTGCCTGTTCCTATCTATCTTTCTATCTTTCTATCTTTCTACCTATCTATCTGTCCGTCTACCTATTTTAATCAGTTCACTTCTATTTATCAATCTCACCCTGTCCATATCTATATACCTCCTCTTAGCCTTTTCGTCTATCTATCTTTCTATCTATCCATCTACCTCTCTCTGTACACACACACACACACACACACACACACACACACATATATATATATATGTATATATAGAATAAAAGAATTTAAGTAGAGGAATCATACTTTATTTAACACGTGATTGATTACCAGAGAGAGAGAGAGAGAGAGAGAGAGAGAGAGAGAGAGAGAGAGAGAGAGAGAGAGAGAGAGAGAGAGAGAGAGAGAGAGAGAGAGAGAATTGAATTCCTTATTTAAATTCCTTTAATATCTATCTATATGTATCTCTGTTCAAACTTTCAGTCTATCTATCGATCAGTTTCAGTCTATTCATATCTAACTATAATACTCTGTTCCTATCTATCTATCTTTGCCTGTTCCTATCTATCTTTCTAACTTTCTATCTATCTACCTACCTACCTATCTATTTGTCTGTCTACCTATTTTAGTCAGTTCACCTCTATTTATCAATCTCACCCTGTCCATATCTATATACCTCCTCTTAGCTTTTTCATCTATCTATCTTTCTATCTATCATCTACCTCTCTCTGTACACACACACACACACACACAACACACATATATATATATATATATATATATGTGTGTGTGTGTATATAATCAAGGAATTTAAGTAGAATCCACAAGTGATCGGACAGTACAAAGGTGGTTCCAGAAATTCCACAGTGGAGATGAGAGTCTTGAAGATGAAGAAGGTAGAGGACGGACATGCAGTCTTGACAATGAACAATTGCAGGCAGTTGTTGAGCAAAATCCACGACAAAGTGTCAGAGAGGCCTCAGACACTTGGTGTCAGCATTACAACAGTTTCACGCCATTTACAGAGTATTGGAAAGGTGAAAAAGTTCGATAAATGGGTTCCTCATGAGCTCAATGAGCACCAAAAACTTAGACGCTTTGAAGTGTGCTCGATGCTCTGTTTGTAACACCAATAACCCCTTTCTTGACCGAATAGTCACTTGTGACGAACAGTGGGTCTTTTACGACAACCGTAAACGATCAGGTCAATGGCTTGATCGTGATGAATGCCCCAAACACTTCCCAAAGCCAAAGTTGCACCAGCAACTATAATCTCCTTATTTTGATGACCGGTGCAGATCATCATGATACAAGTTATTCTCTTCCAGGATTAGGTGGGTTCCAGTCATCCATTCTCTGTCATCACGAATGAAGAGGCGTCAAGCTTTTAAATGATGCGTAGTGTGCGTCAATACCTCCAACATACGGAGAAAAAATAACCAAATATAGATATGCCAAATTTAGCCCGAACACCCTATATATATATATATATATATATATATATATATGGTGACCCAAAGACAAACTTTTTGAAAGTCACCCTAATATATATATATATATATATATATATTATATATATATATATAGGGTGACTTTCAAAAAAAGTTTGTTTCTTTGGGTCACCTATATATATATATATATATATATATATATATATATATAATATATATAATATATATGAAATTACTTTTCGTATATATGCTTAAAATATTTTGCAGTTCTCTTACAGTGCACATTTGTACTCAGACACTAACACACACAACACACACACACATACACTATATATATATATATTATATATATATATATATATATATAATATATAGATAGATAGATAGATACAGGAGAGAGAGACATATGCGATATACATATGCATATATATTATATATATATATATATATATATATATATATATATATATATATATATATATAGCCATTATAATAGAAAAGTTGCAGAAACACACACAACCTATCAAATATCGGACATATTCTGCCAAAATAATAACTCAATGCCTGAAGAAGACAATAGATCAGAAACACGTGTCGTGTATGTAAGATAAACAATTTTTTTTCTGAGAACATAATACATTTTGCGGACCTTCTTTTTCTTTTATAAAATATTAAATTTTGCCGTTGGAACCAGAACAAACATATATATATATATATATATATAATATATATATATATATATATATATATATATATATATAGACACCCGATACATATATGCACACATATATATGATACACGCAGACATGCGTTTTCATAGAGATGCAAAAATAAATTTAAGCATACATATACAAAAATTCTTGCAAACATATTTCCATGCCCATGAATATATATATATATATTATTTATATATATATATATGTGTGTGTGTGTGTGTGTGTGTGTGTGTGTTGTATGTGTGTGTATGTATGTGTGTTTGATTGTGTATGTGTGTGTGTGCGTGTGTGTGTGTGTACACATGTATCCGTTTGAATGTCATGTTTACGAATGTAGTTACGCGTAAATTTTAATTTCCGTCTGTTTAGTTATAATATAGCCTTTCTCCTAATGAAAATCTCTAGCACATGTGATTTTGTCTATAAATATACAATAACGCATTTGATTGTGTGCCACCGCCGTTTCGATAACAGTCTTTAAACAAATGTAATAAAAGCAAAGCCTTGGTAACTCTATAGCCGTAAAATATGGAACTCATCATTTACTGTGAGGCGAACCAACTAAATATGGCAAATGTTTGTGAACGTGAACACAAACAATATCATATCTTTCCCGAATTAGGTGGGGTCTGTATTTAAAAAATATAAAGGCCAGCTTCGATATGCTACCTCGCAAATGTATTATTACCAGTAGGAGAACCCGGAATTGCCTGGGATAAAAAAAGGATATACTAAAGGATATATTGTTAAATAAATATTAAATAAATATTTTGTTAATTATTATTCTATGTTACTGCTGCCACTGACCAGGATTGAACCTGCAAGTCTAGAGATAACTTTCTCTAAGAACTGTCTTAACGTAACTCCTTTATCCACTAGGCTATGTGTCCAATTAACACAATCTCAACACCTGTATCCCAGCTCTGGTTAGCGGAATGAGAACAGGATACCCCCATGGACTGAATAAAGAGTTAGGTTCAAATTTCCGTGATGGCTCCCGATTACGACAAGAAGGTTCCCGAGTCCGAATGGTTCCCGAGTCCGACAAGAAATAACTGAAGAAGGCCGAAGGGCACATCGGCCGAAACGTTGTACAGATAACAAATAAGATGAGAACAATAGTCCGAATAATAAAAATATACTAATTATCAAGCCTCATCTAAAAAATCAGAGAAATAAAAATTCATAGTTCTGTCGGTCGGGCTGGTGTTATTATTCGTGTAGTCATTTTAGAGTGTAGTTGAAAGCAGTTTTACAGAGAAGATCCTTTGTGGTATAAAGTTTGATCCTTTCTTGAAGTAGAAAGATGTAGTATCAGTTTTTATCCTTGTCAGCTGATCCACTCTGAGTTACATCATAATTTATCCTCTCTTGAAGTAGAGAGTTGTATAATCATCAGAGTTTATCCTGTCTTTAAGTAGAGAGTTGTATAATTCTCGTCTGTTGTTCTATGCTTCCAGCGAGTAAATTAAGACAATTTATCAACGCTTTTAAATTGTAAATTAAATAGATGTTTGGGCGTTTTTGACCGGCCGATCCAGTCACCGCTGTTTTGGAACAGTCTATAAATATAAATCGTGGTCAATAGCGCACTTTATACCCCCAAAAATAAAAGGCCAACAACAGGTATTCTATATAGATGCAGCTGTTTTAAGCGTGATGAATTAAAAAAACAACACCCACCAAACCTACTGTTACAATCTTATGGGCCCTATTGCCCTCATGGCAAGCCCCAACCCCTTTTTATCATATGGGTGCTAGAAGGCGGTGGCTGCGGGTCTACATGTCCTGGGAATGACGTTAAACTCTACCTGATGGTGAGGTTCCAGTTTTGGAGGTTTGGGGAATGTGGAGCACCCCTTCATCACCATTGCTCCCTGGTCCACTCTGACCGGAGTGGTAGTACCTGTTACATCTATGGGTTAAATAGAAAAATGTATTTATAAAAAATGTATTATCCATTAAGTATTGATTTATTTCAAAACTTTATCGGCATTAAATGACCCACTGAGGTTGATATGCCGTAAAACAAAACAAACAAACAAATCTTATGGGCCATCCTATAGACATTAAGCAAGAGCGCGTGTCCAGTGGAATTGGATCCTTGGTAATCCCTTGGTAAAGAGTCCTGAGTATTGGTAATCGTCTGGTATTATAAGTATTTTAAGTCCCTCTTCAATGAGAGCAATTAGAATTATGGCCTGTGTCAGTGTTTAAGTAGTGCATCAGTCACGCAGTATGGTTGGTGATTGGCGAAGTAATAAACCACATGACTTAGGCTACACTATAAATTCAGGTGGGCAATTGGAGCACACCTTATATACACAAAACGTTCCAACACCTACATACTCTCGTCGACTCACCCAAAAATATTTACACCAAGCCCAACAAAAAGGAAGTCACCCATGCAACAAACCCAGATGTTTAGTAAGCAAACTTTTAGACTAAGATATAACAACCACAAACAAATATATATATATATATATATTATATATATATATATATATATATAGGAGGAAAAAACACCCCCAACAAGCATTCACCCACCTCCCCATCTTATCACCATGAACAAATCCCAATCTTTTGATCTTTCCCGCTCTACTTTCCATGATAGATGCCCTCTGACCAACCAAATCCTCAAACCATTCCCAACCACCATTGATTACTCACAAAACCCTCCCTCCCCCACTCACTTTCTCTTCTATAAATACAAGTATATCTACGGTGCTTTGATAAATTGACTATTTGTTCTGAGTTATTCCTTTTTGTACACTTTTCCTTTATCCTTACCCACCCCATTATATATATATATATATTAACAATGGAAAGGAGTAACCTACTCGAGTTTCATCGATTGATTCTTCAGGGTTACTTTAGTTAAATTAATCGAGTTTTCGATTAATCTTAGATGTTATAAAACATGGGACTTAACTTTAGTAGAGGAACGCTTATTTATATTTTCGTAGATCGGGAACGGTTTTTGTTTACTGGATTAAAAATTTGGATTAATTTATGGGAATTAATTTTTCAATTATTATTTAATGAAAGGTATATTATGGGTCGTATTAATAGTTAAAAGGTGAAAGGTTAAAATTATTTATTAACTAGTTTAATTTGGTTTGAGAGTATTTAAAAAAAACAAAAAAACCGGTTGTATATGTTACGATAATAGAAGTTTTGGGTAGTTAAATACATATATATATATATATATATATATATATATATATATATATATATATAGAGGTGTGAATCTGTCCAGTTTCTACTCAAAACAGCAAGAACTAAACTCCAAGACTATAATTATTTTTCTGATTTAGCTTCTTCCTGGGAAGATTTTGAAGAAAGGTTTATAAAAATGCATACGATCCATAGAACTAGATTTATTCAATACAAACTAGATCGGTAGAAATATTTTTTGGAAAAACGATTGTAAATCAACTTTTTTCTTGTTGCCACAAATAATTAAAAAAAAAAGTCAACTCCGATCTATGACAAAGAAACGTTTGAAATTTGTGAATAGAAAAAAAATCATTTTAAAATCTACCAAGAATCAATTAAATCATTAGCTTTTAAAAGTATTTTTTAACAATCAGACCCCCCCCACATTAGAATAAAAGAACATATCCACACACGTACATCCTCATTCCATAAACATTTAATCAAATGAAAAAATAAGGACAATAGTTTTTCCGTTAACATAGAGAAAATAATACGCAACGTTGATAATCTCAGAATTAAGGAAAGTTTATTAATAGCTAAATTAGGTCCTAATATAAACAATAGGTTAGAATTAAACACCGAATATATAATTAATTAAAATACACATTCCATACACACACACACACACACACACACACACACACATATATATATATATATATATGTGTGTGTGTGTGTGTGTGTAAAACAAATGAATAAAAATAAATAAATACATAGATAAATAGATAAAAAGAATGAAATTGAAATTGATTGAACAACGGCTATCACGACCCTTCCGCGTGGTGTTTATAAAAAAAAAACCCACGAGACGCGTGTTTATAACGTCCAAAACAAAAACCACACAAGACCACGTCCATTTCAGAAAAAATGTCTCTGATGATGAAGTTTCTTTGAAATCGATAAGATTGAACATTATTTTATTTTTATACGCATTGTAATTGCAATCCTAACATAAATAAATAATAGTATTTTTCTTATGTTTTATTCATTAGTAAGAGCATTTTCTATCAATTGGTATTTTAAAGAAAACTTAAACAAAAAATGCCAACTAATAATTAAACTATACTGTCATTCTATTAAAAAATATATATTGGCATTTGGAAACAACAGATATATACCATTATGTCGATATCTACAAATCTTTGCGGAATTCCATATGGTAAGAATTCCATATTGTTAACCATTGTCCTTCGTCGATGAAATGTGGTCCTCATATTTGTGGCACTTAGAGAGGACCGAACTCCATACGGTACTAATTGTATGTTTTAACTACATTAAGAAGTGGCTCAAATAACAGTCAGCAGAATTCTACGGGACAGCGATACATGCTCCCATTCGAAGGTGGAACATTGCTATTTAGAGAAAAGGTGACTATGTGGAGAAGTAGGGATGTGATCCACAGAGGACCAGCTTCATTTTGATGTATGATACATATTCCCTTTTTTGGCAATTATACCTGTCCCATATTATATATATATATATATATATATATATATATATATATATATATATATATATATATATATATGCATCCCATCCAGTTCCTATCTATCTGAGGAAGATATGAAGGTTAATATAGCTATACAAATATATAAATCTATATAATATAGTCAGTTCTGTCTCCTTATATCTATTTATTTAGCTATCTATCCATCTACCGGTTATTTCCTATAAGTCCAACATGCAAAAAAGGAAACCACTCTTGACTGATAAATGTATTTATTGATTGATTGATCTACTAGGAAAAAGAAGACGGGGTTAGGGTTAGGGTTAGGTTTTAGGGTTAGGGTTAGGTTTAGGGTTAGGGTTTAGGGTTAGGGTAAGGGTTTAGGCTTAGTTTAATGGGAAAATAAATAGTTGACTTATCAGTCAAGAGTGGTTCCCTTTGCTTATGTAGGATTTATAGGAAATGACCCATCTACCTATCTATATATCTATAGATACAGTGATAGTTTTGTATAGTATGCCCTTTACATGATATTCATTTTTATAAATGCAAAGAAATAATCTATTAGAACAATTCGTCTCCATCAAAATACCGTGGATTCCTTTCACCAGAATTCATAACTGATTACAAGAAGGACAGAAAGAAGCCCAACCGTAACATCTTTGAATTTTTTGTTCTGTATACGAATCATAGTGCTGTGGGTGCGAGTTCCGTAACGGATACTTCGGGGATGCTCTGGCAAAATCGCTGGATCAGGTTTCGATCCACAGGCGGGGCACCAGTAGGAAATACGGGTGGCCATGCGTAAAGAAAACATCAGAGACATTCAAGGTTCTATTTTGTTTATATTTACTTCTCTAGAGGATTCACCGGAAAAAATATGCAAGTCAAATGATCCCATATGCATATCGAAAACAAACCTGACAGCATAGCAATATATATATATATATATATATATATATATATATATATATATACATGGAAATTAGATCTTATCTCACAAATTAAAACAAAAATTCTTCCAATCCGTAGTTGTATCAGTGTTACTGTACGGCTGCACAACCTGCACTCTAACGAAGTGCCTGGAGAATAAGCTAGATGGGACTTGCACGAAAATGCTGCGTGCAATATTAAACGACGTGGAAACAATACCCTACGAGAAAACGGCTGTATGGCCACTTGCCCTATATCACACAAACCATCCATGTGAGGCGAACAAGACACACTGGGCACTGCTGGAGAAGCAAAGATGAACTCATAAGTGACGTTCTTCTGTGGAAGCCAACACATGGACGCACCAGTGTAGGTTGCCCAGCAAAGTATAATGATGATTATATATATATATATATATATATATATATATATATATATATATATATATATATATATATATAAATAAAGGTTTTTTTATAGTTTGTTTGAAGCATTGTGTGTATGTGTAATATAGAGATTTTTGAAGGCAATTGACAATGCAATATGTGTTGAAATTATATTTATTTATTTATAAAAAAGGTAAATAAATATAATTTTCACACATATTTTTCTTTTCAAAAATCTCTATATATATTATATATATATATATATATATATAAGTCGTCGGGGTGGTCTAATGTCGGTATCACCAGACAGAGATGTAGTCTATCCCCTTTTACTAGCGCTAGACCAAGGAGATTATTTTACCGTCTGAGATAGAGCGCCACACCTACCATCAGCTCCTCACTTTACCGCACAGATCCGCGTGCTACTCATACGCTGAGTTGGAGAGGGGTTGTATCGAACCAGGAACCTTGTGGTTCCTAGCCGAAAGCTATACCAACTGGGCTATTCTACTAATGTTCGGATTATTCCCTCTAATGTGTACGATTGTGTTTATTTGGTTGTAGTTTACGGCATGTCAACCCTTGTTGGGTTATTTTATGCCGAATACGTTTTGTTTTATTGATTCTAGAATTCAATTTAGATAAAGTATCTAAAAAAGAACAAAAACAATTTTTTTTAACTCAATTTTGAACATTTTTTTTAACTCATTTTTTTTATTGACCTATAGATAGGGCCCTAACGGGTACTACCTCTCCGGGTCTAAGTGGAACTGGAAGTAATGGTGATGAAAGGGTTACTCTACACCAGGGGTTCCAACCTTTTTCAGCTGATGGCCCACTTTGTAACCAGAAATTTTTTTGTGGTCCATGAAATTATTATGATAGAAATTATTCAATTGGTATATTAAAGTCAAATATATATATATATATATATATATATATATATATATATATATATATATATATAAAACATAATATGGTGCGTATCAGGGGCGTAAATCTCTCTCCACTCTCCCCTACCCGTGAATTAGTTGACATCTTACTTTCTAAGAAAATATAAATTTCCCACATATATGATTAGATTTTGATTATAAAAAAGTATGCTCTGAAATCATATAGAATGATTTTATTTCCTTGGCCCACCTGAAATTTGCTGTGACCATTTTGACCGTGTGGCCATAGGTTGGGAACCACTTGCTCTACACTGCCCAGTGCCTGCAAAATTAAAACTTCACCATTAGAAGCAGTTTAACCTAATGTGAACACCTTCGAGAATCTGTAATCTCTGTTTGCTATCTTGGAGTTCTGATATTGTTGTGTTCTTTTAAGAATTATTGAGAAATTTGGATGAAAGACAGGAATACTTTTTTCACATGTTGGACTATTGAGTTGGTTTGAGAAAGGTGCATAGTAAGACGTCTCGAACCATATTACCTTTTAGGCACCCCTTTTTGATCTCGAGTAAGAAAGGACATGTTTTCATTTACACCGTCAATATCCGGTTGTTTGTTAGGGGTTAGGGTTTAGGGGTTTAGTTGTATAATTTTTTAAAAAATCTAAAAATCGTCTGTTAAAAACAACCGGATATTGATGGTGTAATGAAAAACATGTCCTTTCTTAATCGAGATCAAAGTGGGTGCCTAAAGGTCATATGTCCGACGTCTCAATAGCTGATCGATGTAGCGCCTTGCTGGACGGTCTACACTGACGTATCCATGGGCAGGTTTCCACAAGAGAATGTCAATTATTATCTATCTACCTTAGTCTGTTCATATCTATCAATCGGAATCATTCAATCATCTATCGATCTATCTATCTATCAATCTATCTGTCTAATCTATCTATCTATCTATTTTGGTTAACAGTTTTATATTCTTATATATCCCTTTTCTCTTTTTTATTACTTATCGCCAGTATCCTCCCTTATTTAGTCACTTATTTTAGAAGTAATTTTGCTTTTTGTCTACCAATAATCTTCATTCTTTTAAAACTATTTTCCTTCTTGGAAATTATTAACCTTGTTCAATCCTACTGCAGAATGCCAGAATATTTATGAAGCTCATAATATCATAGAGAAACCAAGCAGCCAATCAGGTTCTCAAGAGAATGAAATCACCTAAATACATGAATGGACTATTCTTGAATTCCATATGTACCAGTTGTCCTTGGGCACATAGTCCAGTTGTGTTTAGCTAGTTGCTGTTGTCCCAACCAACAGTATACTGACTGACAACAACATGACACTGGCAGAGAGGATTGCAAACAAGATTAGACTTCCGTATTTGTTTACGGCTTGTCTTTACCAATTACGACGGTAATTGGAACTTATGATGTATTCTACGTAGTCATTAATATACATCACTCTATGTTTAAGAAATAAATATTAACTTTTAAAAAAATTAATTCCTTTCTTTCGCTAAATTCCCGCTATTTGTTTGAAGCACTATTTTTTTCATTTTTTAATTTCCTTTTTGTTTTTTTTTTCAATTTTTTTTTATTTCAGCCATTTTGAGAAATGAAATGTGTTCTCATTAACAAATGAAAGAAGATCAAGAAGTTAAGGCATATAAGAGAATTCGAGCTGGGATAAGACAAGTTTTAATTGGGAGAAAGAGAAATAAGAAAAGAATAATGAATTAAGAAGGAAAGAAAGACTAGAAGGATAAATCCGAAAGAAAAAGAAAAAAAGAAAGGAAAAAGAAAGGAAAAAAGAAGGAAAGAATGATAAATGGAAGTGAAAGAAAAAAAAGGAGGAAAAAAATGCAAAAAGAAAGGAAAAGATAAACAAAGAAAAAAGAAGAGTAAACGGATAATGAAGGATATACAAAATATAGTAGAAAGAAGGAAGATAAGAAAAGAACATAAATACAATGAAAGAGAAAAAAAGAAAAATTTTGGAAAGAATAATGAAAAACAATATTAAAGAAAGAAAAAAAAGAAAGAAGAATTGAAGAATAATAATGATAATACAAAAAGGAAATAAAGAAAGAAGAAAGAAAGAAAAGAAAAGTATAGATTACAAAAAAAGTAAAAAAAGAAATAAATAAGGATAATGCGTGATGAAAGAAAAAAGAAAGAAAGAAAGAATAATAATACAGTATATATAAAATGAAAAGAGAGAAAAAAAGGAAGAAAGTAAAATTTGGCAAATAATTCAAAAAGGCGTCGATGTCTGGTCGGATTTCTGAGTGTTTGCCGGGTTCGGCCTGCGGAGTTTGTTTATGTTATGGATTTTGTTTTTGTTTTTTGTTGTTGATAGGTCTTCTCCGGATCGAGGTATGAACCGTTGGAGTTAATGCAATGAAAGGAAGTATTGCAACATACCCAAGAGTTCGGAATTGGAACCATCACCCCTTGATGCAGTTTTAAACGTCATACTTACGCCATATTTCTCGTCGGCAAGGTATCATATTTTTATTGGGGATAACGTGGATTAATGGAAATTGAATTTTGGTATATTTGGAAAGAATCAGATTTGGAAAAGCTAATGTCTGTTTACAAGTTATAAGCAATCCATTTCTTTCCGTCGGTAAATAAACACCTGCACATTTGGAATTGGTTGGGCGCAGTGCACAATTCTAAGGTCCTGGTACTAAATAACCTAGAGAAGAGGCAGCAAGAGTCATAAGCCTCTATGTGAACTCAAGATCGTTATGTGTGCTTTAACAAGAGGGAGACATCAACAACACTGGATATGTAGAGGCCTCTAGAAATATAGTAGCCATTACTTCAATAAATTTTTGGGGCATTGGAGAGTAAAGTTGACGGGCTTAGGGGTGGTTTTACGAAGCACTATGAACGGTTGTAAACTGCATCAGTGGGGTGAGGTTCCGAATTCCGGGAAGCTTTGGGTTGTGCAATACTCCTTCATTGCTATTACTCAAGGTCAACTTTGCTGATCCGAGTAGGTGAGTGATAACTGGTTAGGGTCACATCTATAGTTTAATAAATCAAAAATTAGTTTTTAAAAATGTTGTTTGTTTAATTGAAGGTACGATCAACAGAATCGAATAAACCACTCGAAAAAATTCTTGGGGCATGAAATAACGCAAAAGTTGACATGCCATAAAATCTAACCCACCAAAATTTTGTTATTATCAATGTTAATTCAAATAGCCTGACTTCAATTCAATAATTACCGTTGTGAATCCGCGAAGCCTTTCGAATTTGGCTATGTATTCATACTTTATTTAAAGCGTTATGATTATGAACGTGACCCGTAGTTGAGATTTTGAATTCGGGCGTAAAATCTAAAAGTAGCGGGTGGCATGGAAAATTACCGAGAGTTATGAACGGGTAAGTAACCTTTTGGATTTGGACCCCTGAAAAATGCGCCATTACAAAACGTGTGATGAATAAGTTTTAGTAAGTGTCGTCGATGAGATGCCGGCGCCTAATAGAGTAGGTTGTCTCTTAGGGTTCGCAACTTCACGCCGCGGCCGGAATCATGTGGCTAGGGACAATAAAGATTTATTAT
>CM042157.1:61334848-61362348 GCA_023376005.1 Doryteuthis pealeii
GGTGTCTTTGGGTATGCGATTGATACTTAGATTAGTATATTTATGACTTTTCTTACATGTGTACCTGCATATTACATTGCCATTTCTATCTATCTATCTATCTATCTATCTATCTTAGTCAATTCCTTATCTATCTATCTTATCTATTCTATTTGTCTGTCTGTTCTGTCTTATCTATCTAATCTTAGTCAATTCTACTATATATTTTCAATCTATCTATCTATTCTTAGTCAATTTCATTATCTATTCTATCTATCTATCTATCTTAGTTAAATTCTATATATCTATCTTCTATCTATTTCATCCTATCTATCTGTCTTCTGGGTCAATTTCTTATCAATCTATTTTAAGCCTGTTCCTACCTATCATCTATCTATCTTTGCCTGTTCCTATCTATCTTTCTATCTTTTCTATTTTCTACCATCTATCTGTCCGTCTAACCTATTTAATCAGTTTCACTTCTATTTATCAATCTTCCACCCTGTCCATATCTAATATACCTCCTCTTAGCCTTTTTCGTCTATCTATCTTTCTCTATCTTATCCATCTACCTCTCTCTGTACACACACACCACACACACAACACACCACACACACACATATATATATATATGTTATATATAGAATAAAGAATTAAGTAGAGGATCATACTTTATTTAACACGTGATTTTACCAGAGAGAAGAGAGAGAGAGAGAGAGAGAGCAGAGAGAGAGAGAGAGAATGAGAGAGAGAGAGAGAGAGAGAGAGAGGAGAGAGAGAGAGAGAATTGAATTCCTTATTTAAATTCCTTTTAATATCATCTATATGTATTCTCCTGTTCAAACTTTCAGTCTATCTATCGATCAGTTTCAGTCTATTTCATATCTAACTATAATACTCTGTTCCTATCTATCTATCTTGCCTGTTTCCTATCTTATCTTCTAAACTTTCTATCTATTACCTACCTACCTTATCTATTTGTCTGTCTACCTATTTTAGTCAGTTCACCTCTATTTATCAATCTCACCCTGTCCATATCTATTATACCTCCTCTTAGCTTTTTCATCTATTCTATCTTTCTATCTAATCCAATCTAACCTCTCTCTGTACACACACACACACACACACACACATATTATATATAATACTATATATATGTGTGCAATGTGTCGTGTGTGTGTGTGTGTGTCGTGTATAGAATCAAGGAATTTAAGTAGAATCCACAAGTGATCGGACAGTACAAAAAGGTGGGGATTCCAGAATTCTACAGTGGAGATGAGAGTCTGAAAGATGAAGAAGGTAGAGGACGGACATGCAGTCTTGACAATGAACAATTGCAAGGCAGTTGTTTGAGCAAAATCCCACGACAAAGGTTCAGAGAGGCCTCAGACACTTGGTGTCAGCATTACAACAGTTTCACACCATTTACAGCAGTTTGGAAAGGTTGAAAAAGTTTCGAATAATGGGTTCCTCATGAGCTCAATGAGCACCAAAAACTTAAGACGCTTTGAAGTGTGCTCGATTCTCTGTTTGCGTAACACCAATAAACCCCTTTCTTGACCGAATAGTCACTTTGTGAGAAAACAAGTGGGTCTTTACGACAACCGTAAAACGATCAGGTCAATGGCTTGATTCGTGATATGAATGCCCCAAACACTTCCCAAAAGCCAAAGTTTGCACCCAGCAAAACTATAATCTCCCTTATTGATGACCGGGTGGCAGATCATCATGATACAATTATTCTCTTCCAGATTCAGGTGGTTCCAGGCTCATCCATTCTAATCTGTCATTCCGAATGAAGAGGCGGTCGAAGCTTTTTAAATGATGCGTAGTGGCGTCAATAACCTCCAACATACGAGAAAAATAACCAAATATAGATTATGCCAAATTTAGCCCGAACACCCTATATATATATATATATACTATATATATTTATATATTGGTGACCCAAAAGAAACAAACTTTTTTGAAAGTCACGCCTATATATATATATATATATTATATATATATATATAATATATATATAGGGTGACTTTCAAAAAAAGTTTGTTTCTTATTGGGTCACCATACCTATTAATATTATATATTATATATATCTATATATTATATATATATATATATATATATATATATGAAATTACTTTTTCGTATTATATGCTTAAAATATTTTTGCAGTTCTCTTACAGTGCACATTTGTACTCAGACACTTAACACACCACACACACACACACATACACTATATATAATATATATATATAATATATAATATATATATAAGTATATGATAGATAGATGATACAGGGAGAGAAGAGACATATGCGATATATACATATGCATATATATATATATTTATTATATATATATAATATAATATATAGATATATTTATATATATAGCCAATTATAATAGAAAAGTTGCAGAAACACACACAACCTATCAAATATCGGACAATATCTGCCAAATAATAATAACTCAATGCCTGAAGAAGACAATAGATCAGAAACACGTGTCGTGTATGTAAGATAAACCAAATTCTTTTTTGAGAAACATAATACATTTTGCGGACCTTCTTTCTTTTCTTATAAAATATTAAATTTTGTTCCCGTTGGAAACCAGAAACAACATGTTATATAATATATATATATTATATATATATATATATATATATATATATATATATATATATACATAGACACCCGATACATATATGCACACATATATATTGATACACGCAGATGCGTTTCATAGCAGATGAAAAAATAAAATTTAAGCATACATATACAAAAAATTCTTGACAAACATATTTCCATGCCCATGAATATTAATATATATATATTTATATATATATATATGTGTGGGTGTGTGTGTGTGTGTGTGTGTGTGTGTATGTGAATGTGTGCTGTATGTATGTGTGTTTATTGTGTATGTGTGTGTGTGCGTGTGTGTGTGTGTACACATGTAATCCGTTTGAATGTCATGTTTACGAATGTAGTTACGCGTAAATTTAATTTCCGTCTGTTTAGTTATAATATAGCCTTTCCTAATGAAAAATCTCTAGCACATGTGATTTTGTCTATAAATATACAATAAACGCATTTGATTGTGTGTGCCACCGCCGTTTCGATAACAGTCTTTAAACAAATGTAATAAAAGCAAAGCCTGGCTAACTCTATAGCCGTAAAATATGAACTCATCATTTACTGTGAGGCGAACCAACTAAATATGGCAAATGTTTGTGAACGTGAACACCAACAATACATATCTTTCCCGAATTAGGGGGGTCTGTATTTTTAAAAAAAATATAAAGGCCAGCTTCGATATTGCTACCTCCGCAAATGTATTATTACCAGTAGGAGAACCCGGAATTGCCTGGGATAAAAAAAGGATATACTAAAGGATATATTGTTAAATAAATATTAAATAAATATTTGTTAATATTTCTATGTTACTGCTGCCACTGACCAGGATTGAACTGCAAGTCTAGAGATAACTTTCTCTAAGAACTGTCTTAACGTAACTCCTTTATCCACTAGGCTATGTGTCCAATTAACACAATCTCAACACCTGTATCCCAGCTCTGGTTAGCGGAATGAGAACAGGATACCCCCATGGACTGAATAAAGAGTTAGGTTCAAATTTTTTCCGTGATGGCTCCCGATTACGACAAGAAGGTTCCCGAGTCCGAAGAGGTTCCCGAGTCGACAAGAAATAACTGAAGAAGGCCGAAGGGCACATCGCCGAAACGTTGTACAGATAACAAATAAGATGAGAACAATAGTCCGAATAATAAAAATAATACTAATTATCAAGCCTCATCTAAAAAAATTCAGAGAAATAAAAATTCATAGTTCTGTCGGTCGGGCTTGGTGTTATTATTCGTGTAGTCATTTAGAGTGTAGTTGAAAGCAGTTTACAGAGAAGATCCTTTGTGGTATAAAGTTTGATCCTTTCTTGAAGTAGAAAGATGTAGTATCAGTTTTTATCCTTGTCGCTGATCCACTCTGAGTTACATCATAATTTATCCTCTCTTGAAGTAGAGAGTTGTATAATCATCAGAGTTTTCCTGTCTTTAAAGTAGAGAGTTGTATAATTCTCGTCTGTTGTTCTATGCTTCCAGCGAGTAAATTAAGACAATTTATCAACGCTTTTAAATTGTAAATTAAATAGATGTTTGGGGCGTTTTTGACCGGCCGATCCAGTCACCGCTGTTTTGGAACAGTCTATAAATATAAATCGTGGTCAATTAGCGCACTTTATACCCCCAAAAATAAAAGGCCAACAACAGGTATTCTATATAGTGCAGCTGTTTAGCGTGATGAATTACCTTACTGTTACAATCTTATATTGCCCTCATGCAAGCCCAACCCCTTTTTATCATATGGGTGCAGAAGTCTACATGTCCTGGGATGACTTAAACTCTACCTTGATGGTTGAGGTTCCAGTTTGGAGGTTTGGGAATGGGAAGCACCCCTTCATCACCATTGCTCCCTGGTCCACTCTGACCGGAGTGGTAGTACCTGTTAGGGTCCATCTATGGGTTAAATAGAAAAATGTATTTATAATGTATTATCCATAAGTATTGATTTATTTCAAAACTTTATCATTAAATGACCCACTGAGGTTGAATATGCCGTTAAAACAAAACAAACAAACAATTTATGGGGCCATCCTATAGACATTAAGCAAGAGCGCGTGTCCAGTGGAATTGGATCCTTGGTAATCCCTTGGTAAAAGAGTCCTGAGTATTGGTAATCGTCTGGTATTATAAGTATTTTAAGTCCCTCTTCAATGAGAGCAATTAGAATTATGGCCTGTGTCAGTGTTTAAGTAGTGCATCAGTCACGCAGTATGGTTGGTGATTGGCGAAGTAATAAAACCACCATGACTTAGGCTACACTATAAATTCAGGTGGGGCAATTGGAGCACACCTATATACACAAAACGTTCCAACACCTACATACTCTCGTCGACTCACCCAAAAATATTTACACCAAGCCCAACAAAAAGGAAGTCACCCATGCAACAAACCCAGATGTTTAGTAAGCAAACTTTTAGACTAAGATATAACAACCACAACAAATATATATAATATATATATATATATATATATATAATATATATATATAGGAGGAAAAAACACCCCCAACAAGCATTCACCCACCTCCCCATCTTATCACCATGAACAAATCCCAATCTTTTGATCTTTCCCCTCTACTTTCCATGATAGATGCCCTCTGACCAACCAAATCCTCAAACCATTCCCAACCACCATTGATTACTCACAAAACCCTCCCTCCCCCACTCACTTTCTCTTCTATAAATACAAGTATATCTACGGTGCTTTGATAAATTGACTATTTGTTCTGAGTTATTCCTTTTTGTACACTTTCCTTTATCCTTACCCACCCCATATATATATATATATATATTAACAATGGAAAGGAGTAACCTACTCGAGTTTCATCGATTGATTTCTTCAGGGTTACTTTAGTTAAATTAAATCGAGTTTTCGATTAATCTTAGATGTTATAAACACTGGGACTTAACTTTAGTAGAGGAACGCTTATTTATATTTTCGTAGATCAGGAACGGTTTTTGTTTATTGGATTAAAAATTTGGATTAATTTATGGGAATTAATTTTTTCAATTATTATTTAATGAAAGGTATATTATGGGTCGTATTAATAGTTAAAAGGTGAAAGGTTAAAATTATTTATTAACTAGTTTAATTTGGTTTGAGAGTATTTAAAAAAAACAAAAAAAACCGGTTGATATGTTACGATAATAGAAGTTTTGGGTAGTTAAAACATATATATATATATATATATATATATATATATATATATATATATATATATATATAAATAGAGGTGTGAATCTGTCCAGTTTCTACTCAAAACAGCAAGAACTAAACTCCAAGACTATAATTATTTTTTCTGATTTAGCTTCTTCCTGGGAAGATTTTGAAGAAAGGTTTATAAAAATGCATACGAACCATAGAACTAGATTTATTCAATACAAACTAGATCGGTAGAACTATTTTTTTGAAAAACGATTGTAAATCAACTTTTTTCTTGTTGCCACAAAATTAATTTAAAAAAAGTCAACTCCGATCTATGACAAAGAAACGTTTGAAATTGTGAATAGAAAAAAAAAATCGTTTTAAAATCTACCAAGAATCAAATTAAATCATTAGCTTTTAAAAGTATTTTTAACAATCAGACCCCCCCCCACATTAGAATAAAAGAACATATCCACACACGTACATCCTCATTCCATAAACATTTAATCAAATGAAAAAATAAGGACAATAGTTTTTCCGTTAACATAGAGAAAATAATACGCAACGTTTGATAATCTCAGATTAAGGAAAGTTTATTAATAGCTAAATTAGGTCCTAATATAAACAATAGGTTAGAATTAAACACCGAATATATAATTAATTAAAATACACATTCCATACACACACACACACACACACACACACACACACACACATATATATATATTAATATATGTGTGTGTGTGTGTGTGTGTAAAACAAATGAATAAAAATAAATAAATACATAGATAAATAGATAAAAAGAATGAAATTGAAATTGATTGAACAACGGCTATCACGACCCTTCCGCGTGGTGTTTATAAAAAAAAAACCCACGAGACGCGTGTTTATAACGTCCAAAACAAAACCACACAAGACCACGTCCATTTCAGAAAAAAAAAATGTCTCTGATGATTGAAGTTTCTTTGAAATCGATAAGATTGAACATTATTTTATTTTTATACGCATTGTAATTGCAATCCTAACATAAATAAATAATAGTATTTTTTCTTATGTTTTATTCATTAGTAAGAGCATTTTCTATCAATTGGTATTTTAAAGAAAACTTAAACAAAAAATGCCAACTAATAATTAAACTATACTGTCATTCTATTAAAAAATATATATTGGCATTTGGGAACACACAGATATATACCATTTATGTCGATATCTACAAATCTTTGCGGAATTCCATATGGTAAGAATTCCATATTGTTAACCATTTGTCCTTCGTCGATGAAATGTGGTCCTCATATTGTGTGGCACTTAGAGAGGACCGAACTCCATACGGTACTAATTGTATGGTTTTAACTACATTAAGAAGTGGCTCAAATAACAGTCAGCAGAATTCTACGGGACAGCGATACATGCTCCCATTCGAAGGTGGAACATTGCTAATTTAGAGAAAAGGTGACTATGTGGAGAAGTAGGGATGTGATCCACAGAGGACCAGCTTCATTTTGATGTATGATACATATTCCTGTTTTTGGCAATTATACCTGTCCCATATATATATATATATAATATATATATATATATATATATAATATATATATATAATATATATGCATCCCATCCAGTTCCTATCTATCTGAGGAAGATATGAAGGGTTAATATAGCTATACAAATGTATAAAATCTATATAATATAGTCAGTTCTGTCTCCTTATATCTATTTATTTAGCTATCTATCCATCTACCGGTTATTTCCTATAAGTCCAACATGAAAAAAGGAAACCACTCTTGACTGGATAAATGTTATTTATTGATTTATTGATCTACTAGGAAAAAGAAGACGGGGTTAGGGTTAGGTTAGGGTTAGGGTTAGGGTTAGGTTTAGGTTAGGGTTTAGGGTTAGGGGGTTTAGGCTTAGTTTAATGGGAAAATAAATAGTTGACTTATCAGTCAAGAGGGTTCTCCTTTGCTTATGTAGGACTTATAGGAAATGACCCATCTACCTATCTATATATCTATAGATACAGTGATAGTTTTTGTATAAGTATGCCCTTTACATGATATTCATTTTTTATAAATGCAAAGAAATAATCTATTAGAACAATCTCGTCTCCATCAAAAATACCGTGGATTCCTTTCACCAGAATTCATAACTGATTACAAGAAGGACAGAAAGAAGCCAACTCGTAACATCTTTGAAATTTTTGTTCTGTATACGAATCATAGTGCTGTGGGTGCGAGTTCCGTAACGGATACTTCGGGGATGCTCTGGCAAAATCGCTGGATCAGGTTTCGATCCACAGGCGGGGCACCAGTAGGAAATACGGGTGGCCATGCGTAAAGAAAACATCAGAGACATTCAAGGTTCTATTTTTGTTTATATTTACTTCTCTAGAGGATTCACCGGAAAAAAATATGCAAGTCAAATGATCCCATATGCATATCGAAAACAAACCTGACAGCATAGCAATATAATATATATATATATATATATATATATATATATAATTAATACATGGAAATTAGATCTTATCTCACAAATTAAACAAAAAATTCTTCCAATCCGTAGTTGTATCAGTGTTACTGTACGGCTGCACAACCTGCACTCTAACGAAGTGCCTGGAGAATAAGCTAGATGGGACTTGCACGAAAATGCTGCGTGCAATATTAAACGACGTGGAAACAATACCCTACGAGAAAACGGCTGTATGGCCACTTGCCCTATATCACAAAACCATCCATGTGAGGCGAACAAGACACACTGGGCACTGCTGGAGAAGCAAAGATGAACTCATAAGTGACGTTCTTCTGTGGAAGCCAACACATGGACGCACCAGTGTAGGTTGCCCAGCAAAGTATAATGATGATATATATATATTATATATATATATATATATATATATATATATATTATATATATATATATATAAAATAAAGGTTTTTTTATAGTTTGTTTGAAGCATTGTGTGTATGTGTAATATAGAGATTTTGAAGGCAATTGACAATGCAATATGTGTTGAAAATTATATTTATTTTATTTACCTTTTCTTTTTAAAAAGGTAAATAAATATATTTTCAACACATATTGCATGTCAATTGCCTTCAAAAATCTCTATATTATATATATATATATATTATATATATATATATAAAGTCGTCGGGTGGTCTAATGTCGGTATCAACCAGACAGAGATGTAGTCTATCCCCTTTTCACTAGCGCTAGACCAAGGAGATTATTTTACCGTCTGAGATAGAGCGCCACACCTACCATCAGCTCCTCACTTTACCGCACAGATCCCCGTGCTACTCATACGCTGAGTTGGAGATGAGCAGTATCGAACCAGGAACCTTGTAGTTCCTAGCCGAAAGCTATACCAACTGAGCTATTCTACTAATGTTGGGATTATTCCCTCTAATGTGTACGATTGTTTTTTTATTTGGTTGTAATTTACGGCATGTCAACCCTTGTTGGGTTATTTTATGCCGAATATGTTTTGTTTTATTGATTCTAGAATTCAATTTAGATAAAGTATCTAAAAAAAGAACAAGAACAATTTTTTTTAACTCAATTTTTGAACATTTTTTTTAACTCATTTTTTTTATTTGACCTATAGATAGGGCCCTAACGGGTACTACCTCTCCGGGTCTAAGTGGAACTGGAAGTAATGGTGATGAAGGGGTTACTCTACACCAGGGGTTCCCAACCTTTTTCAGCTGATGGCCCACTTTGTAACCAGAATTTTTTTGTGGTCCATGAAATTATTATGATAGAAATTATTCAATTGGTATATATAAAGTCAATATATATATATATATATATATATATATATATATATATATATATATATATATAAAAAACATAATATAGGTGCGTATCAGGGGCGTAAATCTCTCTCCACTCTCCCCTACCGTGAATTAGTTGACATCTTACTTTCTAGAAAATATAAATTTCCCACATATATGATTAGATTTTGATTATAAAAAGTATGCTCTGAAATCATATAGAATGATTTTATTTCCTTGGCCCACCTGAAATTTGCTGTGACCCATTTTGACCGTGTGGCCATAGGTTGGGAACCACTGCTCTACACTACCCAGTGCTGCAAAATTAAAACTTCACCATTAGAAGCAGTTTAACCTAATGTGAACACCTTCGAGAATCTGTAATCTCTGTTTGCTATCTTGGAGTTCTGATATTGTTGTGTTCTTTATAAGAATATTGAGAAATTTGGATGAAAGACAGGAATACTTTTTCACATGTTGGACTATTGAGTTGGTTTGAGAAAGGTGCATAGTAAGACGTCTCGAACCATATTACCTTTAGGCACCCCTTTTTGATCTCGAGTAAGAAAGGACATGTTTTTCATTTACACCGTCAATATCCGGTTGTTTGTTAGGGGTTAGGGTTAGGGGTTAGTTGTATAATTTTTAAAAATCTAAAAATCGTCTGTTAAAACAACCGGATATTGATGGTGTAAATGAAAAACATGTCCTTTCTTAATCGAATCAAAGTGGGGTGCCTAAAGGTCATATGGTCCGACGTCTCAATAGCTGATCGATGTAGCGCCTTGCTGGACGGTCTACACTGACGTATCATGGGCAGGTTTCCACAAGAGAATGTCAATTATTATCTATCTACCTTAGTCTGTTCATATCTATCAATCAATCAATCAATCAATCTATCGATCTATCTATCTATCTATCTATCTGTCTATCTATCTATCTATCTATTTGGTTAACAGTTTTATATTCTTATATATCCCTTTTCTCTTTTTTATTACTTATCGCCAGTATCCTCCATTATTTAGTCACTTATTTTAGAAGTAATTTTGCTTTTTGTCTACCATAATCTTCATTCTTTTAAAACTATTTTCCTTCTTGGAAATATATAACCTTGTTGCAATCCTACTGCAGAATGCCAGAATATTTATGAAGCCTCATAATATCATAGAAACCAAGCAGCCAATCAGGTCTCAAGAAATGGAATCACCTAAATACATGAATGGACTATTCTTGAATTCCATATGTACCAGTTGTCTTGGGCACTAGTCCAGTTGTGTTTAGCTAGTTGCTGTTGTCCAAACCAACAGTATACTGACTGACAACAACATGACACTGCAGAGAGGATTGCAACAAGATTAGATCCGTATTTGGTTACGGCTTGTCTTACCAATTCGACGGTAATTGGAACTTATGATTATTCTACGTAGTCATTAATATACATAACTCTATGTTAAGAAATAAATATTAACTTTTAAAAAAATTAATTCCTTTCTTTCGCTAAATTCCCGCTATTTGTTGAACACTATTTTTCATTTTTATTTCTTTTGTTTTTTTTTTTTTTTTTATTTCAGCCATTTTGAAAATGAAATGTGTTTCTCATTAACAAATGAAAGAAGAATCAAGAAGTTAAGGCATAAGAGAATTCGAGCTGGGATAGACAAGTTTTATTTGGGAGAAAGAGAAATAAGAAAGAATAATGAATTAAGAAGGAAAGAAAGACTAGAAGGATAATCCGAAAGAAAGAAAAAAAGAAAGGAAAAAGAAAGAAAGAAAAAAAGAAGGAAAGAATGATAAATGGAAGTGAAAGAAAAAAAAGAGGAAAAAATGCAAAAGAAAGAAAGATAAACAAAGAAAAAAAAGAAAGTACGGATAATAGAAGGATAATACAAAATATAGATAGAAAGAAGGAAAGAAAGAAAGAATCATAAAATACGAATGAAAAGAAAAAAAGAAAAATTTGGAAAGAATAATGAAAAAACAATATTAAAGAAAGAAAAAAAAAGAAAGAATGAATGAAAGAATAATAAAATGATAATACAAAAGAAATAAAGAAAGAAAGAAAGAAAAGAAAAAGAAAAGTATAATACAAAAAAGAAAAAAAGAATAATAAAAGGATAATGCGAATGATAGAAAGAAAAAAGAAGAAAGAAAGAATAATAAAATACAGTATAATAAAATGAAAGAGAGAAAAAAAGGAAGAAAGAAAAATTAGGAAATAAATTAAAAAAGGATAATACGAAAGAAAGAAAGAAAAATAAAAGTATACTACGAAAGAAAGAAAGAAAGAAAGAAGGAAAGAAAGAAAGAAAGAAAATGGCAATAGAAAAGAAAGCCCTTATTCTAAAAAATTAAGGAAAGAAAAAATAAGGAAAAAATAACAGAGTATAACACGAAAAAAGAAAATGAACAAGAGAAATTCTTTTACAGACAAACCTGATTGCGGGTTTCTCACCCTGTTGTCAAGCCAGGGTCTCTAAACTCAAACCGGATGTGAAAGATTTTATCATCACCGTGTTAGAACGACTCATTTTTCCTGTCAACTATTTGGTGACCAGATGACCAGCCAATCACAATTAACGGATTGTTTGTGAACCTTTCACTATCAGATGCATGGAATGTACGGAATAGAACGTGATCAATAGACCGGAAATAACACACATTTTTCTCCTTAGCAACCCAAACAGTTCGACATTTCAATATGGCGTCGTTGTAACCACACGATCTTTAACGATAGATAGACTGATATAATAATGAATATATTGGGTGTGAAAACAGTATAATTTCCGTTACTTTATTCTTTTTTTTTTTTAGATATTTAGTATTTTCTTTCTTTATAATTTTATGATAATCATTTTTTACGTCTGAATATATGGGATGAGAAATTATCATCGTCATCATTCATTGAGTGGTGGTCCGTTGTGAGGGTAAGACTGGGGGGAAATTCACAGGGACAAAAAAAGAAAGAAAAAGAAAGAAAAAGAAAAAAAAAAGAAAGAAAGAACGAATTATATATACAAAATAGCAAAGAAAGAAAGAAGGAATGAAAGGAAGAATAATAAATGCTAATAGGATAGAAAGGAGAAAGAAAGAAAAAATGATTGAATAATAAAAGAATAATAAGAAAGAAAGAATGAATGAATAAGAAAAGGATAATAAGAAAGAAAGAAAGAAATTATGAATGATAAAAGGATAATAGAAAAGAAAGAAAAAGAACAAAGAATGAAAGAATGAATAATGAAAGGATAAGACAAAAGAAAGGACAAGAAAAGTATAATAAGAAAGAAAGAAAGAAATTATGAATAATAAATGAATAATAGGAAAGAAAGAAAAAAAGAATGAAAGAAAGAAAAAAAATAATAAAAGGATAATAAGAAAGAAAGAAAACAGAAAGAAAGAAAACAGATAGAAAGAAAGAAAGAATGAATGAATAATGAAAGGGTAATAAGAAAGAAAGAAAGAAAGAAAGAAAGAAAGAATAATAAAAGGATAATAGGAAAAAAGAAAAATGAAAAATGAATGAATAATAAAAGAAAGAAGAAAGAAAAAGTAAGTAAGAAAGAAAGAATAATAAAAGCATCATAGAAAAAAAGAAAAAAATGAAAAATGAATGAATAATAAAAGAAAGAAGAAAGAAAAAGTAAGAAAGAAAGAATAACAAAAGGAAATAGCAAAGGAGCATCACCCCCCCAAAAAAAAAAAAAAATTTGAGGGAAAAAAATGAAGAAACAAATAATAAAAGGATAATAAAAGAAGAAAAAAAAGAAAAGAAATTCCATCTCAGACAATCTGGTCACTGATAGAGAAAGCATATATCAAGTCCCTGGGGTCTGAATAGAAATACAACTCCTGGAAAAAAATAATTGAACTAGCATGCTTAGGGATATTCTCCCAAGTTTTTATTCTAGGTTGGTTAGAAAAGGAAAACATTTTGGTAGACCACAAAACACATCAAAGTGAGAGGAAATTAAACTCAAAGCTTAGAATTCAAATGAATTCTTGGAAAAATTATCGGACCAAGTATCCAATAGGCTTAATGAAAGGTTCACATTTTAACTCGTCACCAGTAACTTCCGCTTCCAAATGTTTGTAAACAAATGATTTTAATCAGAAGTTTACATGGAGATGAACTCACAATAAATTAAATAAATAGCTGGTTGGTACACATAATCAAATTAAAATTAAATAGCAAAATCTTTTTTTAAATAAATACTTTTTAATTAGAAGTTTATGAGTATTTTTTAACACTTAGGATAAATTTAAAAAAGACGAAAGACGTTTTTATATTAAAATAGTTTTTACTTAATCAGAAGAGAAATGCAATTATGTTTATTTAAATAAAAATACAGTTTTTATTTACAAAATATTTTTAATGTTTATTTAAATAAAAAAATGCTGTTCAGAAATAGTATCACAAAATTTGTAAAATTTATTTTTGTCAAATACAATATAAGTTTAAAAAAAATCATCTGTTCGTTTATTTTCAAATATTTGAAAGTCGATGTTACCAGTGATGAGTTAAAATATGAACCCTTCATTAAGTTGATGATTTGGGGTGCCTATTGGATACTTGGTCCAAATTATCAATCATAATAATGACGTTGAATATGTGTTTCAAATTACTTAAAATTACAAGTTGGTTGACTGGTTTGTTGGGTTTTAGGGTATATCAACCCTTGATGGGTTATTTTACACCGAAAACTTTATAGACAAATTGGTATAGATAATTTCCATTAAATTTACTAGCAAAATAAAAAAAAATGCCCTTTGGGCAACGTAAAATAAATATTGCCTGAGGGGATGGGAGTTGAAAATTTAATATCAGAGACTTTGTATCATAAGTAAAGTAAAATCATCAAATTTATTAAAGGAGTAAAAAATAAAATAAATTTATTAAAGGAGTAAAAAATAAAAAAAATTGAAATGGAAACTTAGTTCTGATAACTTTAAATATATATTAAAATAAAGCAAACTATATATAGATAGATAATACCAGGTATGTATTTATTAAAACTTGTTTAAAAAACCCAACGAGGAGTGTCTAACATTACATGCTCAAATTTTGAGTGTATATATTCTATGTTATGACGAGTTTAGGTAGTGTGACGTAAGCAGTGACGTAGTTTTTGTTACAGACAAAAACCGTAAGCAAATCTCCATTATTAATAGATATATTTCAATTAACTAGAAGAAATAACTTCTTGTGTATCAATAAATTGGTTGTTATGTTAGATTTTTATTAACGTCATGTGTTTCAATAAACTGGTACTGCCCTGTCGGATGGGGCAGTAGAATACACCGTTTTACCCCAAGCGGAAAGGTAAACATCACCTAATGGAGTCACCTATTGGTCATGAGTGGCGAACCGTGATTCTTAGTAGTCCATGACATGCAACACTCCACTTTGGCCCTTGAGATAACTGTCACTTAGAACTTTCTTAACCTAACTCCTTTATCCACTAGGCTATGGTTCCCGTGTGCGACAAGAAATACTTGAAAAAGGCCGGAGAGCACATCGGCCGAAACGATGTACAGATAAAAATGAAGATGAGGACAATAGTTCGAATAATACAAATAATAATAATTGTTTGGTTTGATAAACTAACAGAAATAATGTTTATCAACTTCCTGTGTATTAATAAGTTGATTGAAATAATTTTAATTTAGATTTACCATTAACTTCGTGTGTATCAATAAATTATTAGGAATAACTTTGTGTGTATAAATAAATAAGTAATAATTAACTTCGAATAGTTTTTACGAGAATGTTTTTGTTTTTTATAAAATGATAGAAATTATTTTCATTAATTCCATGTGTATCAATAAATTACTAAAAATAATGTTCGTGTAAGATTTATCATTAAATTCATATGTATCAATGAATTGGAATAAATAATTTTCATTCACTGGCAAACAGTGCTATGGGACTCATAGATTGAACTCTGACAGGTACTACCACTCCGAGTCAGAGTGGACCTGTAAGTAATGGCAGTGAAGACGTACTCTATACTCCACAGAGTCTCAGAATCGGAACCTCACCACTAGATCCACTTTAGCGTCATACCCAGAACACTTAATTGGTAGAAATATATTTTATAATAGATTTTCCATTAACTTGGTTTAATCTAGGTCTGTTGCATGTCATGGACTACTAAGAATAACGGGTCACCACTCATGACCAACAGGTGACCCCATTAGGTGATTTTACCTTTCCATATAAAAAAAATTAGTGGAAATAATTTTCATTAACTTCACTAGCAACAGAAAACACCCTCCGGGCGTCGTAAAAATTAATTTTTGATAGACATTGCCTGGAAGGGTGTTAGTTAAATATTCGATGTCAGAGAGTTTGTATCATAAGTAAAATCATCAAATTTATTAAAGGGGTAAAAAAAAAAAAAAACAATTTCAAATGAAAACTGAGCCCCGTCCCTCTCAAATAAAATGTTGCGTGCATGTAGTAATCAAACAATTAATTTTTTATTTTCCACATCAATTTTCCACAAAATCGTAGGTATTTATTTATTTGTAAACTTTTTAGTTAACTTCTTGTTACTGTAAAAAAAAAAAAAAGGACGAGAGTAAAAAACAATTCTTAAGATTGCTTACTCAAACTTTGGGTGTATATAGCATCAGAATATTGTGACGTAAGCTGTGACGTAGAGTTATGACGTAGTTTTTTGTTACAGACAGAATACAGACAATCTCCATTATTAATAGATGAGTATCAATAATTACAAGAAACAACTTCATATATTAATAAACTTGCTCTCTCTCTCTCTCTCTCTCTCTCTCTCTCTCTCTCTCTCTCTCACACACACACACACACATACACACACGCGCGCTTTTTCTTAAGTGTCACTACTTTTAATCACAACACATGGAAAATTATTGAACTTTTGCAAAAAATAAAAATAATTAAAAATACAATAAAATACAATACCCCGCTCCCTGAAGAAGACCTAGATTAAACCAAGATTTAGTTTTTAGGGTCCCGGCTTATCGTCTTAATGACGCCCTTAGGCGATAAGCCAACATACCAATTCACAAGATACCATTCCAATCCACTCCTTATCCCTATTATGCTAAAGACCACTGTTATTTCTAATTAGAGATAAAATTGTGACAGACACCAGAGAATTACCAACATGCGCACACGTGCGTAGATATAAAAGGGTGGGAAAATAAAATCGCGACGCCCGAAAAAAGAAACAATGGTATTGGGGGTAATTTTTGTTCTTTCCTAAGAAGCTCTCCCCTATTTACATTCATATTAGTGTTATGTTGTTAGTCTAGGTGAGATTCTTTCTTAGTATATTTGATTTTATGGAAATAAGTCAATAATTGTAAGTTGCTTCTTAATGATAATAATATCTATAATTTTGTTAATTAACTAATTCTTTGGACATAACTAACAAATTCCTTACTAAAAGTTTTGGCTAAACTTGCGAATCGGTCGGAAAACTAGGGTGACCCAGAAAAAACAGAACCCACAAATTTTGTAATAAAACTGTTAATTTTAACTAAGGGGGTAGGGTTAGGGTTAGGGTTAAGGTTTAGGGTTAGGATTAGGGTTAGGGTTGGGACTTAGGGTTAGTTTAATCGGAAAATAAATAAATAATTTGGGTTCTGTTTTTTCTGGGTCATCCTATATATAGGGTGACCCAGAAAAAAACAGAACCCACACATTTTGTAATAAAACTTCATTTTAACTAGGGGGGTGGGTTAGGGTTAGGGTTTAGGGTTAGGGTTGGGGTTTAGGGTTAGTTTAATGGGAAGATAAATAAATAATTTGGGTTCTGTTTTTGCTGGGTCATCCTGTGATATGTTTTAATTTTCCGACCGATTTGCAAGTTTAGCCAAAGTTTTTTTTTTGTAATTGTTATTTAGTAGTAATTTAGTCTTAACATGTCTGACCCCAGTCATGGACCCCAGTCACATAGTTGCCAGGCCTGTTATAAGCATTGTCATGAGGCTAACACAAATGAACTACACACCACACTGACAGAAATTAATCGATTCAATCTCTCTAGTATAGACAGGTTGCTATATCAAACTCTTACAAAATTAACTTTGTTTATATATATTTATATTTTTTATGATACAAATTAATAAAAAAAACAACTCCTACTACTATCCTAAACATAACTCAGTCCGCTGTCCCGAAGAAGGTCTGATTGACCGAAACGTTATAACGTCGACATCATTACATATAATAAACATACATCCAGGACTACATCCCGTGTTTGTCTACTTTTCTCCTCACGAATGATACATGAGTTTAATTAAACTTAACGGACCTAAATTCTTATACCTAAGAACATAACACGAATATGAATGTAAATAGGGGAGAGGTTCTTAGGTGCAATTCCTCAAAACAAAATCCTCCCAATGGGGCCACCTGTTGGCCGTGAGTGGCAACCTGTGATGCATACCGATCCTATTGTCCTTATGGCAAACCCCCAACCCTTTTTATCATATAGTTATTTACTAAGCTTAGCTTAGATGTGGTACAAGGCCAGCAGTATGGGACACCCAATGGGGATCGAACTCACTACCAACGGTCTGCGAATTAAGCTTCCTAACACGTGAGGTGCCGCCTTTTTATCATATATGTGCTATAAGGCGGTAGCTGAGGCTCTTAGTTTCCTGAGTATGATGTTAAACTGCATCTAGTGGTGAAGTTCCAATTTTTGAAATTTTGGGAGTATGGTGGTACCTGTTAGGGTCCCATCTGTGGGTTAAATAGAAAAACATGTTAAAAAAAATATGTTAAGAAATTGAATTAAAAGAAAAACATTTTTGAATACCCATCAATCATGAATAGAACAAAACGTCTTCGGCATAAAATAACCCAACAAGTGTTGACATGTCATAAATTCCAACCAACCAACCAGCCAACAAACAAACAAACCACAGGTAGGATATGACGCAAGGTCGCAAGTATGGGGTATTCAACGAGTATCGAACTCGCTATTCAGTAGTAATAGATCCGCGAGACTAGCTTACAAACCATTAAACCACGGTGGGACGTCCAGGGTATTTGCTCTATGTGTTCACCACGGCATAGTGTCTGATGCCCTGGACTGCGACATCGTAGTAAGCAAGTTCGATCTCCAGTCGCGCTTTCGGTTCATTTTGGCATTTTGGGAAACATATGAATCACCTCATCCCCATCGATTGAATAGTTTCGTTATTGTTCTTCTACAAGGATGGCTTGGACATTAAATAACCCACAAAGGTTGATATACCATTAAACAAAGAAATCAAGTCAAACCAACTATCTATAGGTCAAATAGTAGTGGAGGCACGTTGTGTAATGGTTATCGTCGTAGGAAATGGACTGGTCGACCCGGGTTCAAATCCTAGACGAGGCTGTTTGAATTTCACATAGCGCTAATACCCTTTCGAAAAGTATGAATTCAACTACTCTCCCTTCAGCTATAGGTAAATAGTAGGGCAGACTGGACTCTTTAACCGTGGTTAGGTAACCAGTCTAGGAGAATGAAAACTGTGAATTCAAACCTGTTAAACTCCGTTTAAGAAATTGACATTCTGTCGGATCCAGCTCGTGTGGAGGGGTTGGTAAACACACACACGCACACACACACACACACACACACACACACACACACACACATATATATATAATATATATATATATATATATATATATATATATATAGGTCAAATAGTATCACTCACTACTGTTCTTCTACAAGAATGCTTTTGCCATTAAATAACCCACGAAGGTTGATATGCCATTAAACAAAGAAACAAAACCACACTTTACTATGACCGGTAACAAAATTCACCCGCTCATTATTAGAACGAAAGGTATTATTTTATTCTAATTGTAACCAGCTGTAACCCAAGTCTTGACCCCCTATTCAGTGTAGACAGGTACTTCAATTAGAAGAGAAATTAAATCCAGCTTGATATACTTATATATCTCATCGCGTGAAACTACGAGGATAAATATTGATTTATAGTTCTAGTTTTAAGAAAGGAATAAAGGAAGGAGGTAGTGAATGAAGAGAGGAAAAAAATAAAAGAAGGAAGGAAAGAAAGAAGGAAAAGAGTAAGGAAAGAAAGAGGGAAGAGAAAAGGGAAGAATAAAGAAGGAAGAGAGAAAGGAAAGAAGTAAAGAAGGATGGAAGGGAGGAGTGAATGAAAGAGGAAAGAAAGAAAGAAAGAAAGAAAGAAAGAAGAAGAAGAAGAAGAAGAAGAAGAAGAAGAAGAAGAAGAAGAAGAAAGAAGAAGAAAATAGAAAGAGAAAGAAGAAGAACCGAATAAAAAAGAAAACAAAAAGCAAGAAGGGTAAAACCAAGACAAGATAAACGAAAGATGAGAAAAAGAAGGGAAAAAAGAAGCTGGAAAGAGAAAGAAGAAAAGAGAAAAAAATACCATTAGGGTACTATTTAACCCAGAAGGATGGGAGCAAAGAAGAAAAGAAGAAGAAGAAGAAGAAGAAGAAGAAGAAGAAGAAGAAGAAGAAGAAAACGGTAAAGAAGAAAAAGAAGAAGAATGGGAAAACGGGAAAGAAGAAGAAAGAAGAAGAAGAAGAGAAGAAGAAGAAGAAGAAGAAGAAGAAGGGAAAACGGGGAAAAAGAAGAAGAGAAGAAGAAGAAAGAAGGGTAAAACGGGAAAGAAGAAGAAGAAGAAGAAGAAGAAGAAAGAAGAAGAAGAAGAGAAGAAGGGGAAAATGGGAAAGAAGAAGAAGAAGAAGAAGAAGAAGAAGAAGAAGAAGAAAGAAGAAGAAGAAGGTGTCAGTTTGAAGTATGGGCTGATGTAATTAGAAATTGTCTTCTTTTCTGTTTTCCTTCACAAGTGGCCACTTAAGACGTCTATCGTCCGTAGTCGCCAATTTTTAACAGCCCCTTTTTTCTTCTTCTTTTTGCTCCCCTCCCTATTCTTTTTAAAGGACATGGAGATAACCGATGACGTTAGGCTAATGGCATAAAGAGATTCCATCGGTATGTGTGAAGGGGGGGGGGTTCGAGTATTTCCCCTCTTTGTTGACGGCTGGTCTAACTCACGTTAAACCACAATCTACATGGGCGGACACAACATCAGGCCCATCACAGTTTTCGATGAGGTAAGAAAGGGGAAATGAGTCAGTTTAAACAGGAAAGAAGGTGAGTCTATTTTTTTTTTTTGTTTTTGTTTGTTTTGTTTTACGGCATATCAACCTCAGTGGGTCATTTAATGCCGATAAAGTTTTGAAATAAATCAATTCTTAATGGATAATACAATTTTTTTATAAATACATTTTTCTATTTAAACCATAGATGGGACCCTAACAGGTACTACCACTCCGGGTCAGAGTGGACCAGGGAGCAATGGGGATGAACCTCCAAAACTGGAACCTCGCTATCAGATAGAGTTTAACGTCATTCCCAGGACAAGTAGACCCGCAGCCACCGCCTTCTCGCACCCATATGATAAAAAGGGGTTGGGGCTTGCCATAAGGGCAATAGGGTTGGGAAAATCATATAGGTGGTAGGGCTTGACGTGACCAGCCGATTGATCGGAGGGAGCCTCTCCGACCGCCCGTCTAACCCAAGATAGGGCCAAAGTGGAGTATTGCATGTCATGAACTGCTCATCCACCCTTAAGCATCACGGGTCGCTACCCATGGCCAACAGGTGGCCCCATTAGGGGAGTCTTACCCCTCTACAGAGGTGCAGTCGGTGCATTCTAACGCCCTACCGACAGGGCGGGAGTCTATTTTCCTGACCTACAACCGCCCAGGCTGTTGAATACGCCGACTGCACTTCTGCAAAGGGGTAAGAACACCCCTCCCCATTAGGCCACCTGTTGGCCATAGGAGCAACCCGTGATGTTTAAGGATGGATCTTAGTGGTTGAGTAGTCAATGACATGTAACACTCCACTTTGGCCCTTATTCACACCAGACGGGCAGTCGGAGAGGCCTCCCCCAATCAATCGGTATGTCAAGTCAAGCCCTAGTACCTATATGATTGTCCCAACCCTATTGGCCTCAGGGCAAGCCCCAACCGTATTTATCATATACAAGGTGTGTCATAAAAGTATCGAAATTTACCGAAATAGAAATGAACAACTACTCTCCCTTCAGCTATGGGTAAATAGTAGAACAGACTGAACTCTTTAACCTTGGTTAGGTAACCAGTCAAGGAGAAGGAAAACGCTGAATTCAAACCTGTTAAACTCCGCTTAAGAAATTGACCTATCGGATCCAGCTCGTGCAGAGGGGTTGGTAAACATATATAATATATATATAGGTCAAATAGTATCACTACTTTCTTCTACAAGAATGGTTTTGACATTAAATAACCCACGAAGGTTGATATATTAAACAAAGAAACAAAACCACACTTGATTCTGACCGGTAACAACACTTACCTGCTCATTATTAGAACGAAAGGAATTATTTTATTCTAATTGTAACCAGCTGTAACCAAAGTATTGACCCCCTATTCAGCGTGGACAGGTACTTCAATTAGAAGGGAAATTAATTGCGGAGGAAATGAACAATGAATGGAACGTTAACTTTTTCAGAATATAAGGTGTGTCAAAAAGTACAAAAAATCTCGATACTTTTTTGACACACCTTGTATGTGCTAGAAGGCGGTATCTTAGGTATGACGTTAAACAGCATCCAGTGATGACGTTCTAATTCTTGTACTCAACAAGAAGGAATATAACAAAATGTCATCGGTATAAAATAACCTAGCAAGGGTTGACATGCTGTAAAATCCAACCAAAGAACCAACCAACCATCCATTTTAACTCACTTCGAATAGTTTTTAGGTAAACATTTTTGTTTGTTTTTGTTTTATAAACTGACAGAAATAATGTCTATTAACTTCGGCTGGAAAGGCCCCTCCGATCAATCGGTTTTATCACGTCAAGCCCTAGCACCTATATGATTGTCTCAACCCTATTTCTCTTGTGTCAAAAACCCTGACACTTTTTATCATATATATTTACCAACCCCTCCGCACGAGCAGGATGCGACACAAGGTCAATTGCTTAAGCGGAGTTTAACAGGTTTGAATTCAGAGTTTTCCTTCTCCTAGACTGGTTACCTAGCCATGGTTAAAGAGTCCAGTCAGCCCTGCTATTTACCCATAGCTGGAGGGAGAATTGGATTCATACCTTTCCCAAGGGTATTAGCGCCATGTGAAATTCCAACAGCTTCGTCCGGGATTTGAACTCGCGTTGACGAGTCCATTTCCTACGACTCTAACCATTAGACCACGCACCTTTTGATCATATAGGTAGGGTGCTAGAATGCGGTAGTTGAGTGTCTTAGAGTCCTGGGTATGACATTAAACTGCATCTAGTGATGAAGTTCTAGTTATGAAGCCCTGTGGAGTTTGGAGTACACGATCATCGCCATTACTCCCTGGTCCACTCTGATCCGAAGAGGTAGTACCTGTTAGGGGACTAACCTATGGGTTAAATAGATCAAAACACCATTTTTAAAAATATGTTGAAAAATTAGTTAAAAATTTGAATACCCAGCAAGAAGAAATAAAACAAAAACGTCTTTGACATAAGATAACCCATGGGTTGACATGCCGTAAAATCCAACCAACCAACTGACCTTTAATTAGCATGAGGTAAGATAATCACTCGTGGCGTAGTGACTAACGTACTTGACTATGACATCTTAGTAACCTTGTTCGGACTTCAGTAGCGTTTGTTTATAACGTTTACTCTTTCTTTCTTCTTAATTTATTTTCATTTTAGTCTTTAGTCTTTCTTTCTTTCTTTCTTTCTTTCTTTTGAAACTCTTTTCCTAAATTTTACCTCTTGTAACATTTTCTTTCTGTCTTTCTTTTTTTCTTTTTTTTCTCTATTTTCTCTTCAGTCTCTATTCTTTCTTTTTTTTTTTTCTCTATTTTCTTTTTAGCCTATTCTTTCTTTCTTTCTTTCTTTCTTTCTTTTTCTCTTTATTCTCTATTCTTTCCTTCTTTTCTCTCTATTTTCTCTTTAGTCTCTATTTTTCTTTCCTTTTTCTCTATTTTCTTTTTAGCCTATTCTTTCTTTCTTTCTTTCTTTCTTTCTTTTCTTTTTAGTCTATTCTTTCCTTCTTTCTCTCTCTATTTTCTCTTTAGTCTCTATTCTTTCTTTCTTTCCCTTTTCTCTATTTTCTTTTTAGTCTATTCTTTCTTTTTTCTTTCTTTTTCTTTCTTCTAGTCTATTCTTTCCTTCTTTCTCTCTCTATTTTCTCTTTAGTCTCTATTCTTTCTTTCTTTCCTTTTCTCTATTTTCTTTTAGCTATCTTTCTTTTCTTTCTTTTCTTCTTTCTTTTCAGTCTATTCTTTCTTTCTTTCTTCTTTCTCTATTTTCTTTTTGGTCTTTTTTAGTCTATTCTTTCTTTCTATCTTTCTTTCTTTCTTTCTTTCTTTTTAGTCTATTCTTTCTTCTTTCTTTCTCTATTTCTTTTTACTCTCTATTCTTTCTTTCTTTCTTTCTCTATTTTCTTTTTTCTTATTCTTTCTTCTTTCTTTCTTTCTCTATTTCTTTTTAGTCTCTATTCTTTCTTTCTTTTCTCTTTCTCTATTTTCTTTTTTTCTTTTCTTTTCTTTCTTTCTTTCTCCTATTTTCTTTTTAGTCTCTATCTTTCTTTCTTTCTTTCTTTTCTCTATTTTCTTTTAGTCTCTATTCTTTCTTTCTTTCTTTCTTTCTCTATTTTCTTTTACTCTCTATTCTTTCTTTATTTCTCTATTTTCTTTTTCTATTCTTTCTTCTCTATTTTCTTTTAGTCTATTCTTTCTTTCTTTCTCCTAAATAGCCTTTTCGTTCCTTTCTTCTTTTTTCAGATGTTTTATATTTCTATTCACTTTGCAGAATATTTTTCTTTCCATTACGTAAACAATGTTCGCAATTTCTCCCTGACTTTCGATCTCTGACGGCGATGGCATCCGACTTGCCATTGCTGATACTCAAGGACAGTTACCGGCTCCGAGAAAAGTCATGTCACAGGAGTCGAAAATGACACGTGGGATACAATGTCTAATTTCCAAGAATACCATTTCATCGCTTCCATCGCCATAGGTGCCATTGGTCTCAAACGCTATTTGTCTGAAAGAGAAACCAGCTTCGTTGGCAGCCGAGAATTCAGTCATAGTCTACGATTGTAGAATCGACGAGTGAAAGTATCCACACATTCGACGTTCCATTAAAAGGCAAGTAATTGTATCCCCCTCTAGAGTAAGATACCCCCAAAACGGTGCCTGGTATGATATTAAACTACATCTGATGTGGGGGCTCCGGTTCTGGACGTCTGAGTAGTATGGAGTATCGCTTTATTTTCATTACTCCCAGGTCCACTAAAACCCGGAGTGGTAGAACCTGTTAAAACCAAATAGAAGTATTAAAGTCAAATACAGCTATTAAAGGCAAGTATCTGTATCACCTAAAGTGTAAGATACTCCCAAAGTGGTGACTGGAATGACATTAAACTAAATCTGATGTTGAGGCCCCAATTCTGGAAATCTGGATAATGTGGAGTACCCCTTCATTGTCAGTACTCCCAGGTCAACTCTAACCCCAAATTGGTAGAAATTGTTAAAGTCAAATAAAGCTGTTTTTTAATCATTAGCATTGTATAAGAATCGTTGAAACGATAACACTAAAAAAATTATTAGTATTAGATAAGAATACACTAAACCATACGAATGTGTGCAAATTATTTGTATTTGATATGAATACTTGAAATTATAGAGTAGTTGATTAACCGTTAAAAGTACTAAACATTGAAAGCATATGATTAATTGTAATTAATAAATAAAACGGATTGTATTCGGAATTAAATGACTCTGCACAATACGCTAAAATAAATAAATAAAACCTGTGAGCTCATTGTCATAACTTGTTAAAACAGATAAAAGAAGTAACAAGTCTTCGTTAAATAGAAAGAATTAACAATAGCATTAAAAATAGAAGAATTAACAAGTCTTCATCAATTACGTTACCCACATCTGTTGAGGAAAAAACAAATTGAGAATACAAGAAGTACTTTTTAATGGACATGTAACATCCTGTTTTTTTAACAGGCTTCTATCATGTTAGCAATTAAATCAGCATAGTTCTATGAGATCCAAGAAATTTCTCTATAACCAACACGAGTAAATCCCAAGCTGCCAGCCCAAATGGATTCAATTTACCTTTGAACTCGCTCTCAAACATCAATTCTAAGATCTCTGGTCCGATTAAAATTCCCGCTTTTTATTTTCCTCGCTTTTCCCAACGACAGATTTTACTGAAATCCACAACCACTTAGCGCCATTGCCTTTACGGGGTTCTTCAAAAGTCCAAGTCTGATCTGAAAGAATTGAAGGAAAATATTTTGTGCGCCTCCCAGTGGTAAGTATTTATTCAACCTATTTGCTACGCGTAGGTGGTGACACGAGGTCACAAGTATGGTGCATCCAGCAAGGATCGAACTCGCTATTCAGTAGTAGATATTTACTGAACCCGTTTGCCACAGGTAGGGTGTGATACAGTCGTAAGTAGGGGACATCCAGCAAGGATCGAACTCGCTATTCAGTCGTAGATATTTACCAAACTCATTCACCACGGGTAGGATCGAACTCGCTATTCAGTAGTAAATATCTACCGAACCCGTTCCCTACGGGTAGGATGAGACACAAGGTCGCAAGTATGGGACATCCAGTGAGGATGGTTTAGCAATGGTTCTGCGAGATGTGCTCGTTAACCATTACACCACGATGGGACTTCCTCTTTACCTAAACCATTCGCCACGGGAAGGGTGTGACACGAGTACGCAAGTATGCGGCATCCAATGAGCATTAAACTTGCTATTAATTTGTAATAAGTCTGCAATACTAGCTTCCTAGCCATTACACCACGATGGGAGGCTCTATTTACCCAACCCGTACGCCACGGGTAGGATGTGACACAAGGTCACAAGTATGGGACATTCAACGAGGGTCGAACTTGCTATTCAGTCGTAGGTATTTACCGAACCCGTTCGCTACGAGTAGGGTGTATCTTGGGCTAGACGGGCGGTCGGAGAGGCCCCCTCCGATCAATCGGCTGGCCACGTCAAGCCCTAGCAACTATATGATTTTCCCAACCCTATTGCCCTTATGGCAAGCCCCAACCCCTTTTTTCATATTGGTGCTAGAAGGCGGTGGTTGAGGTTCTACATGTCCTGGGGATGACATTAAACTCTATCTGATGGTGAGGTTCCAGTTTTGGAGGTTTGGGGAATGTGGAACACCCCTTCATCACCATTGCTCCCTGGTCCAGTCTGACCCGGAGTGGTAGTACCTGTTAGGGTCCCATCTATGGGTTAAATAGAAAAACATGAGTTTATAAACAAAATTTATCCATTTAGAATGAATTTATTTCAAAACTTTGTTGGCATTAAATGGCCCACTGAGGTTGATATGCCGTAACACAACCCAAACCAACCAACGAGTAGGATGTGACACAAGGTCACAGTGAGGATCAAACTGGCTATTCATTAGCAATGGATCCGTGAGACGTGCTTGTTAACCATTACACCACGATGGAACTCCCTCTTTACCCAACCCGTTCGCCAAGGTTAGAATGTGACACAAGATCGCTAGTATGGAACAGGAACATCTAGCTAAAATCGAACTAACTATTCTGTAGTAATGCTACAGAAAAACTGACTTGCTAACCCTTAAACCACGATGGGACTTCCCCTTTACCGAACCCGTTCGCTATTGGTAGGATGTGATACATGTTCCCAAGTATTAAGCATCCATCGATGTAGTGACTTATGGTCAAGTCTCCTCGAAGCACCGGTTCTCACGAGACTAGTAAGTTAAGCAACGTTCAATACTTAGTATTGGGTGACAGCAAACACTGTAAGAATACACTGACTGCAAACTATCATTTTCTTAGGGCGAGACCCTGGCTATCGAAAAATTTACCAGTGTCAACCCAAGTCATTAAAAACAACGGGAAGGCTTGACA
>CM042157.1:61367348-61387348 GCA_023376005.1 Doryteuthis pealeii
ATAGATTAAAATGAGTTTTAAAAACTTGTTTAAAAATTGAGTTTAAAAAATTTGAATACCCAACAAGAATGAATAAAACAAAAACGTCTTCGGCATAAAATAACCCAATGGTTGACATGCCGTAAAATCCAACCAACCAAGCAACCAACCAACTGATACAACGAATTTTTATACAATTATATGGTTTTTATGTAACTAATATTTCTAACACCGGAAGATTCTTCAAGAGCAGCAAATAGCCGGATTTTCGGAATCCTGTGTCCAATGGCTTTGGCCATTGAACAGTAAGGAAAATAATATCAGTGTGATCCCAGGGGGTCATACCACCTTGACATGTCGTACAAGCCAAGTAAGCAAGCAACCAACTGCTTGAGAAGGGTGCAACACATAGTCAATTTCTTAAGCGAAATACTATGTGGACAACTACAATGTTTATGAAGAATCTCATCCCTCCTGGAGAGAGATGGGCCCCGACAGGCTATTCTTACGCAAGGAAGGGGTCGCTTCCCGTGGCGTAGTGGTTAACGTGCTGGAGTGGGACAGTAGTAAGCGAGTTCGATATCCAGTCGCGCTATAACGTTCACTTTCGGACTAATGCCCTTGGTGAAGGTATGAACTTCTTTAGACGAACTTTTAAAGACGGTTTTGGCATATCAACCAAGAAGGTTGATATGCAATTAAACAAAGAAACCAAAATCAAAATAATTTCTACCCAAGACACATGGAGTAGTGCAAATCATTATCTAAATATGCATTCACCCAATCCCTCCGCACGAGCAGGATGTGGCACACGGTCGGTTTCTTAAGCGGAGTTTTAAAATTTTGAATTCAGAGTCTTTCTTCCTCTAAACTGGTTGCCTAACCAAAGTTAAAGAGCCTATTCTGTCCAACTCTTTTACCCATAGCTGGATGGAGAATCGTTGAATTGATGCATTTCCCAAGGATATTTGCGCCGTATGAAATGCAAACAATCTCATCCAGGATTTGAACTCGTGTCGTCGAGTCCATTTCATTTGATGGCATTATCTTAGAATGCTAAGAATATCTCAGTCTTCGCGTTTTGCCCTGAAACGCCGGTAGACATACTCACCATTCTTCGATAAAAATTGCCTCGGCTTATCACCGAAATTATTTAACCTCATCTGACTCGTTGCCGTTTCTCAGGGTTCGGACTCCTGACTCATCAGACAATGTGGATTGACGTCATAATGAAAAAACACGGGAGGTAACTCTGAGTCACGCAATTGGGGGCACCAGCCGTTAAACCAGATGGGGCATTTTTTCTTCTAAGAGAACAAAAAGAAGAAATCTTTTTACATATGGTCTGAAACTAATGAGTTCAGTCCGTCGGAGGTTTTTCTAAATTTCTATAATACTATTTTCTATAGTACTAATCTACTAAGATTACCTTAGTTTGGCACAAGGCTAAAAATATGAGTACACAAAGGGGTAATATAACACATCATTCAATAAATCTCGCGCCTGGCATATATATATTTACCAACCTCTCCGCACGAGCAGGATGTGACACAAGGTCAATTTCATAAGCAGAGTTCAACAGGTTTGAATTCAGAGTTTTCCTTCTCCTAGACCTGTTGCCTAACCAAGATTAAAGAGCCCAGTCTGCCCTACTATTTATCCATAGCTTGGGGGAGAGTCAGATTCATACATTTCCCAAGGGTATTAGCGCTAAGTGAAATGCAATTACCAAATCCAGGATTTGAACTCTTTATTTCTGTCTCCTTCAATTTCTTTATTTAATAGCGTATCAATCTTCGTGGATTATTTAATGCCAAAACCATCCTCGTATAAAATCAGTAGTGGTACTATTTTACAGCTGGGAGGCGGGGGGTGTCATGTATTTTCCAAGGTTATTAGTTCGAAACTGAACATAATGGCACGACTAGAATTCGAACTCGCTTTCAACGATTTCACTGCCCAGCTCATTAATCATTACGCCACGATGTTTCTTTCCCCCCCCCTACCCCAAGATCAGTCGTCCGGGCACCTGTTGGAAGGTACGTCTTGTGAATGTCTACGTGCGTAGGGACATGTGTTGCTCGCTCAATCTCTCGGTCTGATTGTGATATTTAATTAAGCGGTTGTAGTCGATGACATTTGAAGACGTCTTATTTGCAGTCGATTTCCGTTTTACAGGTGCGACTTTCCCAAATTTCAAAAGTGTAATCCGAACCTGTGACCCTTCCTTGGTGGGTGAACAAACGAAGAGGTGCCAGCTAGCGATAGCGAGTGATCAATCGCCGGAAGTCAGCCTCCTTTTGAAAAACGAAACTGTCACACAACACCCCCAAGGATAAAAAACAAAATAGAAAAAAAAAACAGAACCCCCCAACCCCGAAAATATATTAATTTCACCTCTGTTGTAGTCAAGGGTAAGGTAAAGTCTAAGTTTCTTTAGAGGGCTATTAGGTCTTTAATAATGGCCTTAAGAAATAATGTAATGACTAGACGACCCGTATAGCATTGGGTTCCTGTTAGTTTGGTTGTTTTTTACGGCATGTCAACTCTTGTTGGGTTATTTTATGTCGATGACATTGTTTTATTCATTCTTGATGGTATTCAATTTTTTGTGGGGGGGGATTTTACGGCATGTCAACTCTTGTTGGGTTATTTTATGTCCAAGACATTGTTTTATTCATTCTTAATGGGCATTCAATTTTTTTTTTTGGGGGGGGCATTTTACGGCATGTCAACTCTTGTTGGGTTTATTTTATGTCGAAGACATTGTTTTATTCATTCTTGATGGGTATTCAATTTTTGGGAGGGATTTTACGGCATGTCACCCTTGTTGGTTATTTTATGCCGAAGACATTGTTTTATTCATTCTTGATGAATATTGAAACACATTTTTAAAACTCATTTTTGTTAACTATTTTCATCTATTTAACCCATAGATGGGACTCTAACAGGTACTACCACTCCGGGTCAAAGTGGACCTGTGAGTAATAGTGACGTAAGTGTACTCCGCACTCCCCAGAGCTCCAGAATTAGAACTTCACCATTAGATACAGTTTAGCATCATACCCAAGACACTAAGATCCCCAGCTACCGCCTTCTAGTATATATATATATATATGAAATAAATATTTAGAAAAAACAAACACATGATGTTAAATTCGCTGACAGAATTCTGTTTCGACCCTTTATTGAAGTGGTCTTCCTCAAGAGCGAGTTGTGTATGATAGAGAGAACGGCGAAAAGTGGACCGTTATGAGATGAAAGTGGGCAGATGAAACGTTCAATATTATAGCCGGAATTTTTTTTTTTTTTTTTAATATAAATTTAGAAATGCGCATTCTGTTTTTAAAATAAAAAAAATAAATTTTATTTTATTTTATTAAATCAGATAATGCTTCTGATTTAATAAAATAAAATAAAATTTATTTTATTTATTTTAAAAACAGAATGCGCATTTTCTAAATTTATATTAAAAAAAAAAAAAATTCCGGCTATAATATTGAACGTTTCATCTGCACACTTTCATCTCATAACGGTCCACTTTTCGCCGTTCTCTCTATCATACACAACTCGCTCTTGAGGAAGACCACTTCAATAAAGGGTCGAAACAGAATTCTGTCAGCGAATTTAACATCATGTGTTTGTTTTTCTAAATATTTATTTCACACTGTCGGATTCACTTCCATTCATTTTTCATATTGTCTTTTGAAAAAACAAAAATACCAGGATTTCTACATCTTATCCGGTGAACATCGTGGTCTACAGTGCTGGGATTTTGAACTTTTTGATACTTTCTTTTACATTTTTATACACATTTACATCAAACTCTTTTGAGTTTCTTTGTGGACTATAATGCTTCTGATTTAATAAAATAAAATAAAATTATTTTATTTTATTTTAAAACAGAATGCGCATTTTCTAAATTTATATTAAAAAAAAAAAAAAAATTCCGGCTATAATATTGAACGTTTCATCTGCACCACTTTCATCTCATAACGGTCCACTTTTCGCCGTTCTCTCTATCATACACAACTCGCTCTTGAGGAAGACCACTTCAATAAAGGGTCGAAACAGAATTCTGTCAGCGAATTTAACATCATGTGTTTGTTTTTTCTAAATATTTATTTCACACTGTCGGATTCACTTCCATTCATTTTTCATATATATATATATATATATATATATATATATATATATATATATATCCTACTCGTGCGGAGGGGTTGTATATATATATATATATATATATATATATATATATATACCCGCTCTCACGCTGTGGTCCACTGGTTCAATCTCTAGTGGCGGAGATTGTGGTATGCACTGCTGATGAGACCAAAGGAGGTCAAAACAGCTGTCCAGTGCTCCGGATGTCGCAAATGGTGTTTGCCGAGTTGTCTGGTCGTGGTAATATGATTCAAAATTATCAATTATATATATATATATATATAATATACCAGCCCCTCCGCACGAGTAGGATGTGACACAAGGTCATTTTTAAGTGGAGTTTAATAGGTTTGAATTCAGAGTTTTCCATCTCCTAGATCGGTTGCCTAACCAAGGTTGAAGAGCCCAGTCTGTCCTACTACTTATTCATAGCTGGAGGAAGAGTAGGATTCATACTGTTACTAAGGGTATTAGCGCTAAGGAAAATGCAATTACCACATCCAGGATTTGAACTCGGGGCGACGAGTCCATTTCCCCTGACTTTAACCATTACACCACGCGATTCCATTCCTTCTAGTACATATATGTTAAAAAAGAGTTGGTGTTGCTGTATGGGAAATAGGGTCGGGAAATGGTTTCGCGTTGAAAAGGAGATACATAGAGATAGAGAGCTACCTTGATTTACGAGTTTAATTCGTTCCGCTCGTGACTCAATTTTCCTCGTATATCAAATCAATTTACCCCATTGAAATAAACTGAAATGCCATTAATCCGTTCCAGCCCCCAAATAAACACTCTGATTTTGTTACGTTTTTATATAAGAAGAATAGCACTATATTGTATAAAAACATAATAAAATAGAATATAATGAATTATGTGCTGTAATAAGTTTTAATGTTTATTTCTTTATAAAGTAAAGTCGTCGGGGCGGCCTGAAGTCGGTATCAGCCAGTCAGCGAGGAAGTCTATCCCCCTTTCAATAAGCGCTAGACCAAGGAGACTGTTTTGGCGTCTGGGGTGGAGCACCACACCTACCATCAGCTCCTTACTTTATCGCACATATCCCTATGCTACTCATACGCTGAGTTGGCGAGGACCGGTATCGAACTAGGAACCTTGTGGTTTATAGCCGAACGCTCTACCGACTGAGCTAACCCGGCCCCTGTATCTGAAGCTCGCTCGTACCTCAAATTTTAGCGCTCAACTTAAAGCAAAAAATAGACCGAGTGACAGTTCGTAACTCGGAAACTCCTAAGTTGGGACTCTCTATATATGCCTCTATTCAGGCCTTTCTGAACAGAGACATATATCTTGATGTATCGCCGTTCCAACAGGAACCAAACGCTTACACGAGTCGTCTAGTTATCAAATTATTTCTTAAGACCATTATTCTGAGAAAGACATCCCGGCGTTATTTAAATAGGACCTCTACTGTTTTTCTTCAAGGGTAGTTTTGGCTTTAAATAACCCATGAATGTTGATATGGCATTAAACAAAGAAGCCAAAAGCAGAAGGGAGTGAAGGATTCTAATTAGAATCTAATAATGATATCCGTTATAGCGAGAGTATCAAATCCTTTACTCCTTCCTAAAAAGAAACACCAATAACATCACGGGCCGCTGTTAACTCTGACATGCTAATTAGAATCCTTCACTCCTTTCTAAATAGAAGGATCAATATCATCATGGACCGCTGTTAACTCTGATATGCTAATTAGGATCATTCACTCCTTTCTAAATAGAAACATCAATATCATGAACAGTAGTTAACTATGAAATGCTAATTAGAATCCTTCACCCTTTCTAAAGAGAAACACCACTATGACCATGGACATCTGTTAACCATGAAATGGTAATTAGAATATTTTACTTCTTCCTAAGTAGAAGCATCAATATCATCATGGACAGCAGTTAATAATCAAATGCTAATTATAATCCATCAATCTTTGAGTCCCACCCTACCCTTGGTGGAGGGCTTGAGTAAATACCTACAGCTGTCCCATCGTGGTGTAATGGTTAGTAATTTAGTTTCATAGATCCATTGCTACTGAATAGTTCGATCCTCGCTGGACGCTCCCATACTAGTGACCTTGTGTCACCCTCCCCGTGGCGGAGGGGTTGGGTAAATGCCAACAGGCGTCCCATCGTATATCCGTTACTACAGAATAACGAGTTCGATCCGTGATTATCTAATTTTATCTATCATGTATACCCCCCTCTCTCTCTCTCTCTATCTATCTCTCTCTCTCTCTCTCTCTGTCATCGCTCCTGAAAATTCCTCTGCGCGGCATACAATGTTTGCTCAGAGCTGATGAATGTATGTTTTTGTTGGTCGGCTTATAATAATGCGTCCAAGTATTGGTACCCACAGAAGAACGTCACATAAGTTCGTCTTCACTTACCCAGCAGTGTCCACCATGTCTAATTCGTCTAACTTGAATGGTTTGTGTGATAGGAGGTAAGTGGCCGTACATATTTTTTTTGAGGGGTGCTCCTTAAAGGATTTCTTCAAGACAACAGGAGGCATCTTTGTGTAGTTTCTCTATGCGTTTCGTCAAAGTCCAAGTGGTACAGCTATACATTAGCACAAACACAGCTACTGCTTGGAAATTATTTTATCAAAGGGATCATACTCGACTTGCAAGTTTTTACCCCCCACACACGCACGCACACACACACATACACACACACACACACACACACACACACACATTGTAGCTATGACTATTGAACTAGTCGCGAGGGAGCGTGACATTAGCATATATATGAATCTATCACCACAGACGCTGAGGGGTAATATTATGACGGTTAGGGAACCAACGTTGAAACTTGTTCAGGGACTTAAATTATTCATTGATATCGAGCTTATTGACCGCTGAAGGCGGCCTGCGAGTTTGAGGGTTTATAATATGTCTTTCAAAAATAACAAAAGATGCATTCTCAGTACGGTGAGTGGGGTCTGCGTTTCCTTAATAGGCCGATGAGTTTGCAAAAGCCAGGCCGTCACCATCTGACACTGGTAGATTGATAGGTCTGTACAGGAAGTGGAGGTTCATATGCTAAATAATCAGCGCCCATCCTCAAGGGTAAAAATCAAGGGGGAGAGAATACCTTAACGGTTAGTCTTGTACCTTTCTAAAAGGGATAGGACGGTGTAATTTTTAGAAATAGAAGCTATGGTAAATTGAGTGGACAGAGAAATAAATGTGAGCACGGTGATGATCAATCTCATCGTATTTGCAATAATATCACTAGAATGATAATTTTGCTGGTTGATGAAACCGTTTTTGATCTTAATCTGATATTTTAGATTTTATCTACCAGTAAGTATATATATATATATATATATTTAAGTCATTTCAAATTACACACAGGGCGGTCTTCCTATCTATAGCTCTGCTGATGAGGCCTAATAGGCCGAAATGTACATACAGAGATTGATTTTTCTCGATTTGTTTAGCCATACATTTAAATAGGCATTCCCGCCTAATTCATTATTAATTAATTAATTTTCAAATTAGGTACGACTCCAATTAAGCACATATTCTCCCAAAAATTGTCGGCAAAAAGCCATTCCAAACACACCGTATTTACAAACACACACACACACACACACACACACACACACACACATATATAATATATATATATATATATATATATATATGTATGTATGTGTGTGTGTGTGATTTCGATTTATTAAAAATCATCATCAGAGCGTAATGATAATTAGATCCGTTTAATTTAGGACGTTTTTGGAAGTAAATGTTTTTGATCCGGATTCTTGGATTTACTTCCAAAAACGTCCTAGATTAAACGGATCTAATTATCATTACACTCTCTCTATATATATATATACATATAGTTAGCAATATTTATGAGTAAAGAGTGTTCAATACCACTGATAGAACATGTATATCTAAATTAGGTTAGAGAAGACAAAGTATTCCAGCCAAGTCTTGGTTTGAAAATTGCTAGTTTATAAGTGCCGTTGACTTTATGTCTTCGCTACCTTAATATATATATATATATATATATATATATATATATATATATATAAAATGTTGTTCTGATTCCAACGGGAGAAAATTCAATATTTTATAAAAAAAGGAAGGTCCGCAAAATGTATTTTGTTCTCAGAAAAAATGTTTTAATTCTTTTTGTTTTACATATGCAACACGTGTTTCTGATCTTCTGGTATCTTCTTCAGGCTTTGATTGATAATATGAAAACGAATTTTTACATGCATGTGTATATATATACATACACATGAGTATTTCACTCCTCTTCCTGTTTTTGTGGGAGTGGAATGGAATTTCATTTTTAACATTAGTCTTTTATGTAAAAATTCATTTTCATATTATCAATCAAAGCCTGAAGAAGATACCAGAAGATCTGAAACACGTGTTGCATATGTAAAACAAAAAGAATTAAAAAAATTTTCTGAGAACAAAATACATTTTGCGGACCTTCCTTTATATATATATATATATATATATATATATATATATATATATATATATACTGAAAAGCGAGGATGACTCAAAAGAAAATAAAAAGAAACCGAATGAGTCGGAATAATAACGAATATTAAAAACTGTTCATTACGTAGGTAAAGCAATGTTGATGGCTATATATGTTTTATTTAATACAGTTTTGTAGCTGAAAACATGCTCTATAAAATGGCTTTATAGTACCCCGTCTATTTTTGTTGATACCATGGAAATAAACAGTAGTCACCTTTGAATTTTATTAGTAAACCAACAAACAAACAAACAAACAAAAAAACAACATCTAATCAAAACAATGTTTAATTTCTTTTTTTTTCTTCTGTCGCGAATGATTTTAATGACATGTCAACTTGCCTGGGATTATTTCATGTCCAAAAGGTTGGTTGGTTTGCTTGCTTAGATTTTACGGCATGTCAGTCCTTGTTGGGTTATTTTATACCAAAGACGTTTTGTTTTTTTCATTCTTGATGGGTATTCACATATTTTTAAAAATCATTTTTTAAACATATTTTTTAAATTCATTTTTTTTCTGTTTCATCCATAGATGGGACTATAACAGATACTACCACTCCCGGTCAGGGTGGATATGGGAATGATGGTGATGAAGGGGTACTGCACACTCTACAGAGCTCCAGAATTGGAACTTCACTATTAGATGCAGTTTAACATCATACCAAGGACATTAAATTAGTTTTATTGGCGAACGGGTTGGGTAAATACCAATCCTGTATGCCCTTTATTTGGGTGGGGTGGGGGTCGCTAAGATAGGGTGCCGCTAATGGGTTAACATCTTTTCAGGAAGTCTGCAACCCCCTATTCACTCCTTTCTACAGACCTTCTAGGCACTAGTCCTTCCTCAGTGGAAAATAAAAATGCGAGCAATGCGGATACCATTGTTCGGGTTCTCTTAAGAAAATGCGCAAAGTGTGTGGATTCCATGTGTCAAGATTATCGGCAGAGAAGGGCCGGGTGTGGTCTAACCCATCTCTATCGGTGGCCGTTAGACTTGATTTCCCGGTAGGGATGGGGGATTGATAGGGAGAACACATGGGACCACTCGACGAGATACTCAAAGCAGATATATATCATGGGGCGTACTGTAGAGTGGGGACAATCACTGGAATGTTCAAGGGTCTCCATCAAGTATAGCCTGCTGTGTTAATATATATATATATATATATATATATATATATATATATATATATATATATATATATGTGTGTGTGTGTGTGTGTGTGTATATATATATATATATATATATATATATATATATATATATTCTGAAGGTGACGGGGATCCTTTGTTCTCTGTTTGAAGTGGAACGAACGCTTTCAATTTGGTCGTCATACGAAATCGCTTATGTGATCATACGAAATCGTTTATTATTTATTAATCGTTTATTATGACATTTCACAATTAGGGTGCAGTGGGTAACTTTTTATTAAGCTTTCACTGATTTCTAACCAGTAAAGTAAAGTCGTCGGGACGGCCTAATGTCGGTATCAGCCAATAAGCGAGGGAGTATATCCCTTTTTCAATAGCGCTAGACCAAGGAGATTATTTTACCGTCTGAGGTGGGGCGCCACACCTACCATCAGCTCCTCACAGATCCCTGTGCAATTCATACGCTGAGTTGGCGAGGGCCAGTATCGAACCAGAAGCCTTGTGATTCCTAGCCGAACGCTCTACCGACTGAGCTAACGAAAACAATAATCATTGTTAAACTGTCTTCCCTTTTTGTTGCCTCGTCATATTTCTATAATCAATTCGACTATTTCATATTGGCCAAAAGACAAGTTGTGTATGTATTTAGTTATAAAAACACTTGGTATTAAATCTTCAGGTAATAAAGGGATAAGAAAGACAGACTTCTTTCCGGACAGAGCTATTAGTGTTAGTATAGCATTTAATTCTAAGACTAACAGCAACAAATAAATTAAAACTTAGTTTAATTCTAACAATTTATTAAAGAACAAATAAAAACAATGACTAACAATTGTTATATACTTCTTACGTCTTACTCTGGTCTATTCTTCCGACCGTCTTCTGATCGTCTATCATCTATCTTCTATCTTGGTCTGGTCTTGTCGTGGTGTTTCTTGGGGACTCCGGGTCTTTGTCGGGGATCATTTCTTATCAGAAGCCTTGTGTCATTGTTAGCTTTTAGTAATAACAACAAGACTTCGATTTACTTTTGATGTTACTTTATTCCAGATCCCCCCAGACCAGACAATCACGCAGTGAGACTCACATCTTGCTACCTTCGCTTCTAAGTCCTAACTGTAACTGTCACTGCAACTAACTGAGTTGCTTACTCCTTAAACCGGAAGGGGCTTCTATTGCCTTCCGTTCTCACGTTCCATCCCCAGAACGCAAGGTGAGAGTGAGGTCAAACGCTGTCACTCACTCTCAAGGCCATCAGCTGTACTGATCGCCATAAGGATTTCTATACTAACTTAAAAAGATATTAGGGATCGATAATTATGTAACACAATATAAAGTCCTTCCTGTGTATAGAGTCAAGTTTGAGAGACTTACCGGTGTGTGATAGAGAGGATTACTGGTATCTTCTGACTTTCTTGGAGAGAATTTCTGGTCAATGTCTCGTCGAGAGCTGTATGGTTCCGGTCTTGCGCTCGCGATAGAGAATCCGGTTAAATTTAAGAATACGCTTTTTAAATCTCATATTGCTCACCACTGGATAGCAGTACCTATCACTCGATGTGCTTATTGTGAAGATGTTACCCATGAAATTGTTTTTAAATCTAAAACGATATTCTATATTCGAACTTGTCGTAGAACGAGTAAAGAACGTTGTTGTAGAACTAATGTTTTATCTGCAAGGATTGTTTTGGCATTAAATAACCAATGAATGTTGATGTGCCATCAGAAGAAGAAAAACATATACAGTAAAGATATACCTTCACAATCATTTTAAACAGGTAAACACTTCATATTTGGTTGCATTATCAATGTTTTAAGAGATAATGTATTAATAAAGTTAACAATCATTTTAATCTGGTATAAACCTCATACTTAGTTGCAGTATCAATGTTTTAAGTGACAATGTATTAATCAAGTTCAAAATCATTTTAAACAGGTAAACACCTCATACTTAGTTGTAATAACAATGTTTTAAGATTATACCAAAAAATATAAATATAAACCTTATCAATATCATGCAAAAATAACCCCTCAACACGATCCCCATCGATGTTAACATATATTTAAAACCGTTAACTACAAAAGTGTAAATATAGATATAGAACATATGCTGTTTCGAATCCTGTAGGCACGAAATAACTCTGGACTGGTTGATATGCCGTTAAAATACATCAACCAACCAACCAATCAACCAACCAACCAACCAACTATCCACCAACCTATATTCTAAGAGCCGATGTATTAACATACGTGACGATTATTTTCAACATTATCTCAAACAGATCTATGTGACCCATAAACGGCCCCTTACAGGTACTAGCACACAAGGTTAGTGGATCTGGGAGTAATGACAACGATGGCGTGACTACATGCTCCCTAGACCTCAAGAACTGGAGCTTCACCACCGGTTTCAGTTTAGTGTCACGACCAGGATACGACCTGGCGTTCGAACCCGATTATTACGATGTCGCAGTCCATCACATTAGCCCCTATGGCACCAAGGACTTCTCCAGCGTTTAATAGTTTGTTTTAGATGTTTTATTTTTGGGTCATTTAATGCCGAATCATATTTTAATACCATGATGTTTGCAGTACCTGCTATTGCTTAAATGGTCACCCATTTAAGTATTGAACCGGCTAGTCACTGCTTCAAATTGGTGATCTAATGGTAACTGATCGTTACTTGACTGTTAACGGTTTACAGTCAAGTAATCCTCACTGTGCCTTGAGGGGGGTACTACATGTGATAACAAGGCATGAGCTGGACTGGCCCCGACAAAAGTGCCCAGTGGTGTTATTTTGAGGCTCGCAGCAGAGTAACTGTAAAAGGAACTAGACAATGAAATTATGTTGTCGCATGGAACGAACCGAATGAGCCCTGAAGAGGAGGAACGTTTAGGAAGAGAGAAACATCCATATGGACCAATCATTTTGGGCAGTTAACCAAGGCTCATTAGTGATTGTAAAGATCCCTGAAATAGTTATCAATTGACACCATGGGTAATGGGCGTGCGTGTCTGTGTTGTATAGTCGATATCAGTAAATAGAGAAAAAAAGATTCATTAGAATGAGGTGTTTTTTTTATCTGTTTCCTTTTTCTTCTGCTTAGGCATAGAGCACTCTATGGCGGCCTTTACATACATACAGATGTGTATATTAAAACAGTTAAAATGCATTTCGCATTCTGTGGGTTACGATAACCGAGCGGTTAAGCTGTCCGCCTAATGCTGAATCGATCAGGTTTCTATCCAGTCTGTAGGTAGCTCACAAAATGTCTAGCCACACTGAAGAGACTTATATATATATATATATATATATATATATATATATGTGTGTGTGTGTGTGTGTGTGTGTGTGTGTGTGTGTTACATCTATGCAGAGGCACAGTGGACTTTACCTGACTGCAAACCATGACTAATGTCAAGGCATGTCAACTCTTGGGTTATTTTATGCCGAAGACGTTTTATTCGATTCTGTTTTTAAAATTTAAAAAAAAACTATTTAACCCATATATGGGACCCTAACAGGTACTACTAATTCAATTAAGGGTGGATCTGGGAGTAATGGCGATGAAAGGGTACTCCACACTTCACAGAGCTCTAGAAATTGAATTTCACCACTAGATGCAGTTTAATGTCATACCCAGGACATGAAGACCCTCAGCTTCAGCCGTCTAGCACATAATATAAAAAGGGTGACTCTAACCAGGAGTGGTAGTACCTGTTAGGGTCCCATCTATGGATTGCCATAAGAGCAATATGGCCAGAACAATCATAGGTTCTAGGGCTTGAAGTAACCAGCCGATTGAGCGTCTTGCCCAAGTAAAGACCAGTGGAGTGTTGCATGTCATGAACAGCTCAGCCACCAGGTGTCTGTTCTTATGCATCACGGGTCGCCACCCACAACCAAGAGGTGGCCTCATTGGGGGTGGGGGTCATACATTTATGCAGAAGCACAGTCAGCATATTCTACAGCCCTAGCCGACTGGACCGTGTTTAATGGACAGGAATTCTTGACATCCTATAACTATGTACAAATATGGATGAGCAGTCCATGACATGTCAATTTACTTAGGCCATTAATTAGGCTAGACGGGCAGTCGGAGAGGCCCCCTCCGATCAATCGGATGGTCACATCAAAGCCCTAGCACCTATATGACTGCCTCAATCCTATTTCCCTTATGACAAGCCCTAACCCTTTTTAACATATGGGTGCTAGAAGGCGGTGGCTTGTCCAGGGAATGACGTTAAACTCTATCTGATGATGAGGTTTCATTACTAGGGGTTGTGGAGCACCCCTTCATCCCTATTGCTCCCAGGTCTACTCTGACCCGGAGTGGTAGTACCTGTTAGGGTCCTATCTATGGGTTAAATAGAAAAACATGAGTTTATAAACAAAACTGATTATCCGTTAAGAATGAATTTATTGCAAAACTTTAAATGGCCCACTGAGATTGATATACCGTAAACCAAACCAAACCAAACAATCAAATACGAATCATTAATGGAACCGTGGGTGTTATGGTAATCTTTAACCGTATAGCTAATGTGTTTTTAAGGGTTTATGGCATGTTCTAGTTATGTAGGTAAGTAAGTACAAACGAGTGTACTAATCTTTATTTTATTCTCAAAATACTTGTCATAAAATAGGGTATCAACAAAGTGCAAAACTCGTCCCAAAATACGTCTCCTTTAAATAAATAATTTCAAGAGAGAGAGAGAGAGAGAGAGAGAGAGAGAGAGAGAGAGAGAGAGAGAGAGAGAGAGAGAGAATATACACATACGCAAATATATATATATATATATATTATATATATATATATATATATATATATTCGTGTGTGTGTGTCAGAGTTTTATCTGCAGCACGTGTTGGCTCTTAAACTAGCTGGTTACGGATAATGGCCAGTGGGGGCCTGATAGCCGTGCGCCCCCACCCTCGTTACTTGGGTGCGTGGATTCTGTACTCACGAAATCGTTTCTCCACAAGTGATGTCGATATCCGAAAGTGTTTAATTTTGTATCGTTTCAAACGTAAATTAGAAACAAGTTTCTTTTGTATCTATTCCAAATGGCTACAAAAAAAGGCTGCATATAATTTCTACGACGATTTCTCTTAAAATAAATATTTCTGGGAAATGAGGAAGAGAGGGGACAGCGTCAAGTAGAAAAACAGCTTAAAAAATAAATGCTTATAGCAATATATATATATATACACATATATATATGTGTGTGTGTGTATGTGTGTGTATGAAATATATATATATATATATAATATATAATATATATATATATATATATATATATAGTATACATACCTATTAATGTGTAGCATGTATATAATATACACACGCACAGATATATATACAGAATGATGTGTAACATATATGTGTCACACACACACGCACAACACACACACACACACACACATATATTAATATATATATATATATATATATATATATATTGTCCTAGAACCACTTCAACGTTTCCTTTGGCGTAGTATTATTTCAGTAATTTATCCAAGAGTACTCAATATTCCATAAAATAATTGAGCTTGATGGCTTGTATACATATATATATATATATATATATATATATATATATATATATATCGTTTCTGTTGGAGTAGTATCATTTCAGTAATTTATCTAAGAGTTCCTAAAAAGTAGAGCAATATGTCGTGTATATATATATATATATATATATATATATATATATGTATATATATATATATATGAACTGTATATCTGTGTGACGAGTAGTATATATATACATATATATATATATATATATTGTATTTATATATATATTGTATATATTGTATTATATCTATGTGCATGAAAATCGCATAGGCGATATATATTTTCCTTGCCTTAGTCGGGTTGCCATGTTAAAGAGCACCGTCTTCCCTATCATTTACCCATAGCTTGATGAAGAATAGGTAAATTCCTACTTTTGCCAAAAATATTAGACCTATATTCTTTCTAATATCTATCAATCTATCTATCAATCTATCAATCTGTCTCAGCCTATTCATATCTATCTATCTATCTATCTATTCATCTCAGCCTATTCTTGTCTATCTCTCTCTCTCAGCATATTCATATCTACCTCTCTATCTATCTATCTATCTATTTATCTATCTATCTGTCTATCTATCTCAGCCTATCTATCAATCTATATATCTATCTTTCCATCTCAGCCTACCCATATCTATCAATCTATCTATCAATCAATCTATCTATATCAGCTTATTCATAACTATCTATCTATCTATCCATATCAGCCTATTCAGATCTATCTATCTATCTATCTATCTATCTATCTATCTTTGTTTTATCATTTTTGCTGCTGATTCGCATAACAGGCGTAAACTCTTGCAATATACGGGGTTGAGCAAATTCAAATTACACAATGAAGCTGCATGCTGCATTGACCAAATACTGGAAACAACATCCCACAAAACCACAGTCTCCACTAGTCTCCCATCTTACAAACCATCCAAGCAGGAGAAGCAGGGGCGGATTCATAAGTGACGTTCTTCTATTGGCAAACCAGCAAAGAATCACATTTATCAGCTCTTGTGGAAACTGGATACCGTCTAGAGGACCTACAAAGTCGATGGTTGATAGGGAAAGATGGCAAAAGAGAATATAGGGAATATAGGTTTAGCTCAGTCGTTAGAGCGTCTGACTAGGAACCACAAGTTCCCGGGTTTGATATCGACCCTCGCCAACCCAGCGCATGAATAGCACAGCGATCTGTGCCTTAAGGTGAGGAGTTGGTGGTAGGTGTGGCGTTCCGTCCCAGGCACAAAAAACAATAGTCTTTTCTAGCGCTAGTGAAAAGGGGATAGACTCCTTCGCTGTCAGGCTGATACTGACTTTAGGCCAACCCGACGACTTTACTTACTTTTTTACTTACTTATGCTATCAGTATGACTTGATGATGGCGATGGATTATCCTATGTTATATATAGTTACCAACCCCTACGCACGAACAGGATGTGACACAAGGTCAATTTCTTAAGCGGGGTTTAACAGGTTTGAATTCAGAGTTTCCCTTCTCCTAGATCGGTTGCCTAACCAAGGTTAAAGAGCACAGTGTGCCCTACTATTTATCCATAGCTAGAGAGAGAGTAGGATTCACACCTTTCCCAAGGGTATTAGCGCTAAGTGAAATGCAATTGCCACGTCCAGGATTTGAACTCGGGGCAACGAGTCCATTTCCCATGACTTTAACCATTACACCACGCGTTTCCTGTGTTATATACCCGACTGGGTATATACATGGCGATCGTGTTCTTCTTCATTAACACCTTGAGAGCATCCGTGGTTATACTCACAGAATCTTTCTTACTTATTTGAGTAACTGGCTGGTACCTTTCTTCAGTAGTCTGTTTCTAGCGTAGCTGGGATATTTCTTCTAACTGGTTTGTGATCTGTTGCTATCTTCATTTCTTCTAACTGGTTGACTGCTCTGTTCTTTAAGATGCTGGCCTGATCAGTGTATTTAGCTTCAAGATGCTGGTTCGCCAGGGTTGCCATTAGTTCACTCAGAGACAACACGAGGCATATACTTTGTGTGATCACATTTTTATTCAGAACCAGAACGTTTTCAACCTTGGATCCTTCAATCACATACGTGGAGTAAGCGGAGCCCAACTTTACCTCAAAAAATCTCCGGCTTAACTGAATAAACTAACTGACTAAACCTCTTCCCCACAGTCTGTGTAAATGGAAAGAAGGCCACCCTAAGGTTATTTCATACCAATCATCCAACCCTCCTACGATTAACTTCTGCTTTACTGGCTAAACGACAGTCTGTGTAAACGGAAAGTAGGCCACTCAAAGGTTATTACATGCCAATCATCTAACCCTCCTCCGATTTTGAATTTCAACGACTTTGAATTCAAAGTATATACTAACCGTTTCTACACTAACCGCCCAAAATAACAACGGTTTATTATCAATATGCAACACATGTATTTTAGACTTCTCTAATTTCTATAATACATTTTTTCTTCTTGCGAGTGTCACGTGAATAAACATCTTACTTAACGACAAATACCTCACACCATGAATACGGTTGATTTGCCAATTTCTCTTATATTTCCGCCTGATGATTGGCTGATCCACATGTAACTTGAAGTAACGGATTTTAATACTTGCTTGATTGGAATGTTTTAACATTTAAACCTGCTTTGCCATGACAACATCGTTCATTTCACTTCACTACACACACACACACACACACACACACACACACACACACACAACACACATACACACATATATGATATGTTGCACATATTTACACATATGCACTTTTATATATATATGATGTGTAGCATATGTATGTGTATGTATATATATGGACTTTTACACATATATATATATATGATGTGTAGCATATAGTTTGTTTACTAAGCTTTAGCTTAGATGTGACACAAGGCCAGAAGGTTGGGTATCCATTAGTTGTGTGTATGTGTATGTCCGGAGGAAACTTCGATAATAAAACAATTAACGACAAAGTATATATATATATATATATATATATATATATATATATATATATTAAATATCACCAGGGCTTGGTTTTTGAGCAAAAATAATAAAGATTTGATTTATATTAGTGAAGATAATTTTTAAAAATAAAATTTAAGTGAGAACAGCATGTTTTTTTTTTGCGTTTGATATTTTAAATAGTAGACATTAACGTTTCTTTGCAGAGTGGCTTGATCAATGCAAAGTCTTTTTTTTACGTAGGGATTTTAATTGGGGATTCTACGAGGATCCAACTCACGATTCAGTAATAATGTATCTGCAGGTCTGCAGGACTAACTTTTAAAAAATCCCTCCTCTACCCAGGCGACGACGGGTAGCCGCTTCTAGTATATAATATTTCGATTTTCCCAAATTTATTTCCCAGTTATAAAAATTGTTATCGTACAAAAAAAATCGTCACAAATATCATGTAAAAAAATCGCAATAATTAAAAATGGGAATTCAAAATTTCAGGATTTCGGGTCCGGATTCGAACCAGAATGTTTTTAATTTTTTTCATGGAGTGGACCGGATTCCAAAATGGTATTATATGTTCGGCTACGTCTTCTAAGGTTATAGTTGAAAAAATGTGACACTGATATTCGCACTTACTTTCAGAGCTTGTTATTGTACAAAAAACATTTGTCGCAAAAAATCACGTAAAAATCACCAAAAACAATCGCAGTAATTGAAACTTGGAAAGCCAAAATTTCAGGATTCCGGGTCCAGATTCTACCCAGAATGTTACAATCTTATGGGCCATTCTGTAGGCTTTAAGCAAGAGTGCTTGTCCAGTGGAATTGGATCCTTAGTAATCCTCTGATAAAGGATCCTTTGGTTCTTCTGGTAGAGTTCTGGCTATTGTAAGTCCCTCCTTAATGATTACAAGTACAGCTGTGGCAAGTATCAGTGTTTAAGTAGTGTATCAGCCACGCATTATGATTGCTGATTGGCGAAGGAATAAACCACGTGACCACTAGTGCCTGAATCGAAAAATGATGTGTATATGGATAATCATGTTTTAGTAAAGAAAAAAATGTTTACAAATAGGCTAAATATGATTATCCATATACACATCACACATTCTTCTGTACATTTTACATGGTTTACACTTCTCAACAAACAGAAATCTCATGACAGACCCCTGTTAAAGCCTGTGGCACTCAGATTTGCTGCCATTTTGAATAGCCTCAAAACAAATATTTTTATGAGATTAAAATATTTTTGCTATAAAAACAATTCCAAACAATTATGACTAAAAAAAAAATCCCCCTGGTATATTGAATATCCCACGTAGATAGTTAGCCAGATAGAGTCAGATAGATAGATAGACTGACAGACAGATAGATAGATAGATAGATAGATTCCCCTTATTTATTGAGTGACCCTCGTTGTTGTGTGACATCAAGAACAGTTAATAACGGTTAACACAAGCGCATAATGTCATCAACGGGCAAAAGTAAAAGCGTTAAGAAAATCACAAAATACATTTAACTTGAAACTGCTAAGATGAACGGACGTTATTTACTTATTCATCTATTTCATCTTATTTTATATATATACTTTTTATTTATTTATTTTATTTTTTCTATTTATTTTTTATACCCTGACCGGTGGCCAAAAGGCTGCTTG
>CM042157.1:61392348-61404848 GCA_023376005.1 Doryteuthis pealeii
TATCCTGTTCCCATTCCGCTAAACATAGGGGATGTTCTGGGCGGTGCTAAGCTCACACGCACCCCTGAATCTATGATACGCACACCATAAAATCTATTATACACGGCCCCTTCTCTAAACATGTCAATTGTGAGGTACCCGTTGTGTAATGGTTATTGTCGTAGGAAATGGACACGGCGAGACGAGTTCAAATTCTGGATGTGGCTGGTTACATTTCACATAGCACTAATGCCCTTGGGAAAGGTATGCATCCAACCATTCTCCCTCCAGCTATGCGTAGATAGTAGGACAGACTGGCTCTTTATCATGGCAATCTAGGACGTTTTAAATAATAACTTGCTGTTGAAACATTTTTTTATTTGAATTTCATCTCTCTCTTCTCTCTTTCCCTCTCTCTCTCTCTCTCTCTCTCTATATATATATAAGTAAAAGAAATACAAAAGACTTAGAGATTTAGCCATAATGCTAAATCTCTAAGTCTTTTGTTATTTTTTAATAATTGTGACTCTAAATTAAGCACACATTCTCCAAAATTTTTTGAAAAAAACCTTCGTAAAAAGATTTTTTTGGACTTTATTATATATATATATATATATATATATATATATATATATATATATATTCGAAGATGAGTAAAAATGTATTCCATTTTGTTTAGGACAGGTATAATTACCAAAAACAGGAACATGTATCATACATCAAAATGAGCTGGTCCTCTGTAGATTACATCCCTACTACTCCGCATAGTCAGCGTTTCTTTCAATAGCAATGTTCCACCTTCGAATGAGAGCATGTATCCCTGCCCCGTAAAATTATGACCCACTTCATCACTACAGATTCAATTTCTTCGTCACTGGGATAATGTTTGTCTCTCAAACCCTCTTTCATGGGGCCGAAGAGATGATAGTCTGAAGGCGCTAAATCTGGTGAGTATAGAGGTTGGGGTAAAGTTGTCCACCCGAATGGGGCGATTTTCTCCTTTGTTCTGATGTTTGTGCGTGGTCAAGTATTGTCATGCAGCAGGAATAGATTGTCGATTGGAAAGTTGGGTCTCACTCGTCGGATTCTTGCTCTGAGCCTCGTTAGGGTCTTAACGTAGACCTTAGTTTTATAAAATAATCTTCACATGAAATAAAAAAGGCATTACTTTTTTACCCACTCTCGTATATATATATATATATATATATATATATATATATATATATATATAATTCTTTGGGGTACCAAGTTTCTTGGTACTAAGTGATTCTAGGCTGGTCCTATTCTCTACCAGTAGTTTGTTGTAGAGTTTAGGTTCCGTATGAGAGCTCAATGTTTAATTATTATAAACAGCAAATTTATTTGTGAATAAAAAGGCCTTAAATACCATTATGATTATGACCATTTCCACTCATGGGTATCTGGGGCCCACAGAGCTTCATCAGACCACGTTTATCTTTTATCTATATGTTATGTTATGTTTATCTTTTATTATGTCTAAATAAAAGATAAACGTGGCCTGACGAAGCTCTGTGGTCCCCAGATACCCACGAGTGGAAATGGTCCATAATCACGATACCCATGGTATTTAAGGCCTTTTTATTCACAAATATATATATATATATATATATATTATATATATATATATATATATATATACTTTCAAAGAAAGAAAAACTTAAACCGTCATTCCGTAATAATTTATTTCGACCATAAACTCAAAAGATTTTTTTTTATTTTTTTAATTTTATAAAAGATTCTTAAGAGCCTAGCCTTATCAGACGGATTTTACAAACATAATCTTATAATTAAATTATTATACATTGAGCTCTCTTTAGAGATTCATAAAAATCCTTGAATGAAATTATGTTTGCACCTACAAGAGCATACAGTATGGTTATACAGTGAGATTTTGAAGAATCCTAAATAGAATCCTCCCTTACAACCAGTCATTTGGATTATTATATATATATATATATATATATATATATATATATATATATATGAGATATATTTTTGTATCTGTATCCGTTTTTTGGAAGTACATATACCAGGTTTGGGCATTGTGAAGCATTAAAGTGCTATATTATGATTATTACCATAATATGTTAATCTAGGAATAAATATTAGAAAACTCGGTAGTTTTTTTTTTTCTTTTATTTAGACGTAGTGGTAAATTTTCAGGATAGTGACATCCCTTCTTCAAGGCCGTGAATTGTAGTAATCTTCTGCTAATATATCTCAAATATATACTCACTAGACTCAAAATCAACACATATAAATATACATATATATATATATATATATATATATATATATATATAATATGTGTGTGTGTGTGTGTGTGTGTGTGTGTGTTGAGAAATCACTAGAAACAATATTCAGCAAATGTTTTACTTTTGTTTGTTTCTGGACAAAAACTGTTATTTCCTCAATTGCTTATACCTAGAGTTAAAGGACAATTTCTAATTTTTCTTTCTAACTTTGTTTATGTGAACTGGGTAATGGTATTTTCACACTCCCCAATTTGTATATAGGATACATGATGCATAAAAATGATTTACTTTACAGTTGCAAGTCTCGCAAGACTACTGACTTCTGAACATATTACTTCATTTTTGTATATCTTTAGTACAAATTCATGTAAACTTTGATTCATATGTTGTTTTATGTCGGCCTTATGTAAACGAAAATGGCCAATCTTGCCTGTTTTTACATAGGAAATAGGTTAATTTCTAAACGTCCTTATCGCGAGTGCAAAAGTAAAGTTTCGAGTCAGCTCATTTGGTAGAGCGTTCGGCTAGAAACCACAAGGTTCCTAGTTCGATACCGACCCCTCGCCAACTCAGAGTATGAGTAGCACAGAGATCTGTGTGGCAGAGTAAGGAGCTGGTGGTAGGTGTGGCGCTCCACCTCAGACGCAAAAAACAATCTCCTTCGTCTAGTGAAAAGGGGATAGACTCCCTCACTGATTAGCTGATACAGACTTTAGGCAACCCCGACGACTTTACTTTTTACTTTTTTACTCTATATTTTTACAACTGAAGCAATTAACCCTTTGCCAATCAAATTCACCCCTCCCCTCGGCCGTATCAAATTTTCTTGGTATTTTTTGCCTGTATGATAGGATATTTCAAAATTCACTATCTATTCACCTCAGAACTCATTTTATTCAAATAAACATTGTTATCTGATACCCTCTGCTCTGTTGTAATGAACAAACCATCAGCGGTTTACGGTAGGATTGCAGTGGTGGGAAAGCCACTGTGAGCGGTTTAAAGTATGCAAAGAGGTAAGAAATGTCACATACTATCAAGGAACACAATTAGTGTTATATAGCGTTATCTAGGGCAGAAAAGCAAAGTTTGGGGGGAATAATGGCAATTTTCTATATTTTTACAACATAAGCAATTAAAAAAATAACATATACTATCCAAGAATAAACTTTGTATTACATAATGTAAATTTGTGTTACATACTGCTATCCAGGGCACAAAAGCAACTTTTGGGGGAAATGATGGCCATTTTCCATACTTTTGCAACATAAGTAATTATGAAACAACACATACTATACAGAAACAAACTTTGTGAACAAATATAGTGTATCTAGCTTAAACGCCACTCAATTGGGCAGCAATTAAGCTAATTCCGGCCGAGGGCTCTTGGTTAAGTCTTTAACCCAACAATGACATTTCATATATTGAGTACAAATCAAGTTTTATTGAACTTGAACAATATTTTTCAAACAACAGTTTCACTTTATTTTTACTTGCTGACTTCATTCGTACAACAAATCCTCAGCTTATATGCAAGATGGACATTTGGTCCATCCCATTCACACAAAAAGGGGCGTAAGACAAACAACACCTTTGGTTTTCCTAATCGGATTCAGTACAAATACATATGCGATAGGCTATAATAAACTACTGAAGAACTCAAAATTGATCACGACATTTAAGTATTACATTAATATTGTAGACATCCGAATATTTACAGACCCCCTGAGTTGTTGTATAGACCCCAGTGGGTTTATGTAGACCACTTTTAGAAAACCCTGTTCTAGTGTGACACAACAATTAGCATTAGGAAATCAAATATTGGGAAAGCATTCATTCCAATAATGAAACTTCCTGCATATTAAGTTTTATTCAAATAATTAAGTTTGGTTTGGTTTGTTTTGTTTTACGGCATATCAACCTCAGTGGGTTATTTAATGCCGATAAAGTTTTGAAATAAATCAATTCTTAATGGATAATACAATTTATAAATACGTTTTTCTATTTAATCCATAGATGGGACCCTAACAGGTACTACTACTCCGGGTCAGAGTGGACCAGGGAGTAATGGTGATGAAGGGGTGCTCCATATTCCGCAAACCTCCAAAACTGGAACCTCACCATCAGATAGAGTTTAACGTCATTCCCAGGACATGTAGACCCGCAGCCATCGCCTTCTAGCACCCATATGATAAAAAGGGGTTGGGGCTTGCCATAAGGGCAATAGGGTTGGGAAAATCATATAGGTGCTAGTGCTTGACGAGACCAGCCGATTGATCGAAGGGAGCCTCTCCAACCGCCCATCTAGCCCAAGATAGGGCCAAAGGGGAGTATTGCATCAAATAATTAAGATTAACATCAAAACAATTATAAATTGATTGCAATTTGGTCCTCTGTTGGTAGAGATTTCTTTTTACGAGACATACTGCTGCAATGTGCGATAGGCAACAATAATCTACAGAAGAACTCAAAATTGATCATTGCATTTAAGTCTTTTGTATGACGAATTAGTAAAAGGCTCCCGATCAGTAGGTACCACTATGCGATAGGTAACAATAAACTACAGAAGAACTCAAAATTGATCATTGCATTTAAGTCTTTTGTATGACGAATTAGTAAAAGGCTCCCGATCAGTAGGTACCACTATGCGATAGGTAACAATAAACTACAGAAGAACTCAAAATTGATCATTGCATTTAAGTCTTTTGTATGACGAATTAGTAAAAGGCTCCCGATCAGTAGGTACCACTATGCGATAGGTAACAATAAACTACAGAAGAACTCAAAATTGATCATTGCATTTAAGTCTTTTGTATGACGAATTAGTAAAAGGCTCCCGATCAGTAGGTACCACTATGCGATAGGTAACAATAAACTACAGAAGAACTCAAAATTGATCATTGCATTTAAGTCTTTTGTATGACGAATTAGTAAAAGGCTTCCGATCAGTAGGTACCACTATGCGATAGGTAACAATAAACTACAGAAGAACTCAAAATTGATCATTGCATTTAAGTCTTTTGTATGACGAATTAGTAAAAGGCTCCCGATCAGTAGGTACCACTATGCGATAGGTAACAATAAACTACAGAAGAACTCAAAATTGATCATTGCATTTAAATCTTTTGTATGACGAATTAGTAAAAGGCTCCCGATCAGTAGGTACCACTATGCGATAGGTAACAATAAACTACAGAAGAACTCAAAATTGATCATTGCATTTAAGTCTTTTGTATGACGAATTAGTAAAAGGCTCCCGATCAGTAGGTACCACTATGCGATAGGTAACAATAAACTACAGAAGAACTCAAAATTGATCATTGCATTTAAGTCTTTTGTATGACGAATTAGTAAAAGGCTCCCGATCAGTAGGTACCACTATGCGATAGGTAACAATAAACTACAGAAGAACTCAAAATTGATCATTGCATTTAAGTCTTTTGTATGACGAATTAGTAAAAGGCTCCCGATCAGTAGGTACCACTATGCGATAGGTAACAATAAACTACAGAAGAACTCAAAATTGATCATTGCATTTAAGTCTTTTGTATGACGAATTAGTAAAAGGCTCCCGATCAGTAGGTACCACTATGCGATAGGTAACAATAAACTACAGAAGAACTCAAAATTGATCATTGCATTTAAGTCTTTTGTATGACGAATTAGTAAAAGGCTCCCGATCAGTAGGTACCACTATGCGATAGGTAACAATAAACTACAGAAGAACTCAAAATTGATCATTGCATTTAAGTCTTTTGTATGACGAATTAGTAAAAGGCTCCCGATCAGTAGGTACCACTATGCGATAGGTAACAATAAACTACAGAAGAACTCAAAATTGATCATTGCATTTAAGTCTTTTGTATGACGAATTAGTAAAAGGCTCCCGATCAGTAGGTACCACTATGCGATAGGTAACAATAAACTACAGAAGAACTCAAAATTGATCATTGCATTTAAATCTTTTGTATGACGAATTAGTAAAAGGCTTCCGATCAGTAGGTACCACTATGCGATAGGTAACAATAAACTACAGAAGAACTCAAAATTGATCATTGCATTTAAGTCTTTTGTATGACGAATTAGTAAAAGGCTTCCGATCAGTAGGTACCACTATGCGATAGGTAACAATAAACTACAGAAGAACTCAAAATTGATCATTGCATTTAAATCTTTTGTATGACGAATTAGTAAAAGGCTCCCGATCAGTAGGTACCACTATGCGATAGGTAACAATAAACTACAGAAGAACTCAAAATTGATCATTGCATTTAAGTCTTTTGTATAACGAATTAGTAAAAGGCTCCCGATCAGTAGGTACCACTATGCGATAGGTAACAATAAACTACAGAAGAACTCAAAATTGATCATTGCATTTAAGTCTTTTGTATGACGAATTAGTAAAAGGCTCCCGATCAGTAGGTACCACTATGCGATAGGTAACAATAAACTACAGAAGAACTCAAAATTGATCATTGCATTTAAGTCTTTTGTATGACGAATTAGTAAAAGGCTCCCGATCAGTAGGTACCACTATGCGATAGGTAACAATAAACTACAGAAGAACTCAAAATTGATCATTGCATTTAAGTCTTTTGTATGACGAATTAGTAAAAGGCTCCCGATCAGTAGGTACCACTATGCGATAGGTAACAATAAACTACAGAAGAACTCAAAATTGATCATTGCATTTAAGTCTTTTGTATGACGAATTAGTAAAAGGCTCCCGATCAGTAGGTACCACTATGCGATAGGTAACAATAAACTACAGAAGAACTCAAAATTGATCATTGCATTTAAGTCTTTTGTATGACGAATTAGTAAAAGGCTCCCGATCAGTAGGTACCACTATGCGATAGGTAACAATAAACTACAGAAGAACTCAAAATTGATCATTGCATTTAAGTCTTTGTATGACGAATTAGTAAAAGGCTTCCGATCAGTAGGTACCACTATGCGATAGGTAACAATAAACTACAGAAGAACTCAAAATTGATCATTGCATTTAAGTCTTTTGTATGACGAATTAGTAAAAGGCTCCCGATCAGTAGGTACCACTATGCGATAGGTAACAATAAACTACAGAAGAACTCAAAATTGATCATTGCATTTAATCTTTTGTATGACGAATTAGTAAAAGGCTCCCGATCAGTAGGTACCACTATGCGATAGGTAACAATAAACTACAGAAGAACTCAAAATTGATCATTGCATTTAAATCTTTTGTATGACGAATTAGTAAAAGGCTCCGATCAGTAGGTACCACTATGCGATAGGTAACAATAAACTACAGAAGAACTCAAAATTGATCATTGCATTTAAGTCTTTTGTATGACGAATTAGTAAAAGGCTCCCGATCAGTAGGTACCACTATGCGATAGGTAACAATAAACTACAGAAGAACTCAAAATTGATCATTGCATTTAAGTCTTTTGTATGACGAATTAGTAAAAGGCTCCCGATCAGTAGGTACCACTATGCGATAGGTAACAATAAACTACAGAAGAACTCAAAATTGATCATTGCATTTAAGTCTTTTGTATGACGAATTAGTAAAAGGCTCCCGATCAGTAGGTACCACTATGCGATAGGTAACAATAAACTACAGAAGAACTCAAAATTGATCATTGCATTTAAGTCTTTTGTATGACGAATTAGTAAAAGGCTCCCGATCAGTAGGTACCACTATGCGATAGGTAACAATAAACTACAGAAGAACTCAAAATTGATCATTGCATTTAAGTCTTTTGTATGACGAATTAGTAAAAGGCTTCCGATCAGTAGGTACCACTATGCGATAGGTAACAATAAACTACAGAAGAACTCAAAATTGATCATTGCATTTAAGTCTTTTGTATGACGAATTAGTAAAAGGCTTCCGATCAGTAGGTACCACTATGCGATAGGTAACAATAAACTACAGAAGAACTCAAAATTGATCATTGCATTTAAGTCTTTTGTATGACGAATTAGTAAAAGGCTCCCGATCAGTAGGTACCACTATGCGATAGGTAACAATAAACTACAGAAGAACTCAAAATTGATCATTGCATTTAAGTCTTTTGTATGACGAATTAGTAAAAGGCTCCCGATCAGTAGGTACCACTATGCGATAGGTAACAATAAACTACAGAAGAACTCAAAATTGATCATTGCATTTAAGTCTTTTGTATGACGAATTAGTAAAAGGCTCCCGATCAGTAGGTACCACTATGCGATAGGTAACAATAAACTACAGAAGAACTCAAAATTGATCATTGCATTTAAGTCTTTTGTATGACGAATTAGTAAAAGGCTCCCGATCAGTAGGTACCACTATGCGATAGGTAACAATAAACTACAGAAGAACTCAAAATTGATCATTGCATTTAATCTTTTGTATGACGAATTAGTAAAAGGCTCCCGATCAGTAGGTACCACTATGCGATAGGTAACAATAAACTACAGAAGAACTCAAAATTGATCATTGCATTTAATCTTTTGTATGACGAATTAGTAAAAGGCTCCCGATCAGTAGTACCACTATGCGATAGGTAACAATAAACTAAGAACTCAAAATTGATCATTGCATTTAAGTCTTTTGTATGACGTAAAAGGCTTCCGATCAGTAGGTACCACTATGCGATAGGTAACAATAAACTACAGAAGAACTCAAAATTGATCATTGCATTTAAGTCTTTTGTATGACGAATTAGTAAAAGGCTCCCGATCAGTAGGTACCACTATGCGATAGGTAACAATAAACTACAGAAGAACTCAAAATTGATCATTGCATTTAAGTCTTTTGTATGACGAATTAGTAAAAGGCTCCCGATCAGTAGGTACCACTATGCGATAGGTAACAATAAACTACAGAAGAACTCAAAATTGATCATTGCATTTAAGTCTTTTGTATGACGAATTAGTAAAAGGCTCCGATCAGTAGGTACCACTATGCGATAGGTAACAATAAACTACAGAAGAACTCAAAATTGATCATTGCATTTAAGTCTTTTGTATGACGAATTAGTAAAAGGCTCCCGATCAGTAGGTACCACTATGCGATAGGTAACAATAAACTACAGAAGAACTCAAAATTGATCATTGCATTTAAGTCTTTTGTATGACGAATTAGTAAAAGGCTCCGATCAGTAGGTACCACTATGCGATAGGTAACAATAAACTACAGAAGAACTCAAAATTGATCATTGCATTTAAGTCTTTTGTATGACGAATTAGTAAAAGGCTCCCGATCAGTAGGTACCACTATGCGATAGGTAACAATAAACTACAGAAGAACTCAAAATTGATCATTGCATTTAAGTCTTTTGTATGACGAATAGTAAAAGGCTCCCGATCAAGTAGGTACCACTATGCGATAGGTAACAATAAACTACAGAAGAACTCAAATTGATCATTGCATTTAAGCTTTTGTATGACGAATTAGTAAAAGGCTCCGATCAGTAGTACCACTATGCGATAGGTAACAATAAACTAGAAGAACTCAAAATTGATCATTGCATTTAAGTCTTTTGTATGACGAATTAGTAAAAGGCTCCCGATCAGTAGGTACCACTATGCGATAGGTAACAATAAACTACAGAAGAACTCAAAATTGATCATTGCATTTAAGTCTTTTGTATGACGAATTAGTAAAAGGCTCCCGATCAGTAGGTACCACTATGCGATAGGTAACAATAAACTACAGAAGAACTCAAAATTGATCATTGCATTTAAGTCTTTGTATGACGAATTAGTAAAAGGCTCCCGATCAGTAGGTACCACTATGCGATAGGTAACAATAAACTACAGAAGAACTCAAAATTGATCATTGCATTTAAGTCTTTTGTATGACGAATTAGTAAAAGGCTCCCGATCAGTAGGTACCACTATGCGATAGGTAACAATAAACTACAGAAGAACTCAAAATTGATCATTGCATTTAAGTCTTTTGTATGACGAATTAGTAAAAGGCTCCCGATCAGTAGGTACCACTATGCGATAGGTAACAATAAACTACAGAAGAACTCAAAATTGATCATTGCATTTAAGTCTTTTGTATGACGAATTAGTAAAAGGCTCCCGATCAGTAGGTACCACTATGCGATAGGTAACAATAAACTACAGAAGAACTCAAAATTGATCATTGCATTTAAGTCTTTTGTATGACGAATTAGTAAAAGGCTTCCGATCAGTAGGTACCACTATGCGATAGGTAACAATAAACTACAGAAGAACTCAAAATTGATCATTGCATTTAAGTCTTTTGTATGACGAATTAGTAAAAGGCTCCCGATCAGTAGGTACCACTATGCGATAGGTAACAATAAACTACAGAAGAACTCAAAATTGATCATTGCATTTAAGTCTTTTGTATGACGAATTAGTAAAAGGCTCCCGATCAGTAGGTACCACTATGCGATAGGTAACAATAAACTACAGAAGAACTCAAAATTGATCATTGCATTTAAGTCTTTTGTATGACGAATTAGTAAAAGGCCCGATCAGTAGGTACCACTATGCGATAGGTAACAATAAACTACAGAAGAACTCAAAATTGATCATTGCATTTAAGTCTTTTTGTATGACGAATTAGTAAAAGGCTCCCGATCAGTAGGTACCACTATGCGATAGGTAACAATAAACTACAGAAGAACTCAAAATTGATCATTGCATTTAAGTCTTTTGTATGACGAATTAGTAAAAGGCTCCCGATCAGTAGGTACCACTATGCGATAGGTAACAATAAACTACAGAAGAACTCAAAATTGATCATTGCATTTAAGTCTTTTGTATGACGAATTAGTAAAAGGCTCCGATCAGTAGGTACCACTATGCGATAGGTAACAATAAACTACAGAAGAACTCAAAATTGATCATTGCATTTAAGTCTTTTATGACGAATTAGTAAAAGGCTTCCGATCAGTAGGTACCACTATGCGATAGGTAACAAAAACTACAGAAGAACTCAAAATTGATCATTGCATTTAAGTCTTTGTATGACGAATTAGTAAAAGGCTTCCCGATCAGTAGGTACCACTATGCGATAGGTAACAATAAACTACAGAAGAACTCAAAATTGATCATTGCATTTAAGTCTTTTGTATGACGAATTAGTAAAAGGCTCCGATCAGTAGGTACCACTATGCGATAGGTAACAATAAACTACAGAAGAACTCAAAATTGATCATTGCATTTAAGTCTTTTGTATGACGAATTAGTAAAAGGCTCCCGATCAGTAGGTACCACTATGCGATAGGTAACAAATAAACTACAGAAGAACTCAAAATTGATCATTGCATTTAAGTCTTTTGTATGACGAATTAGTAAAAGGCTCCGATCAGTAGGTACCACTATGCGATAGGTAACAATAAACTACAGAAGAACTCTCAAAATTGATCATTGCATTTAAGTCTTTTTGTATGACGAATTAGTAAAAGGCTTCCGATCAGTAGTACCACTATGCGATAGGTAACAATAAACTACAGAAGAACTCAAAATTGATCATTGCATTTAAGTCTTTTGTATGACGAATTAGTAAAAGGCTCCCGATCAGTAGGTACCACTATGCGATAGGTAACAATAAACTACAGAAGAACTCAAAATTGATCATTGCATTTAAGTCTTTTGTATGACGAATTAGTAAAAGGCTCCGATCAGTAGGTACCACTATGCGATAGGTAACAATAAACTACAGAAGAACTCAAAATTGATCATTGCATTTAAGTCTTTTGTATGACGAATTAGTAAAAGGCTCCCGATCAGTAGGTACCACTATGCGATAGGTAACAATAAACTACAGAAGAACTCAAAATTGATCATTGCATTTAAGTCTTTTGTATGACGAATTAGTAAAAGGCTTCCGATCAGTAGGTACCACTATGCGATAGGTAACAATAAACTACAGAAGAACTCAAAATTGATCATTGCATTTAAGTCTCGTAATGACGAATTAGTAAAAGGCTCCCGATCAGTAGGTACCACTATGCGATAGGTAACAATAAACTACAGAAGAACTCAAAATTGATCATTGCATTTAAGTCTTTTGTATGACGAATTAGTAAAGGCTCCCGATCAGTAGGTACCACTATGCGATAGTAACAATAAACTACAGAAGAACTCAAAATTGATCATTGCATTTAAGTCTTTTTATGACGAATTATTAGTAAAAGGCTCCCGATCAGTAGGTACCACTATGCGATAGGTAACAATAAACTACAGAAGAACTCAAAATTGATCATTGCATTTAAGTCTTTTGTATGACGA
>CM042157.1:61409848-61434848 GCA_023376005.1 Doryteuthis pealeii
GAAAAAAAAAAAAAAAAAAAAAAAAAAAGAAAGAAAGAAAAGAAAAAAGAAAGAAGAAAGAAAGAAAGAAAGAAAAAGAAAAGAAAGAAAAGAAAGAAAGAAAAGAAAGAAGAATATTGAAAGAAAGAAAGAAAGAAGAGAAGAAAGAAAAGAAATAGAAAAAATAAAAAGAAAGAAAGAAAGAAAGAAAAAGTGAAAGAAAAGAAAGAAGACAGAAGAAAAAAGAAAGAAAGAAAGAAAAAAAGAAGAAAGAAAAAGAAAAAAGAATAGAATAAAAAGAAAGACAGAAAGAAAGAAAAAGAAAGAAAGAAAGAAAAAAGTGAAAAAGAAAAAAGACAGAAAGAAAGAAAGAAAGAAAGGAAGAAAGAAAAGGAAGAAATAGAAACTATGAAGTAAAGAAAAGCGAAAGGAGAAGAGAATAGAAAAGAAAGAAAGAAAGAAAGAAAGAAAGAAAAAGGAAGAAATAGAAACTATGAAGTAAAGAAAAGCGAAAGGAGAAGAGAATAGAAAAAGAAAGAAAGAAAGAAAGAAAGAAAGAAAGACAAAAGTGAAATGAAAAAGAAGGAAAAGAGAAAAGAAAAAGAAAGAAAGACAATAGCGTAAGGAAAAAAGAAAGAAAGGAAAAAAAAAGAACAACGGAAGACGGAAGTCATCAACACAAAAAGTCATCATCAATTAAAAAACAAACAAAAAACAAAAAATAAGATGAAAATAAATTCTTCAATGTCACCGTGTTTTAAACAATTTAGAGCGAAAAAAATTCCCCAAATTGAGAAATGTTTCTCGTAGACATTTTAAAATCCCCAGAAAAGTAAAAAAAAAAAAAAAAAAAAAGAAAAAGAAGTCAGTTCTTCTTTTTCACATAAGCACATAGATCAATCTTTATAAGGAAGAAAATAAGATTCTGAAAAAAAAAAAAAAACAAAAGAAAAGAAAGAAAATTTAAATACAAGAAAAATTTCAAGCTAATGAATGTGACGTTTAAGAGATTGACTGATGAATATAATGGATCGTCGAAGACGTTTTTTGGTGGCATTCATGAAACTCGAGAGAAAAAAAGGATTTTGGGGGGAGCGGGGGGGCATGGGGGTTTAGGGTTTGACGAACTGTTTGCTCAGCTGCAATGGGGGGATTTTGTTTGCGAGAATTGGGAAAACATTTCGATTTCTTGCGATTTAGTTTTTAGTTTTGCTTTCCACGTGTTCAGAATTTGTGTATTCATGTGCATGTGTCAGATTCCAATCTGCCCCCCTCTCTCTCTCTCTCTCTCTCTCTCTCTCTCTCTCTCTCTCTCTCTCTCTCTCTCTTTCTTGGGGGTGCAGGATTTGGTAAGGTGCATTCACACGTGCAAACATGCATTGGCGAATGACAAGTCTATTGCAGACAAATGCAGAAAATCTCCCTCAGAAAAAAAAACAGCTTAACTTCTTTTTCACACAACCGATCGATCAATCAAGTTCATCTTAGAATGCAGCACTTAGCGTAACGGTTATCGTCGAAATAGAAACGACGATCCGAGTTCAAATCCTGAACGACGCTGTTTGTTGTTCATCTTCGCGATCAAGCCTTTGGGAAAGGCATGAATCCGTTTGCCCTCCCCACAAGCTATAATTGATTGATTGATATATTTTTAAGGCATGCCAATCTGTCTAGGTTTAAGTTATGCCAAGAGGTTAGAGAATTGCGTTCATTGTACCTTCATATTTACAGTTTTTGTATGGTTGTTTTTTTAAGAGTTTTCTGTACACATTTCGATCGAATATGAATAATTTGAAAACAAATCTATTTGATCTATAGCTGATTTTCTAACAGGTACTATCACTCCGGATGAGTGTAGACTGCCCTGCTATTTACCCATAGCTGGAGGGTGGATTGGATTCATACCTTTCGCAAGGGTATTAGCGCTATGTGAAATTCAAACAGGAATTGAACTCGTGTTGACGAGTTCATTTCCTATGACTCTAACCGTTAGACCACGCGCCTGATACAAGAATTATCATTGTTTATTGATCAAATTTAATTTGCAGTTGACGACTGACAGAGACACAGACCAGTTAATTGTGGAGGTAAACAAATAACAGTTATATATTGAGACGGTGTCACGCGAAAAAAAATTATTAGCGAGGTAACTGTAATAAAAACTAGCCAGAATGAGCTTAAAAGTAAACTTTATTCGGTACAATTATAGTATGTGGCCTACCTTTTGAATGTGGCCTACGAAATCACGTCTCTCTTATACTCTATGGCCTACCATAAAAAGCATATTATAAGGTTATAATAATAACTGCTAACCCTAATCCTAACCCTAACCTAACCCTAACCCCTAACCCTAACCCTATTTCAGAATTTTAGAATATTTTAGAATTAAATAAATCTCTGATTCATGTAAATTATGGATAAATTCTTTTTTAATTCTTCTTAATTACTATATACAGCTTATGACTGAATTGCATTTCTTGAAATTGAATATATGTGAAAAATAATTAGTTTCAATAAATTGCCTACTATTTATATCTATAAATATACTCTTATTGGGGAAGGACACATTCAAACCGGGTAGGCCACATACTATAACAGAATCAAAAGGTAGGCCACATACTATAACGGCACCCTTATTCTACTTTGTTGTTACTTGTAGATACACATCTATATATCAATACGCTTGTTCCTAAATCTTCCGCCGTTTATCATCCTGCAAAACCCTCTGGCTTATAGGATAAAATCCTATATTTTATATTCAAATAAGGATAAACATAAAAATCACACAAACACGATTCTTTTTCCAAACTTAAGGAACATAGATTATACATTTGTCAAAGTTCGATTGGACAAATCGGTGCTTACTACGTCCGCGCTTTAGCGCCAAAATAGAGTATCAAGATCGGAGCCACCTAAGAATTATAAAAATAGAGAAACAAATCAACAAACATTCAGATTCTATTCTGCTGTGAGACAGAGCAAACGACATCCGCGACCGATGACAACAACTTTAGCAACCACCAGTTTTTTCAATTGAAGAAACAGATGTTCGAGCAAACGATTCGACTTGCTGATTACAAAAACCAAATCTCAACTTTCTGAGTCCACATTTACTTCTGTATCAACCATTATCGTGCCACTCCGTTCAACATCAGGAATTCATTTTCTCCGGTCGTAAAAACACCAAAAGCTTTTCTTCTTTTTGTCATTTTTCTATCAAACAAATTCCTATCGGACTTTGCTCATTCTACATACAAAATTTTGCATTCATATTAATGTTGTGAACATTCACATTTTTTGATTTATACAAATTTATTCTTAAAATAAATGTATTAGTTATTTATTAAATGCATGCCTCGTCTTTGTCATTTCTCCGAATTTTCTGCCTAAACTGTGTCTCGTTATTCTATCATCATTTTAAATATTATTTGTGAAGTCGGAACACGCAATACCGGCCTCTACAGGCTAAAATCAGACCGTCCAAATCGTTCAAGATGCAATATAAAAAGGTAAATCCAGATTATCTTGTGGCACTTGATCGCAGATTTCTTATTTGTCCGATTTCATTTCACCCAATTTTAAAAATGAAACATTCCAAATGGTTTTGCATCGCTTAAATGCCTAACGTAAAACGAGAATGAATAAAAAAAAAAGAAGAAAGAAATTACATGTTTGTTTTATTTGTAACATTGAAATTGCAAATCATCCTTTCTGACTTAAATATCTCTTCTTGATTTTTGTTTGTTTCGTGGAACTTCCACGGGCCCCGTTAGTGGTATAATAATTCACTTGCTTTGTTACACACTATAATACTATATATATATATATATATATATATATATATATATATATATATATATATATAAATATGTGTCTGCATATGTGTTTACACATACACCTAATTCATACGTACTTCTATGTGTGTGTGTGTGTGTGTGTGTGTGTGTACAGTAGAGTAGGTTGATTTTTCACTTCTTTTGAAATATCAAATTCTCTCAAACAGTGAAAGTTGTATATTGATATAATGAATACTGATACTAAAAACTAGATCTCTTACTTGCACCATTGTTTGAAGAAATAGCATCAAAGATCCTCAGTTAAAATGCACTAAAAGATCCTCATTTTCACAAATTTGGCCCGGAAATGAGAAAATTGAGCAATTTCAATATTTAAAACAAAATATCATCCGTTACGTCTATTCTATTCATAAAAAATGGTGAGATTAGTATTGAGTACTTTTGATACTACAGTAACAAAAATAACAGTTATATATTGAGACGGAGTCTCGCAAAAACAATTCATTTGCGAGTTAGGCAAGAAAAACATTGTTAGTGATTTTGATTTTCACTGGGTGTCCCTTACGCAAATGATAAGTCATATGTTGTCAGGTTTATTTCAATTCTTGTTTATATTAGATTTATTTTTCTTTCAATTTCTTTTTTTCTTTCTTTCTTTCATTCTTTCTTTCTTTCTATGAGTTCATCTTTTCTTTCTTTCTTTCTTTCTTTCTTTCTTTCTTTCTTTCTTTCTTTCTTTCTCTGGGTTAATCTTTTTCTTTCTTTCTTTCTTTATTTATTTATTTATTTGAGTTTCCTCTTCTATATTCCCCTTCTTGTTTACCTTTGACATCTAGAATTTGTATTTCTTTCAAACAAGAATGCAAATTAAGATAGAAAAAAGAAACAAAGATAGAAAGATAAAAACAGGGGCAAATTAAAGAAAGAAAGAAAGAAAGAAAGAAAGAAAGAAAGAAAGGAAAAAATAAAGAAAGAAAATGACAGAAAAAGAAAGAAATAGAAATGCAAGATATCAAATCGAAAAAAGAAGAGGTAACAAAAAGAAAGAAAGAAAGAAAGAAAGAAAGAAAGAAAGAAAGAAAGAAAAAGATGAACTCAAAGAAGAAAGAAGAAGAAACTCAAAGAAAGAAAGAAAGAAAGAAAAAGGTGAACTCAAAGAAAGAAAGAAAGAAAGAAAGAAAGAAAGAAAAAGATGAACTCAAAGAAAGAAAGAAAGAAAGAAAGAAAGAAAGAAAAAGGTGAACTCAAAGAAAGAATGACAGAAAGAAAGAAATAAAGAAACAAAGAAAGAAATAAAGAAAATAGATTGACTCAAAGAAAGAAAGAAAGAAAGAAAGAAAGAAAGAAAGAAAACAGAATTCAAATAATTCCTAGTCACCCATAAAAGGGTTTAAAAATCGGCGGTATAAGCGTAGAGATCCAAGGGTCAGGGCTGGTGTTTAACCAAAGAAAATGATAAAAACAGAAAGTTTTCTGGAGAAAAAAAAAAATGGTAGATTTTTTTTAATACTTTAAATTAAAGACTAATTCAAATTTGACTCCCACCCCCAAACAAACAAATAAACAACCTCAGATGCCGTCCGTTACCGCCATCAATAGCCTATAACATATAAATTGTTACGCTAGCAATTACTTTATCATAAATTTATACATGTTTTGATAGCCTCTTTTAAAACTCCTTTTTCCCCTCCTTTTCTTTTGGCGGGGGAATGAGGAAGGGTCTTCACGCTTAGTTTCATAACATCCACAGGGATTGGGTATTCCGCCATCAAGGTTCTCAGGCTACGATTTATAAAAAAAATTATTTATTGGTTCAATTTGGGGTATTTCCTTTCTTAAACGTCAAGACATTTCTCTCAACTTTTGATTTTTGTCCCACTGGGGTTAAACCTAAGGTTTTTCTTGTTATTTTTATCGTTTGTTTAAAAACGTTTAAGATCCACAGTTTCGTATTTCGCTCGTTCGTTCAGTTTCTTACTCTTTCTTTTTTTTTTTTTAAAGTATCTTCATTTAGATCTTTTACTTTCTTTCTTTTTTCTGTATTTCGTATAATTTTTTCTTTCTTTTTCCTTCTTTCGTATAATCCTTTCATTATTCTTTCTTTCTTTTCTTTCTTTCTTTCTTTCCTTCTTTCTTTCTTTCTTTCGTATTATCTTTTCATTATTCTTTCTTTCTTTCTTTTTTCTTTCTCTCTCTTTCTTTCTTTCGTATAATCTTTTCATTATTCTTTCTTTCTTTCTTTCTCTCTCTTTCTTTCTTTCTTCGTATAATCCTTTAATTATTCTTTCTTTCTTTTTTCGTATAATCCTATCATTATTCTTTCTTTCTTTCTTTCTCTCCTTCTTTCTTTCTTTCTTTCTTTCGTATTATCCTTTCTTTCTTTCTTTCGTATTCTTTCTTTCTTTCTTTCTTTCTTCTTTCTTTCTTTCTTTCTTTCGTATAATCCTTTCATTATTCTTTCTTTCTTTCTTTCTCTCCTTCTTTCTTTCTTTCTTCTTTCGTATTATCCTTTCTTTCTTTCTTCTTTCGTATTTCTTTCTTTCTTTCTTTCTTCTTTCTTTCTTTCTTTCTTTCGTATAATCCTATCATTATTCTTTCTTTCTTTCTTTTTTTCTCTTCTTTCTTTCTTTCTTTCTTTCCTTTCTTTCTTTCTTTTATATTCTTTCTTTCTTCTTTCTTTCTTTCTTTCTTTCTTTCTTTCTCTTTCTCTTCTTTCTTTCTTTCTTTCTTTTCGTATAATCCTTTAATTATTCTTTCTTTCTTTTTTTCGTATAATCCTATCATTATTCTTTCTTTCTTTCTTTCTCTCCTTCTTTCTTTCTTTCTTTCTTTCGTATTATCCTTTCTTTCTTTCTTTCGTATATTCTTTCTTTCTTTCTTCCTTTCTTTCTTTCTTTCGTATAATCCTTTCATTATTCTTTCTTTCTCTCTTTCTTTCTTTCTTTCGTATAATCCTTTCATTATTCTTTCTTTCTTTCTTTCTTTCTTTCTTTCGTTCTTTCGTATTATCCTTTTGTTACGATTATATCTACCTTAATCTGTTTGATATCTATCTCAGTCATTCATATCTATCTATCTATCTATCTATCTATCAATCTATCTATCTATCTATCCATCTCAGCCTATTCATATCTATATATCTATCTAAGCCTATTCTTATCTATCTATCTATCTATCTATCTATCCATCTCAGCCTATTTATATCTATCTATCTATCTATCTATCTATCTCAGCCTATTCATATCTATCTATCTATCTATCTATCTATCCATCTCAGCCTATTTATATCTATCTATCTATCTATCTATCTATCCAGCTCAGCCTATTCATATCTATCTATCCATCTCAGCCTGTTCATATCTATCTATCTATCTATCTATCTATTATCTATCTATCAATCTATCAGCCTATTCTTATCTATCCATCTATCGATCAATGTATCTATCTATCCCAGCTTACTCATATTTATCTATCTATCAATCAATCTATCTATCAATCTATCTCTCCATCTCAGCCTATTCATATCTATCTATCTATCTAAATATCCATATCAGCCTATTCATATCTATCGATCTCAGCCTATTCATATCTATCTATCTATCTTTCCTAGCCTATTCAGATCTATCTATCTATCTATCTATCTATCTATCTATCTATCTATCTATCTTTCCTAGCCTATTCAGATCTATCTATCTATCTATCTATCTATTTATCTATCTATCTTTCCTAGCCTATTCAGATCTATCTATCTATCTTTTCTAGCCTATTCATATCTATCTATCCATCTTAGCCTGTTCATATCTATCTATCTATCTATCAATCTATCAGCCTATTCTTATCTATCCATCTATCGATCAATGTATCTATCTATCCCAGCTTACTCATATTTATCTATCTATCAATCAATCTATCTATCTATCTATCTCTCCATCTCAGCCTATTCATATCTATCTATCTATCTAAATATCCATATCAGCCTATTCATATCTATCGATCTCAGCCTATTCATATCTATCTATCTATCTATCTATCTATCTATCTATCTTTCCTAGCCTATTCAGATCTATCTATCTATCTATCTATCTATCTATCTATCTATCTATCTATCTATAGCCTATTCAGATCTATCTATATATCTATCTTTCCTAGCCTATTCAGATCTATCTATCTATCTATCTTTCCTAGCCTATTCAGATCTATCTATCTATCTATCTATCTATCAGCTCCATGAAGCTAAATCCATACCAGCTGGCAAATACTAATTACTGAGCCAAATTGAATCTGTTTGTGGTTAGTTCAGATTAATTCCCTCATCTGTGAAACATATACGCTGATTAAAACACGTTGTAAAAGAAAATTTAGATGAGACCTAGTCAACTATGATACACCCCCCCACACACATATATATATATATATATATATATATATATATATATATATATATATATATATATGTATAGCGCTAATATCCTTGGGAAAGCTATGCATCCAACTATTCTCCTTCCGGCCATGGGTAAATTGTCAACCAGTCTAGGAGAAGGAAAACTGAATTCAAACTTGTTAAACTCTGGTTTAGAAATTTCAAAGATTCTATGAATTTTGCGTTTTTCGTGTATTTTTATTCTAAGTTATCCGTTGTCTATTTCGATTTTATTCTCTTGAGTTACAATTTTTGCGATGGCTGGCACAAGGTAGAAGAAACCAGGCGTTTTTTAAATCATTTTTAAGTTCACAATGACTGCTGTTTCGCATAACGTACGTAAACTCTTACAATGTACGGGTTTGAGTAATGATGCATTGTTGAAATTGAATGTGTGATCAAAGTTTGTTTGATATATATATATATATATATATATATATATATATATATATAGGGTCATCCACAGACACATGTTTCGACTTATCAAGTCTCTTCAGTGTGGCTAGACATTTTGTAAGCTACCTACAGCCGGTTGTGTGTCAGTCCGGAACCTTAACCATTAGGCTGTCTTCACTTACAGAATGGGAAGGGGATTTTACGCTTGAGTTGGCGGCCGTCAGCGAGAATCCCCCCCCCAGAGTGCTCAGCCCTAGGGGATAGGGAGCATATATAGTGTCATCCACAGACACGTTTTCGACTTATCAAGTCTCCTCAGCTTACATTTTGTAAGCTACCCACAGCCGGAATTGAACTCCGGTCGGTTGGGTGTCAGTCCGGTACCTTAACCATTAGGCTGTCTTCACTTACAGAATGGGAAGGGGATTTTAACTGTTTTAATACACACATCGCTTTGTGTGTAAAGGCCGTCACAGAGTGCTCCATTCAGAGAAGAGCATAAAAAGAAAGTTTGGTATGTACGTGTCGCCTTATAACTCCAAAAACAGATGTCACTCAGATTCAAAATCTTGCATACACCTTAAATTCCTTCTAACTAAGAAACATACCACATTCGGTTATTGATTTTTCTAATTAAGGGATATAATTAATTAATTAAACAAAAACCAAACGATTTTCGGAAAGCATTGTATAGCTGCTGCTGCTACTGTTGTATCAGCTATAGACCCTAGCCAACTCAGCGTATGCGTAGCACAGGGATATGTGCGGTAAAGTAAAGTACCCTAAACTCCATGCATCTTTATTTTATTGCTGGTATTGTTATAAGCAAGGTATGGCAGCAAAGAAAAAACAAACACATGTTTTGAATTTCAACAAATTGTATTAAAAAAAACGAAAAGGTTGTAGGGGTGGAAATTATGTAAAAAGAAATCCTGATGTATAGTGGTCGAGTCGGTTGTGGTGTGCTTTTATACAGCTATGTTTCTGCTTGTTTAATGCACTGATAGACTGTTTTCAACAATATATGCTTATATATACTAAAAACTTTTATAAAACTTATATGCCCGTGCGTCTTATATACCGTCAAATACGGTATATATATATATGCATATACATATGTTGTTTGTGCGTATGAGTGTGTGTATACTTTGAGATTAATAAATATAACTTGCTTTATATTCTCTTACTTTCGCAGTCACCCTTGCTTCACCGTTGTCATTGACTCTCTCTCTCCAGTCCCTTAGACCCCGAGATTAAGTGACTGAGTTCACGGGCAACCCAATATCGCATAATTATTTCTCCTGCCAACGAAGTGTCAGCATAAATACCTGCTATACATCCATTATAAAATTAAAGATTTACCTCGTTTAGTTCAGTCTGGTACAAAACGGTGGGGCGCTCAACGAGATTCGAACTTGCTGCCAATGGGGAAGCAACGAACTGAATAAATGCCTCAGAGTGAATCACCGAGGAACAAATATTGAAGGGGTGGGTTGTTCTTGTCACGTACACCAGCACACCGGTGAAGCGGTGACTGAAGATTTTAGTGTCCTGGGTATGACGGTAAACTACATCTAGTGGTGAAGTTCCAATTTTGGAGCTCTGGGAAGTGTAGAGTATACCACCAATCCCATTACTCCCAGGTCCACTCTAAAAATTATTTCTTCCATTTAAATGAAGTTAATGATAAATCTAACATGAAAATTATTTTTTTTACTCTTTTACTGATATGTATCCCCTTTTCACTAGCGCTAGACCAAAGAGATTGCTTTTGCGTCTGAGATGGAGCGCCATACCTACCATCAGCTCCTTTCTTTACCGTACATATCACTGTGCTACGCATACGCTGAGTTGGCCAGGGTCGGTATCGAACCAAGTCCAACACTCTACCGACTGAGCTAATCTCCTTGGTCTAGCGCTAGTGAAAGGGGGATAGACTCCCTCGCCGATTGGCTGATATTGATTTTAGGCCACCCCGACGACTTTACTTACTTACTTAGTTATTTATCCAACTCGTTTACTACGGTTAGGATGTAACACATGGTCGCAAGTATGGGGCATCCAGCAACGATCGAACGCACTATTCAGTTAGAATGGATGTGTGAGTAACTTGTCAACCATTACACCACAATGGGACGTCCACACAATTGTAGTTGTGACACAATGACGTGGAACCATGATGGTGGTTTGAGTGATTAGTTAAGGAAAAGTTTGAGTAGTGGCGTGATCAGTAATGGAAAAATTTGAATGATGATGTCAACAAAGACGCGTGGCATTGTTTTTGATTGGACGAGAAATGGCGTGGCGAAGGGGAGAAAGGAAGAGTGTGAGGTGAGAGTATTGAAATTCAGCCTGGCCGTCGAAGAGTTTAGACGGGCTATGCGGCTGGTCTCCCCGCGCGGTGAATAGGAATCATGGGCTAGATAAAATAAAAGCTTTAAATAAAAAAAATATTGTTAATTCGATTGTCAGCCCTTAGTCAGGAGAACAGTCCTTAGTTAAGAAAAAGTTAGATATAAGTCAACCCAACTAGACAACAAGATGGCAGCCAGAGATGGTAGAAGGATCAGCAAGAAAGAAATAAGATCTCCTCACGTCTAGTATTTTCTGCGTCATTCGGACTATTGTCCCCATCTTCATTGTTATTTGTACAACGTTTCGGCCGATATACCCTCCGGCCTTCTTCAGGTATTTCTTTTCGGACTCGGGAACCTTCTCGGACTCGGGAACCTTCTTTTCGAACTCGGGAACTTTCTTGTCGTATTCGGGAGCCATCACGGAACTTTGAACCTAACCCTTTATTTATTCCACGGGGGTATCCTGTTCTCATTCCGCTAACCATAGCTGGGGTAGGAGTTGTGTTAATTAATTATTTTTCTAACTGCTTTCACTCAGAAAAGAAGGTTCCCGAGTCCGAGAAGGTTCCCGAGTCCGACAAGAAATACCCGAAGAAGGCCGGAGGGTATATCGGCCGAAACGTTGTACAAATAACAATGAAGATGGGGACAATAGTCCGAATCACGCAGATAATACTCCTCACGTCTAATCAAGTCTAATCTGTCCGTCTCTCTAATATCTCTCTCTATCCCTGAAGAACTTTCTTATCGAAGAACTCTCACTCTCACACACACCAATTAGCGATGTCAATATGGGTATGTGACACGTATTACATTTGATACCGTGGTCAACGTACTTTCACATAGTAATCAAATTCAACCCGTTTGCAACGTGTAGGATTTAACACAAGCTCGCAAGTATGGGGCATCCTGTGAGGATCAAATGTACTATTCAGTAGTAATGGACGCGTGAAACTAGTTTGCAAACCATTACACAATGGTACACCCACACAGCCGTAAGTATTTACCCAACATGTTTGACACTGGTACAATGTGACACAAAGTTGCAAGTTAGGGGCATCCTGCGAGGATCGAAGGCAATATTCAGTAGTATTAGATCTGCGAGACTAGCTTGCTAACCATTACACTACGATGTAAAGCCCACACAGTTGTAAGTATTTACCCAACACGTTTGTCACGGGTAGGATGTGACACAAGGTCGCAAATAAGGGGCACTGTTTACTCGCTATTCGGTAGTAATAGATCTGCGAGACGAGTTTGATAACATTTACACAGCAATGGGACGCCCACAGAACTGTCGGTATTTACCCAAACCGTTTGTCGCGGTTAGGATGTGACACAAGATTGCAATTAAGCCGCGTCCAGTTAATATTGAATCCGCGATTCAGTAGGAATGGATCTGCAAGACGAGCTTGCTAACCATTACACTGCGATGGGCCGCTCTATATACTTATACACAAGTAATTATATGCGTTGATTTTAGTATTTTGAAGGCCCCCCTCCTCCGCCAAAATTACGACATCATTTTTTGAACTCACTAACATAAGTACAGGGGCATGTAAGTGTTTATGAATGCATGCATGTCTAATGTAAAAAATGTGTATGCACCTGTAGGTCTGTGTTCGAACGGGGTACGTGGAAAAAAGAAAGACGAAAAAAAAAGGGGGGGTGACGGATGTTAAGCGTCATTTGATACCAGTGGGCCCTTCCCTTCAAAATGATTACAAAAAAGAAAAAGAAAATGATGTAATCTAATTTCTTTCATTTACAACCGGTCGGGTTTTTCGTTTGGCTTCTGTACCCTTGGCGTGGCCTGTAAAGATCATCGCCCTTCGTCTTTGCCCTTTCTCTTTCCGGGATTCAAACCCTTTTGGCCCTTAAGTTCGCTTGGGGTGGCTTCCAATGGAGCAGAATAAATGGGGTCTGCTTTTACTTAGTCGTGAATTATGAACTTAATTAGAAGGAAAATCTAGAACTAATTACATTCCATTTCCTCGTTCGTCCTGTTTATGCATGACAGTTGGTTGGTTAGATTTTACGGCATGTCAACCCTTGTTGGGTCATTTTATGATGAAGACGGTGTATATTCGCAGATGCAAAAACAATCTCCTTGGTCTAGTCCTAGTGAAAAGGGGATAGACTCCCTCGCTGATTGGCTGATACCTACTTTAGGCCACTCCGACGACTTGACTTTATTTCAACCAAAGATGGAACCATAACAGGTACTACTACCACTCCGGGTCATGGTGGACCTAGGGTTAATGGCAATGAAGGGGCACTTCCCACTCCCAACATCTTCAGAGAGGGGTTCTCTCCATCAAATGCAGTTTCTGTCATACCCATACTTTTGGTTTAACAGGTGTTGCATTTTTATTTTTAGTTGTTTATAGTCTATACTTAAGTCTATATACATAGTATATATACATAGTCTATATACATAGTATATATATATATATATATATATATATATATATATATATATATATATATTTAAATAAATAACAAAAGACTTATAGATCTTGCATTATAGACTATTTCAGGGAGCTTAGACAAAAATGTCTAATTCTCCCGACTCATCAGATGCGAATGATGAATTCTTTATTTTTAAGGCATTTGAAAACAGATTTTTTTTTTTTTTTTTTTTTATAAAAAAGATAAGAAATTATATATCACAGAATGATGAGAAAAAGTGAGTGGTAGTCCTTCTCATTCAGTCTGTTTAAAAAAATTTTCTGAAGTTTGAAAAAAGGAGACGGTTTTGAAATATGACATCAAATATTCTATTTTAAGGTGTGAGTATGTAGCGCTGTTAGTGTGTGTATTGAAGGAAACATTGTGCATTTTTTAGGTATGTGGTAGTGTGTGTGTGTGTATAAATTTTTTTCTGTAGCGATAAATGACAGCGGAAGTGAAACCTCAAGGTTGTGTGTGTGTGTGTGTGTGTGTGTATGTGTGCGCGTGTGTGTGTGTATATTGGTAAGAGGTAGGGGAGAGGTGTGTGTATATTGGTAAGAGGTAGGGGAGATGTCATGAAAAGAAATTTTCATGTTTCATATTAAGAGAGGAGATGGAAGTTTGGGTGTGTGTGTGGGGGGGGGGATTTAAAAAATGAAAAGATTTTTTATTTTATATTTTTTATTATTTATTTTTATTTTTTAGAAAGAGTATTGTATTGTTGTTTTATAGTTAGTACTGATTATTTGACGATTAATATATATTAATATTACAATTACGTATAAGTGAATGAATTATTGTATTATTATTATTATATTATTATTATAGTTTGTTATTTTATTATATCTAAATACATTATTAAAATTATATATATGTATATATATATATATATATATATATATATATATATATATATATATATATATTTTATTTTATTTAAAAAAATATATTATTGTTGTAAAGATAATTGTTATAGTATATTATTTATTATTTATTATAATTTTATTGAAATGTTGTTATTATTGTTATTGTAATATATATTAATATAATTATTGTTATTATAAATATTATTATTAATGTTATAATTATTACTTATATTTTTATTATTGTTGTTGTTATATTATAATTATTAGTATTATTGTTATTATAATTTTATTATCATTAAATTATTGTCATTACTATTATGTTATTATTATGATTATTCTGATGACAATTGTGTGCTAGTGAATGTTTATGCAAATAGTGTTAGTGTGGTTATAATTATGTGAAAATAATTATTGGTAAATAAGGATGTATATTTTTGATTATTATTTTTATCAGTAGTTATATTGTAATTGTGTCAATGGGGATTGTAAATGTGTGGGGGGTTTAAGGGGAAATATTGTTATATATAATTATTATCAAAAATATATTATTATTGTTGAAAAATCTTGGTTAAATGGGTAAAGTGTGATAATCGAATGGAGATTATCATGTTACTAAATAAGTGTGTGATCTAAGATAAATTGTTGGTGGTCATTCAGTAATAAATGGGGAGAGTTAATATGTAGAAATTAAATGAGATATTGTCAGATGTAGGGAATTTTATAATTCTTGAGAACAACCTTGGACAGGTAAGGTGATAGAAGGAAAAATCCGGGTCTCTGTTTGATTGTATTGAAAATGGAGATGGCGCTAGATTCTACAATTTTTCTTTTCATACATATATATACATATACACACATATATACATACACCTATACACACACACACACACCCACATACAAACCTATATACAAACACACATATACACATACATCTATGGAGTTAGCCTGTTTTCTGTAAATTATCATTTAGCTAGTACAAATTATGTATTATTTCCTCCTTATTTGGAGGGTGGACCTGCAAAAGTTATATTGCATTATGTTAAATTTGAACACGCATATATACATACATACTCATATACATAGATCCACACATAAATACGCATATATACATGTAAACAAATATATCCTGAAAATTTAAATATTATTAGTCATTATACCACTCAGACTTTTTTGGGGCTACTCCATCCATGCATATACATATCCGTATCCCCAACTACACATATGCATATCCACACACACATATATACATATATACACACCTATACCCATATACACACATATATACACACACACACATATACATACACATACATACACATGTACGTATACCCGAATATACGCATATACATACATACACATACATATACGCACATAGCCGAATATATACCCATACACATGCATACACATGCACCTGCACCAGGGAAGTAGTAATAATAATAATAATAGTAATAACAATAATATTAACAACAATAATAATAATAATAATATAGTACTGATAATAAATAAGTAAGTAAATTCAAAAATAAATAAATAAAAATAAAATTAAAACTACAAAATATTAAGCTTTTAAAAATAATGAGTAAAATCATAGAATAATATAATAAAAGAATAATAAAATAAAAATATAACCAATACAACTAAAAAATAAATAATAAAAAAATAATAAAACATATAAAAAATATAAAAATTAATAATAGAGAAACAAATGAAATAATCAAGTAACAAAAAATATCAGAATATGAAATTGTCAATTAGTAAAAGCTAAGACAAAAATAACCCATACCTACATGTACACACACACACACACACACACACACACACACATATATATACATTCACATACACACGTACATACATATCTACATTCGCCCATACATATATCCATACTCCTATACATATATATGTATACACCCTTTCTGATATTAGTAGCAATAGTAAAAGTAACTATGGGTTGCACTAGTCTATAAGGGATATACTGACATTATATCTGGAATATACTAACATTATATTTTGAATTTTGCCTTATGTCTGCACTTGGCTATCAGTTCATTCCGTTTGTTCAGCAGTTTTCTAGAGTCCTTAAACAATATTATTTCTATTTTTTCTGCTATACAAAGCGGGTATTTGTCTTTGAAGTTAGTAGCTGAGTTTGAAGTTCTGACAATTCTCCATTTAACCACCGGGTCGTTGTTTGAGTTCTTGATTGCCCAGTAGTGCTTGGATAATTCCGTTTGGTTAGATAGTGCGGGGTTGTTAAAGGAATGCCTATGGGTGTAGTACCTTTGCTTGAATGGTCCAGCAGTAATCCCGAGGTAATGCATGGTGTTTTCCGGGCTGTTACGAGCTGATATTTTGGGCTTCGTATATTATATTGCTGGCTAGACAGTTTCTATCTAAAGGGCATTGCTGAGTCTCTCTACAATTGCATTTCCCTGTGTTCAGGTTGCTGTCTCTAGTTCTGGGGCTATTTAAGTTTATATTAGTGTTCTCTTCTAGATTCTTGTGATATTCATTCAATATCTTTTTATTATGGGCATTAATTATGCTACTCATATTGGGAGTACATGAGTAGCTAATTTTGGAATCTTTTCGCCCCATCGGGTGGGGTCAGAAGAATACACCGACTGTAGCTCTGCAGAGGGGTAAAATCCTCCCAATAGGACCACCTGTTGGCCATGGGTGGTGAACCGTGATGCTCAAGGGCGGAATCTTGGTGGCTGAGCAGTCCATGACATGCATCACTTCACTTTGGTCCTTACTTAGGCTAGACGGGTGGTCGGATAGGCCCCCTTCGATCAATTTGTTGGTCACATCGAGTCTTAGCACCTATACGATTGTCCCAACCCTATTGCCCTTATGGCAAATGCCCTACCCTTTCCCTCATATATGTGCCAGTCGCTGGGAGTCTTAAACTGCATCTAATGTTGAAGTTTCAATTTTGGTACTCTGGGGAATGTGGAGAACCCCTTCATCATTATTACTCCCAGGTCCATTAAATAGAAAAAATGAGATAGAATATGTTTAAAAGATGAGTTTGAAAAAATTGAATACCAGTAATCAGATTACCCAAGCTGTACTACGCATGCGTTGAACTGGCGAGGACTGGCATCGAACTTGGAACCTTGCGATTCCCAAGTGAATGCTCGATTGATAGAGCTAAACCATCCATCTTTATTGTATAATGTTCCACTATAAATGATAAAATTCAGGAATGTTTGACTACATATAAAGAGTATACGGACTCTTTTGAATTATTGGTATAGATTCCATGCTCTAATAATACTTTATTATATAATAGTATTTGATAATTTGCTTGAAGCATTGTTAAGTAACTACGCCAACACCTAACGAAAAGACATAACAATACTATCACAGCATGCACACTATCCAACTGCCCAATAATAGATCCAAATATATGCCACAAAACCTACACCATTTATCGTTTAACTTGCTCTAAATGTCTTAATTTTTATATAGGTACAATCAGACCCTTCCACATTAGAATTAAAGAACATCTCCACACACGTGCATCCTCATTCCATAAAGATTTAATCAAATGCAAAAATAATGACAATAATTTTCCCATTAAAATAAAGACAATAATGCGCAATGATGGTAATCTCAGAATTAGAGATTGTTAATTAATATCTAAGTTCCACCCTCGCATAAACAGTAGGCTAGAATTAAACACCAAATATATCATTAATTATCATACACATTCCATAGATACATATATAAAAAAAAGAATGAAATTGAAATTGATTGAACAACTGAAATCACGTCTTTTCCGCGTGGCATTCTAACAACCCACGTGACGCGAGTTTAGGTCCAAATATATATATATATATATATATATATATATATATATATATATATATATATATAAACACAAGACTGCGTCCATTTCAAGTCTCTGAAGATAAAGATACTTCGAAATTAATTAGACATTGGACACTATTTTATATGCATTGTAATTGCCTTTAAAATATAAACAATAATATACTTTATTATATACATTTTTTTGCCGCAGCTATGGGTTAAATAGTACCACTATTTCAATACTGTAAACTTTACTTACAAATAATGCCTAATAATATCCGTTTTGATTGTATAATGTTCCAGTATAAATAGTAAAATCCTGGTATTTTTGGCTGAGAAGAAAATTTACATTTTATTTTAAAAGAAATAAAAAATAAATTGGTAGAGGCGTGCTTATTTATGGGCGATACTGTACTTGATTTGTGAAAGTTATACATGTTCATATAATGGTGATATATGTCTTGAGGGCATGTAGAACGTAATGTGATATTCTTTGGTAATTAACATAATTAATAAGGGTGGTTTCCCTTGCTTTATGGATAGCCAATATTTTAAAGTCCATAACACACGAAACGGCAAACTCTACAACTCTGAAATTGTTTTGGATTAGAGGGCGGCCGGAAAATTGGTATCTTTTTTCCCGCTCTGTCGCCAAACAAATTATCTGGTAAAACTGTACGCCATTCAAGAGACCAGATGTCGAATTGCCTGGAGGTATAGGCCGAAGGCCAGTCACCTTGATTAGATCTTCGACAGGAAGGGCGCAATGAACCTTCCCCCAAAACCCCCATCGGTTGTAAATAATAAAACCTGCTTATCGCTATAAAGTCATTACAGACTGATTCATGCCTCACTCGTCGGGATATTCTTTCTTTCTTTCTTTTCTTTTTTCTTCTTTCTTTTTCAGCTTTTCTTTTCTTTCTTTCTCCTTTCTTTCTTTCTTCCTTTCTTTCTTAACAGCTTTAAAATGCTTTTTATTTAGTTTCTTTTAACTAATTATTTCTTCCTTTCTCTCTGTTTTCCCTCCTCGCAATTTACCAATTAACAGCGTTTTTCTTTTCCGTATTTCTGGTTCTTTCTTTCTTTTCTTTCTCTTCTTTCTTTTTTTATCGCCTTTCCTTCTTTCCCTTTCTCCTTTCTTTCTACCTATATTAATTCTTTCTTTCTTTTTGCATTATATTGGTATCTCTTTCTTTCTTTCTTTCTTTTGTTCTTTCTGCATTATATTGTTATCTTTTCTTTCTTTCTTTCTTTCTTTCTTTCTTTTTTCTTTCGTTCATCACGATTCTTCCTTTTTCTCTCCCTCTCTTTCCACTTATATCCTTTCTTTCTTTCTCTCTCTCTCTCCCGCCCTCTCTCTCTCTCTCTATTTTCGTTTCTTTTCTTCCTTCCTTCCCACCCTCTCTCTCTCTCTCTTTCTTTCTATCTTTATTCTTTCTTTTTTCTTTCATACTTCTCTGTCTTTCTTTCTTTCTTTCTGTATGCCTATAGTCTTTGTTCCTTTTTTCCATTTTCATTTTTCTTTTTTTATGTTTAAATCATTTCTTTTTCTATTTAGTCCTTTTATCTTGTTTAGTCTTTTTCATTATTTTCAATTATTCCTTTATCGCCTTTGTTTCTTTCTCTTCTCCTCTATTTCTACCAATATTCTCCCTTTCTTTCTTTATTTTTTCGCATGTTATTTTCCCCCTCCTCTCTCTCCATTTCTCTATTTCTTTCTTTTTTGTTTTTGTTTTTATCAACCGGTATTCTTTTTTTAATTATTTACTTGTCACCTTTCACCCCCTCTCTCTCTTTCTTTCTTTCTCTCCCGGTTTCTTTCTATCTCTCTCGCTCTTCTCTTTTTCTTTCTTTTTCTTGCTTTCTTTCTCTCCCGCTTTTTCCTTTATCTCTCTCTTCCTTTCTTTCTTTATTCTTTCTTTTCTTTCTTTTCTTTCTTTTTTTTCTTGCTTTCTTTCTCTCCCGCTTTCTTTCTTTCTTTTTTCTTTCTTTCTACATTTATTTACTTGTCATCTTTCTTTCTTTCCCTGTCTCTCTCTATTTCCCCTCTTTCTTCCTTTTTTCTTTCTTTTCTTTTTCTTTCTTCTACCTATTCTTTTCTTCATTTATTTACTTGTCACCTTTCTTCTTTCCTGTCTCTCTCTATTTCCCCTCTTTCTTCCTTTTTTTCTTTCTTTTCTTTTCTTTCTTTCTACCTATATTCTTTCTTCATTTATTTACTTGTCACCTTTCTTTCTTTCCCTGTCTCTCTCTATTTCCCTCTTTCTTTCTTTTCTTTTCCCTGTCTCTCTCTATTTTGCCCCTTTTTCTTTCTTTCTTCCCTGTCTCTCTCTATTTGCCCCTTTCTTTCTCTTTCTTTCCCTGTCTCTCTCTATTTGCCCCTCTTTCTTTCTTTCTTTCTTTCTTTTTGCTTTGTTTTTCTTTTCTTTTCTGTTCTCTGTCTTTTTATCCTTTTCATTAACCTTTTCTTTCTTTCTTTTTTTTCTTTTTTCTTTTTCTTTTTTCAGCATGTTTTTCCAACTATTTCCTCCAATTTCTATCTAATATATTTATCCATCTATATCTATATTCATTTATTTATTTATTCAAACATTTCCATCTTTTTATATCCTCTAAATCAAATTTTGTAAAATTTATTTGGAACGAGTTTATTCGTTACTGGAAAAAATAAGGACGATATTATCTATATATTAATACGCTTATTCCTTAATCTTCCGATCGTTATCATCTTGCAACACCCTCTATTTAAAAATGAAACCGTCCAAATCATTCAAGATAATGCAAAAATGTAAATCCTGAGTATCTGGTATTGCTTATCTGCAGAATTCTTATTTCCTTTATAATATATATATTGAAAATATATTATTGAAAATATATTGTATTATTTATATATATATTGAAATATATATTGAAATATATTGTAGTGAAATATAGGTAAAATTCAATATTGAATTATATAATATATATATTGAAAATATATATTGAAAATATATTGTAGTGAAAATATAGGTAAAATTCAATATTGAATTATTGTATTACTACTTAATATATTGAATAATATATATTATTTATTTTATATAAATAAATTGAAGAAAAACATATTGAAAAATATATAAGAAAATAAATTGAAGAAATAAATTGAAGAAATATATATATAAAATATTTAAGAAAAATTATTAAGAAAAAATAACTATGCTAGTTATATCATAAATCAGCAAATGTCCGTATATATCACATAACATAACAAATAATGATAAGACTATTTAATATCTCTCATAGTAGAAATGAGGTTAAAATTAAATTAATTAATTACACATAATAATTGTTATATATTTATTCTTGAAAGGAAGTCAAATTTCAAATTGCAAACCTTTTGATGCATGTCAAAATCAGGATTTCAAAAACCAAAGGAAAACTCACTGGAATACATATTTACCAACTCCTTCGCACGAGTAGGATGTGACACAAGCTCAGTTTTCCATCTCCTAGATCAGGGATTACCAAAATATTTTTCACGGTTGATCGGATAATTAAAAAAATAACGAGGCTTGATGATTAGTATTATCTGCGTTATTCGGACTAGTGTCATCATATTCATTTTTATCTGTACAACGTTTCAGCCGAGGTACCCTCCGGCCTTCTTCAGGTATTTCTTGTCGGACTCGGGAACTTTCTTTTCGGACTCTGGAACCTTCTTGTCGTAATCGGGAACCTTCTTGTCGTAAATGGGAGCCATCACGGAACTTTCAACCTAACCCTTTATTCAGTCCACGGGGGTATCCTGTTCTCATTCCGCTAACCATAGCTGGGGTAGAGGTGTTAAGCTATGTTAATTATTATTCTATGTTACTGCTGCGCTTGGCCAGGATTGACAAGAAGGTTCCCGAGTCTGAAAAGAAGGTTCCCGAGTCCGACAAGAAATACCTGAAGAAGGCCGGAGGGCACGTCGGCTGAAACGTTGTACAGACAACAATGAAGATGAGGACAATAGTCCGAATAATGCAGATAATACTAATTATTATTGTGATCGCTTCAAATTCAACATTCTGATCAATTGTAATTTTATCAAAATCGTATATATATATATATATATATATATATATATATTGAAAATATAGGGTTTACCTTTCCAAAAATGTTTGTCTCATAACTTTTGACCAATTCGTTATTCACGGTAGTTCTTTGAAAATTACCTGTGTTTTTCAGCAGTCGTAACCAAGTGAAAATTCTGGATCGCTTAAGTAACAAGTGAAATGTTTACACACACAAAATTTTGAAACCTACCTACAGTAGTCAAGTCCATGAAGATTTAGTAAGCTTAACATGATATTTAATTTTAAATGGTATCAGAACGTCTCCCTCCATCATTTATCATTTATCATTTGCTACAGGTCCCTAACACATAAAAATAAAGTCGAAATGTACTTACTGTCGTGCTTGAACTTGGCATGTGGCCGAGGAGTTCTTGCTGGTGTACTGTAACTAATAAGAAGCTACAAATGAGGAAATATGGATTCTTATAAGAAAGTACAATGTGTGTAAGCGAGTGGGGATAAGTGACACCCGCTTACCTGAAGAGGGGGTAACTGGTCATTTAGTGAACAGGCGTCAGTTAGAGAAGAAGGAAGAAGAGTGAAAAGAAAGAACGAGGGAAGAGAAAGGAAAGCAGCAAGAGGAGACGAAAGGAAAGCAGGGGAAAGGGGGACATACAGCACTTTATGATAACGTGGAACTATTTTGCATTTTTCAAAAACAAATTAAATTTAGGTGTTTTGGGGACTGATTTTAATCGAACTTTCAGGAATTCTTACGCTCATTCCCATAAAGGTTTTAACTTAATTTGGCCAAGATTACTTATTTTTCGTCCACAAAACAAAAGCGGAGGGTTGGTAAATTAATATATATACAGGGTGTGCCAAAAAAGTATCGAGATTTTTTGTACTTTTTGAAACTTTGTATTCTGAGAAAAAATAACGTTCCAGTCATTGTTCATTTTCTATCTTGGTAAATACAGCTTCAAACCGGCACTTTTATGACACACCTTGTATTCTGAAAAAGAATTTAACGTTCCATTCATTGTTCATTTCTATCATGGTAAAAGGCTTCAATCTCGATACTTTTATGACACACCTTGTATATATATATATATATATTGTTGATTACTTATTTATTATATATTGCTCCCACTTTGGTTGAGTTCTCTTAATAGGGATTTAATTGCAAATTCACCGTTCTGGCGTCTAGCTAACCCTAGCTTTGTTTACAAATGTTTGAGGACTCTAGTGAATTCATTTCCGCTTAGAAATGTAGCGATTAAATATTCTCCTATATTTGACAGCTGCCTCTGGCCGCACGGGTATAAAGGCTTGGCGAATGAAAGTTCATTCGGGTCTCAAACCCGGCCAGGGGTAGCTGTTAAGGTATAGCCACGCTGATGAGAGGTGAAACCTCGGAACACGTGTCTGTGGATTACTTATTTATTATTATATATATATATATATATATATATATATGTTTAAAATCGAATGGCTTAAAATTACGCCATTAGATTTTAAACGTATATTTAGATCTTTATATTGAGCACTTTTAAATCGTTTTTTTTTAAATCTTACTTAACGGACGTAAATTCCACCGTCGTATGTCACCCCGCCGAAAGAAAAAAAAAACCTAAAAATCAAGAAATTAACCTAATTAAATGAAATTTTCAGTGTTGAAATATTAATGAATAAAATATATAATGCACCAGTTATTTTATTTGAAAGCTCTTACATTTTTCCAGGTCAGTTAACTTTGAACCACGTATCTTTGAGGCGTAACGCAAATTCACAAACATATGTGGCACCAAGTTAATTTACCTGTAAAAATGTAAAAGTTTTCAAATAAAATAACTGTTGCATTATATATTTTTTTCATTAATGTATCAACATTGAACATTTCATTGAATTTGGTTCCTTCCCTGATTTTTAGTATTTTTTCTTTCGGCGGGGTGACATATGATAGTGGAATTTATTAAGTAGGATTTAACCCATGCCTGTTATTCGAAGAGAGTAGATGTCATTTTCACAGCCCTATGCGACGATTTCTTGAACAAATCTAATAGAAAAGTTATAATTTATTTAGTTGGTTAGTTGGAGTTACGGCATGTCAACCCTTGGGTTATTTGTTGCTGAAAACGTTTTTGTTTTATTAATTCTTATTGGATATTCAATTTTTAAACTCATTCTTGATCTATTTAAAACAGTGGTTCTCAACCGGGGTCCATATGGACCCCCGGGGATCATATAACATTTTTTGGGACCAGGCAAGTAAAATGTCTTTAACTATAAAAATACAATGGGATTTTTAAACAACGAATGGCTATGGGGGTCATCAGAATGAAATAGGATTTAAAAAGGGGGTCAATAGGTAAAAAACGTTGAGAACCATTGATTTAAAAATACAATTGAGGCCTTAAGAGGTAGTATAACTCTAGGCCAGAATGCACTTGAAAATAATGGCAATGAAGGTGTACACCACACTCCCTCGAACTCCAGAAGTGGAACCTCACCACTAGATTCAGCTTAACGTCATACACGAGGCACTAAGATCCTCAGCCACCGTCTTCTAGCACATATATATATATGACAAAAAGGGACGAGGTTTGCCATAAGAGCAATACAGTCGGGACAATCATATAAATGCTAGGGATTAATATTGACCGGCCGATTGGTCGGAGGGGGGGCTCTCCGACTGCCTTTCTAGTAAGGACAGAAGTGGAATGTTGTATGTCATGGATTGCTCAACTACCAGGCTTCCGTCCTTAAGCATTACGGGTGACCACACATGACCAGAAGGTGGTTCCATTTGGTGTGAGGGTTTTATCGTGCTGCAGAGGTGCTGTCGGCGTATTCTACTGCCCCAACCGACAGGGCT
>CM042157.1:61439848-61442348 GCA_023376005.1 Doryteuthis pealeii
TATATACAGTCATCCACAGACACCGTATTTCAACTTTTCACGTCTTTTCATCAGCCAGATTCATTAATCTCTCGGTCGTTGACTGATATATATATATATATTATATATTTTTTATTTTTCTAAAATTTCATGGACCTTCTTTTTTTATAAAATATATATATATATACAGTCATCCACAGACACCGTATTTCAACTTTTCACGTCTTTTCATCAGCCAGATTCATTAATCTCTCGGTCGTTGACTGATATATATATATATATATATATATATATATATATATATATATATATAGTCATTCACAGACATCATGTTTCGATGTTTCAGTGGCTAGATCCAGCAACTAAGCTGTGGCGTAGTTTCGGTTACCATGATGATGATGATGATGAGATAGGAATACTTGAAACAATTTAAACGTAAAATAAATGTAAATCATTTGTATTAGATTGGAATACTTGATATAAAGTTATATCCCAAGATGTAGGAAAAACAAAAGATAACAAAAAATATGTTTAACATATAACAATATTTGTTTTATTTATTCTCACCGACCGGAAATACAGTAGGATGGGTTTGAATAAGAGCTCAACTATATACCACGTGATGTGTTCATCACAGCAGCTACGTTCTTGTGTTCTTGCTGTCTCTCTGCTTTGTCAGTGAGTATCTGTATGCCAGATCGTTAGGGGAGATAACTGTTCCTAACAATTATAAATACGTGGAAAAACTCTTGAGAAAGAACTGCATAAAAATGTAATATGAATTATAAATGTGTAATGAACGTCATTCCCTACTTCTAGACATATTAGCTCAGTCGGTAGAATGTTCGGCTAGAAACCACAAGGTTCCTAGTTCGATACCGGCACTCACCAACTCAGTGTATGAGTAGCTCAGGGATCTGTGCGGTAAAATAAGAAGCTGATGGTAGGTGTGGCGCTCCATCTCAGACGCTAAAAAATAATCTCCTTGGTCTAGCGCTACAGATAAGGGATAGACTCCCTCGCTGAAGGGCTGATACCGACTTTAGGCCACCCCGACGACTTTACTTACTTAGACATATAAACGTACAATGTATGCGATTAATATAACCTTTAGGCACCAAATAACCCTATACGGATTGACCTGTCGTTAAAATCAGTCAATCAATCATCTTAAATCCTACTCTTCGGCCGCCTGTATAATGTTATATATTTTAAATTTATTTTTTATGTGGTAAAATGTATAAATATCTTATTATAATGGAGATTGTGGGTTTTTCTGTCTGTAACCGAAACTATATTACTATACAAGTCACAATTCCCTTAGTTATTTATCTCACATTTACCATGATTTTACTTTTATTTATACCTCAATTATTAATTGTTTTACATTACTTATACTGTTGACCATATCCACATACTAATAACATGCAATTGTATTTATATATACAATAAAATAGCGGTTTACAGTATGAATGGGAAGGCTAATTTACATATTGATCTTAAAAATTTGATTTTAATAAATAAATGCTTAGTATTATTGATTTCTAACTGTTTGGTTTTATCTTAATGAATATGAGCAAAAATCTCTTCAATAAATCTTAAAAGAAATCCCTTAACAAGAAGAAATAACTAATATTATTCTTTACTTCCTATTTTAACTAAACAGTTAAATTAGGCAAAATTACCAATGACGCGAGTAAGGGAAAATGATGGAAGAGTTAGTTTCAAAGTTATTCTATTTTTCAATCATACCCCCTCTGTTCCAAAACTTTTAATCTACATTCTTATTCAGTTTCATTAGCCTTTCTAATTTAATATGATATTTTATTATATTAAAACTTAAATACTTGTACCCGGAGGGTGCATATATTTGCTAGTGTTTCTAATGAATTTTTAAATTCACGTACGATGTAAACTAAATTGATGTTAGTTGTTTTAAAATGCTCTCTGAGCACCCCAACACCCTCAAAAAAAAAGAAGAATTTTTAGGAACTTGTGTATCAGGTTTTTCAGTTTGAAACTCTAATCTCCTTCAAAGTGGTTTACTCTTGACTCAGTGAACTTTTGGCAAGATCTTTTTCTTTTTAAACAAGTTTTTTTTTTAAAAGAAGAAATACATAAATAAATGCATAAATAAAAAGAAAGAAAGAAAGAATGAAAGAAAGGAACGAAGAAATAACGAAAGAAAGAAGAAGTCTGGTGTAAATCCAAAAAGAAAAAAGTAGAGAAAGAAGAAGAAACCAAGAAAGAAAGAAAGAAAGAAAGAAATAAGAAAGAAAGAAGTCTGGTGTAAATCCAAAAAGAAAAAAGTAGAGAAAGAAGGAACCAAATAAAGAAAGAAAGAAAGAAGAAAGAAAGAAGTCTGGTGTAAATCCAAAAAAGAAAAAGTAGAGAAAGAAGGAACAAATAAAAGAAAGAAAGAAAGAAAGAAGTCTGGTGTAAATCCAAAAAGAGAAAAAGTAGAGAAAGAAGGAACCAAATAAAGAAAGAAAGAAAGAAAGAAAGAAAGAAGTAAATCCAA
>CM042157.1:61444848-61449848 GCA_023376005.1 Doryteuthis pealeii
TTCTTCTTCTTCTTCTTCTTCTTTAATTATTATTATTTCTAATATCCGGCCGGTTTAGCTCAGTCAGTAGAGAGTTCGGCTAGAAACCATCCAGGTTCCTAGTTCGATACCGGCCCTCGCCAACTCAGCGCACAAGGAGCACAGGTATCTGTTCGATGGAGGTGATGGTAGGTGTGGCGGTAATGAAAAAGGATAGACTCCCTCGCTGCTTGGCAGATACCGACTTTAGGCCACCCCGTCGACTTATTATTATTATTTGCCTTCTTCTTCTTCTACAACTTCTGCTTCATTCGACGACTGTTATCATAAATAATAATGATGCTAATAATAATAATAATAAAAATAATAATCCTCTTATTATATTTGGTGATTTTATTGCTAATGTTGTGTCTTCCAAGTGCTAAAAACGACTCACATGTGTTTCTACTTAGATTGAGTATTGTTCGACCTTCAAATCTTTCTTTAAAAAAAAAACTGCTTCGCGTATAAATCTGTAAAAGAAAGAAAACCTTTTACAAAAACATGCTATTAAATCTAACACTGAACATTCCTCACCCTTCTATACTGTTGCTCTTTGATATCACCCCACCCTCTTTCTCTGCCTTCCTGCCCCCTGTCTCTCTAGCCCCACCGCCCTTAAACTTGTATGTACGCAAAGTTAGTACAGAAAAATAAATTGAATTTAAAGTGCCGGTCAAAACGTATAAAAATTCCAAACGTATTTGAAGATGAAAAATGTAAGCCAGTCACCAGGTGAGATCGGGGTGGTATTCTGGGTGACATATGTTTGACATATGGGTGACATACGGGTGACGCAACTGTAACCAGAACATGAAATAGGGACTTTTAACCATGTTAAGCTTTACAATCTCATTTTTATTATTATTATTATTTGAATTTTTCACATCAGCGTTAGCTGATGATATTTCACTGGAGTCTGAATGACACCAAGTCTCTTCAGGTCTCCAGGACTCTTTTGAGTATTCTGGCAGATTGCAGCAGTGCAGTGTTCTGGACGGTCTCAATTCTTCTTTTGATTTCCAGATTTTCCAGTCTTTTTTTCACGATTTTTGGGACCGTTCCAAGTGCTCCAACTACAATTGGTATCACTTTCACTTTCATATTCCACAACTTTTTCAGTTCTCTGGCAAGGTCCAGGTATTTGTCCATCTTTTCATTTTCCTTCATCTTCACCATGTGATCTGCTGGGACTACAAAATCTACTAGTTGACAAGTTCTTTCTTTTTTGTTGATCAACACTAGGTCTGGCCTTCTTGCTGGGATAAGGTGATCTGTTTTTTATCTCAAAGTCCCAGAGAATTTTATGCGTTTCGTTCTCAAGAACAGATTCTGGTTTATGCATATATCATTTTGTTGTATGGTCAAATTAAAATTTTTTGCATAATTCCCAGTGGATTACCTTCTCAACCCAGTCGTGCCTAGTTTTGTATACCCGTTGTGCTAGTTTGCTACATTCGCTTGGTACATGGTTTACAGTCTCAACTCTGTCACCGCATAGTCTACATTTACTATTTTGTTGGGTCTTATCAATTTTTGCTTTGATATAGTTTGTCCTTATGACATTATTTTGTGCAGCAATTATTAGTGATTCTGTTCCTATTATTATTATTATTATTATTATTATTATTATTTCACTCCATTCGAGTTTTTCCCACACGCCTAAACCGGTGGTTCATTGGAGGCTGACTGACAGCAAGTCTCCTCAGGTCTCTAGGACTCTTCTGAGTATTCTAGCTGATCTTAACAGTGTTGTTGTTTGGAAGGTCTCGATTCTTCTTCGAATTTTCAATTTCTCCAGCCACTTTTCCAATCCCTTGCAAACCGTTCCAAGGGCCCCAATTACAACTAGTACGATCTTTACCTTAAAATTCCAAAGTTTTTTTCGCTCTCTAGCTAGGTCTAAGTATTTGTCTATCTTTTCGTTTTCTTTCACTTTAATTCTCTGATCCACCGGGACGGCAAAATCCACGAGATGACACGTTTTCTTCTTGTTATTAATTAATACTTGGTCCAGTCTCCTAGCCGGGATTAGGTGATCCGTCTGTATGTTAAAGTCCTAAATAATTTCATGCATCCCATTCTCTAGAACAGATTCCGGCTTGTGCATATACCATTTAGTAGCATGGTGAAAAATGAAGTCTTGTACAATTCCCAGTGGAACATATTTCTCCCCCAGTCGTGCATAGTCTTTACTATTTTGTGCTAGTTTGCTGCATTCGCTTGTTATATGATTAATACTCAAAGTCCTATACATTAAACAAAAAAAAACCCCAAAAACACCTTAAACAAGATCAACTTCGAATCCAGCCAACACATTCTCAAATGCCTATAATTTCCCACCAATTCTCCCCCCATTCCACATAACATTTCTTATAAAACTGTGTGTCCCTCCTTCTACTAACTCCTAATGCTACTCTGTTTAAAAGGAATCACGGAAGCATGTCACAACTCTCCACCTAAGGATGGCACTAAGTAGTGGATTCATTTACCAATTCCACCCAGACATAAAAAGATGGCCAGACAATTGGAAAATATCGAAAAAAAACCTAGTCAGACAGGAAATGTCTGTCACTTTACCCAAACATATATAAAGGAAAAAATGCTGCTAAAATATACTTCCGCACACGCACACAAACACACGCGCACCACACACACACACACACACACACACACATATATATATATGTATGTATATGTATGCACATTTATATGCATACAAACATATGTATAGACACACACACACACAACACACACACACACACATATATATATATATATATATATATATATATATATATATATATACGCACGCACTCAGACATATACATATGCACAAATTTGTATTAAAAGACACATATATATATCCACAAAGATATATGTAGATATATACACATATATGTATATATACATACATATATATACACATATATATTTACACGGGCATATATATGCACGCACATGGCATATATATACATATATGTACATACACACATATATATATATAGCTATATACACGCACAAACACACACACATACGCATATATATATATATATATATATATATATATATTTGGGAATAGAAAGGCCTTAAATACCATGGGTATCGTGATTATGGACCATTTCCACTCGAGAGCATGCTCAAGAGCTTCTTCAGATCACTGATATATTTTATTAAGGCCTTTTTATTCCCAAATAACTTTGCTCTGTTTACAATAATTAAACATTGAGCTCTCATACGGAACCTGAACTCTACAACAAACTACGGGTAGAGAATTAGGACCCACCTAGAATCACCTTGTACCAAGAAACTTGGTACCACACCAAAGAATATATATATATATATATATATATATATATATATATATATATATACGGATATTGGTGCTATATTTATAAATAAGCATATATATATATATATATATATGCATGTACAAACACACACACGCACACACACACACACACACACACATATATATATATATTTTTTTTTTTCATGAAAGGGTTACTACCATGTAAACATTGTAGTAGCATAAGTAGTTAATCCAAAAGGGCTCAATATTTCTTGTAAAATATAGAGCATTAATAGTTGTAGAAACGTTATTTCCCTACCACGGTTTCGGTGTTCTTAGTACACCGTCTTCAGGGGAACTAAGTAAATCTATGTGGCTAATGAAATATATACTCACCTGGTTTATGCTTAGAATAAAAATAAGCTTAAATCAGGCGAATATATATTTCATTAGCCACATAGATTTACTTAGGTCCCCTGAAGACGGTGTACTAAGAACACCGAAACCGTGGTAGGGCAATAACGTTTCTACAACTATATATATATATATATATATATATATATATATATATATATATATAGAGAGAGAGAGAGATAGATAGATATAAAGGTTTTACATATCTATTTATTTGATGACAAAGGAACAGTCACAACCATTTTGGTTCCATGCGTCAACAATCATCAGGTGAACGTGTCTCAAACATTTGAAACAAGTTCACCTGATGATTGTTGACGCATGGAACCGAAATGGTTGTGACTGTTCCTTTGTTTCCTAAATAGATATGTAAAACCTTTATATATTTATTTTATTATATTATATAACTGCTCTATTTTATATTGAGCACTCTACCGATAATACTGCGTTTGACACACCATTCCAGTAAAAGCTGAAACAGTGACAATCCCACACTATATAATATATATATATATATATATATATATATATATATATATATATAACCCAGAACATTTAGTTGTCAAATAAAATCGCTTTTGGCTTTGATTTGCGCTTAGTTTATTTTTCATGGATTAAAAATAACGGAAGATTTTTTTTCTAGGAGTGGCGAGTCCAGGTTTTTTTTGTCAGGAGTTGTAATTGGAATTTCCTCTAGTACAGCTAGTTTCACCTAAGATGCACCCATCAAGTATGACCTTATTGGAAGACCAATTAAAATGATGTACCCTAACTTTAAAACCTGATAGCCTAAAACCTTTTCGTAAAAAAAAATGATCTGAAAAAGACATTAATGATTTTTTATTCAACTAGTATATAACATATGGCTGTTGATTTATTAGATACAAATGGAATTTATTAAATACAAATTTAATTTTGAATATATATATTTATATATATATATATGATGTGTGTGCGCTGTGTGTGTGTGTGTGTGTGTGTGTGTGTGTGTGTGTGCGTGCGTGGATAATTGGGCAGCATTTTTTCATTCAGATTTATTTGGTTGAACAGCTCAGACATTTTTTGTTTTATAGATTCTACATCGACGGCCCATGAAGGGACTGAAAATATGTGCAAATAAATTACCTATGGGTAATTCCATGTCAAATCATCCAGACCATGTTACCCACCCCTTCAATTTACCTCAAAATAACTTTTTGCTGAAATTTTGTATAAGTGAGGATTATGATAAAGTTAACCAATCCCCAAAATTTGAGTTTCCAATTCAAAAAATTGG
>CM042157.1:61457348-61461579 GCA_023376005.1 Doryteuthis pealeii
TGCCTAATCCTATGTCGTTAATTGATCCCAAGGGACACTACTTAAGTTGAAATAGACATTATTTACATGCTAGCCTAGCCTAGATTTTTATGTTAGCCTATGTAATCGGTAAATTTGGGTAAATTAGAAAACCTACCGGTAGCCTAGCCTAGTTTATTTTATGTTAGCGTACTTAATCGGTACATTTCGGTAAATTATGACGCTTAGCCTAGGCTTCGTTTTTTTTAGTATGTTAGCCCAAGTCATCATCATCATGTCGCGCTATTAGTATGGATATCCATGACAATCTCTCGCCAACCTTTCATATCATTCATTTTCCCAGGGAGGTCCTCTGCGCAGCAACCTGCATCTTTGCTTAGTTGGTCAATGTAGGTCCTTGATGGGCGGCCCACACTAGCATGTCCGTGTGTTGGCTTCCACAGGAGAACGTCACTTATGAGCTCATCCTTGCTTCTCCAGCAGCGCCCGGCATGCCTTGTCCATCTCACTCTAATGGTTTGTGAGATGGGGGGCAGGTGGCCATATAGCTGTTTCCTCGTGGGGTGCTGCTTCCACGATTTATTCAGGACTGCACGCAGCATTCTTGTGCAGCTCCCGTCCAGCTTATTCTCAAGGCGCCTCGTTAGGGTCCAAGTGGTGTATCCGTACAGCAACACTGATACAACCACCGCTTGGAAGAAATGTCGCTTTAGCTTGTCAGTGAGATCGGATTTCCATATTACTGATAATTTGTTTGTGGCCGACCATGCTTTTCCTATTCGTGTATTTACATCGGTTTCTGTGGATGAGATATTACTACCTAGGTATGTGAATTGTTCTACTGGCTTAAGGGGCTTACCGTTGAGTGTGGTTATGTCTCCTTAAGTAATCGGTATATATTGATTAATTATGAATCTTAGCTTAGGCTAGCTTAATTTGTTTTTATGTTAGCCCTCTGAATCGGTAAATTGCAGTAAATTATGAAGCTTGGCCTTGGCTAGTGTTACAGCTTGCTTAACGAAATAAAGAACACAACAAGTAGTACAGCTGACGTTAACTGCGAGAAGTAATCACTTCTGCCTTTTTATTATTGAAACTCAAAAAATGGCCGAAACGGTGCTTCCGTTTCTTTTCAAAACAATGGCCGAAACGGTGCTTCCATTTTTTATTAACCAATATACCACAGCTAGCTAAGTTTGTTTTTCGGAAAACGCGTGAACTTGTACACTTGTTCCAATTTGTATTAACATAAACCTCTAACTTTCAATGCTTATGTTTTTAATCAAATGAGTGTGGGCCGACCAGCGAAGACGTACATTGATCAGCTCTGTGTGGATACAGGATGCTACATAGAGGACCTCCCGAGAATGATGAGCGATAGGGACGGATGGAGAGAGATTGTCATGGACATTCGCGCTGACAGCGCGACATGATGATGATGATGATGATGATGATGATGTATATTGTATTTTATAATTGCTGTTATTATTCTCTAAAAATTATATGTATCTAACTGTTGTTTCATTTACTTCTCGGGTACAAAAATAAACGTTAAATAATCGATACAACCGGGAATTAACGGTACCGCACGGTATGAATGATACAGCTGATTGTTCAGACGATGGTAATATAATATTTTATATAGATTTTTAGATTTTAAGATTTCAATATTTATGAAAAGCGACGTATCTTTGAAAGTGACGTAAATCGAAACGACATAAACAGAGATATGACTGTACGGAATTTTCATAGTTGAATTTAATGTTTGAAAAATTGACTGACTAAATTATTGGTAATAAAAAATAATAAGGTGATTAAGAAAGCCATCAAAACAAAATGCGGAGCAACAAAAAAAAAAAAAAAGTCAACAAATTTTATTCATTTATTTTTTTACATTTTTTAGATGTTTTAATAATTTTTTTACATTTTTAAGATGTGTTAATAATTTTAAACTGTAGTGGCTCTATTTCGGATGGGTCTGGCTCAATTAAATAATATTTTGAAAAAAGTGAATATTTTTAAGACGCAATGTTTATTTTCAAAATCATCCAAATTTGTATTTATGCTTTTTATTGTTATTTTAATCCAGATTTTTTACTCGTTTTTAACGAAATCATAAAGCTAAAAACAATAAAGGACCAAATGACCTTTAGGCACCCCGTTTGCGATCTCGATTCATAAGGACATGTTTTTCATTTAGACCGTCAAAATCCTGTTTTGTTAACAGACGATTTTTAGAGTTTTTTTTAAATTATAAAACTAACCCCTAACCCTAACAAACAACCGGATTTTGACGGTGTAAATGAAAAACATGTTCGTATGAATCGAGATCGCAAAAGGGGTGCCTAAAGGTCATATGGTCAACAATAAACTTTATGCGTATAAAAAAAATATTTAGCAATGATTTTTTGGAAAAAAAAGGTATTTTATTCTTTATTTCTCTGAACTTTTGAGATGAGGCTTGATAATTTGGATTATTTGGATTATTCGGACTATTGTCTCATTTTTTTTATTTTTAGCTACACAACGTTTCCTTTGACGTGCACTCCAGCCTTCTTCAGGTATTTCTTGTCGGACTCTGGAACCTTCTCGAACACGAGAATCTTCTCTTCAAACACGGGAACCTTCTTGTCTAACTCGGGAGTCTTCATGACGTAACCGGAAGTCTTCACTGAACTTCGAATCGAAATCTTTATTCAATCCACAGGGGAAGTCTGTTAAACATTTTTTAAAATTCTTTAAATCTTTTTTAATCAATTTCCTTTTTTGTTATTTTATCGTGAATAGACAAATATTAATTACAACACGGTGTAATGTTGAAATTATACAAAATTAAAAAAATATCCTATCCATATATTAATACTCGTGTTCCTTAATTGTACGACTGTTATTATCTTGCAACACGCTCTAGTTCAAAATGATACCATCCAAATCGTCCAAGATGAAATGCAAAATTTTAGCCTGATTATCTAGTGTTGCTTATACGGTGAATTCGTATCTTTGTATGTCGTCAGCTGATAATGGACCATTCTCTTTTTTATAATAAAGAGGAAGCGAAGAAAAAGGACATGCTATACAGAAAAAAATAAATGAGAGTAAGAGAGAGAAGGAGAGAGAAGAGAGAGAGAGAGAGAGAGAAGAGAGAGAGAGAGAGAGAGAGGGGAGGTGAGCGCGCGGAAGCGTAACGTTGATCAGTTTTCAATCGAACAATAAGATGAAAAGAAGTAAAGAACAAAAAATAATGAGAGAGAGTTGAATCTAGATTATCATACTTTTTACATATTGAACTATTTACAATAGCTCTTAAATAAACATATCAAACGTTGTAATAATTCAACACAGTGATAGAGATTAGTGATGTTGATGTCATCGTCGTTTGCGACGGATTTATTCTCTAACCGTCTTCTTTCTTTTCAAAATGTTTTCTTCAAACTTCAAAAAAATTCTTTTTTCGAACTTTTCAGAAATTCTTCGTATTTTAACCGCTTTGATTTAAAATACCAAAGAATTTACTCTGACGAAACCCGTTATTCCTTGTATACTAACAGATTTTGTAGTTTTCTATTATTATCTTTATTTTTTGTATTTAGAATAATATAGATAGAGTGCATGTGCGCATATATAACTCCTGGCCGAAACACGTGTTAGTAAAAATAAAATCTATTTTATACATTCAGCATTTTCTTCCTTTGGTTTTTTTTCCTTTCAATATATATATATATATATATATATATATATATATATATATGGCAAGAGGGACGAGAAGGTTCTTATCTTTGCCAGGGTATTAGTCTGAAGTAAGCCTAATAGCCCGACTGTAGTTCAAACTCGGCTCACTTGATGTTGCAGTCCAGCGTTAGCCACAACATCACGGAAACTCCACGAAAGAGTTAAATTTTAACTTGTGCGTCTGTGAAAATTTTAGACTCGTCCATTTTTTTGTTCTGTTCATTCCCACCCTATATATATATATATATATATATATATATATATATATATATATATATTATTATAATGGAGATTGTGTGTTCTTCTGTCTGTAACCGAAACTAAATCACTACTTCAAGTCACAAGTTATTCCCTTAGTTTGACGTCAACATTCACCATGAATTTATCCTTATTTTAACCTCAATTATTAATAAAATTGTTTTACATTATTATACTGTTAACCATATCTACATGCAATTGTATTATATATACAACAAAATAGCGGTTTAGAGTGTGAACGGCAGGCTAATTTGCATATTGATAG
>CM042157.1:61461679-61491142 GCA_023376005.1 Doryteuthis pealeii
CGATCTGTGCGGGTAGATAATGAGCCGGATGGTAGGCGTGGCATTCCACCTCAAATGCAAAATAATCTCTTTTGTCTTAGCACTAGTGAAAAGGGGATAGACTCCCTCGCTGTCTAGGTGATACCGACTTTAGGCTATCCCGACGACTTACTAATATATATATAAAAGTGAAGATGATTTATTAATATTTGAAAAGTATTGTTGCCGTCTAAAACGTTTCAATTATTAAATATACATTAGATAGTGTATCTATAATCTTCATCAGGACATTCAAATATATCTTGGTGATGTTGAGGTGTTTATCAAGTGATACGATAAGAGAACATTCATGCGTTTGAATTTCGTCATAATAGCATAAAAAAAACAAGCGGTTATGATAGTTATATGTTAGTTGGATTTTAAGGCATGTCAAACCTTGTTGGATTATCTAATGCCGAAGACGTTTTGTTCTATTCATGCTTGATGGGTATTCAGTTTTTTAACTTAATTTTCTAACACATTTTTTAAAACACATTTTTTCCTATATAACCCATATATTGGGAGCATAAAAATTACTACCTGGTATCACTACTCTGGCTCAAAGTTGACCAAGAATTAATGGTAATGAAGTGGTACTCCACATCCCCCAGAGCTCCAGAATTTAAACCTCACCATTAGATGCGGTTTAACTCATACCTATGACAGTAAAGACCCTCAGCCACGCCTTCTAGCATAATAGGAATAAGAAAGTGTTTGGTTTGCCATAAGGGCAATAGGGTTGGGACAGTCGTATATGTGATAGGGCTTGACGTGACCATTCGATTGATCGAACGGGCCTCCTGATCGCCCGTATTAAGCCTAAGTAAGAACCCAAAGTAGAGTGTTGCATGTCATGGATTGGCCAAGCCACCAGAGGTCTATCCTTAAGAATCGCGTGTCGCCATTCACGGGCTAACAAGTGCCTTATTAGGGTGGGATTGTATCCTTATGCAGAGGTGCAGTCGGTGTATTCTTCTGTCCTAGATTACAGGGTGGGGTGATGATCATAGATACACATTCAATATATAATGACGAAGATAATATATATTATATATATATATATATATATATATATATATATAATATATATATGATCCTCTGTTTACAAAACTGGATCTCTCTGGTGATCGTAAAATATAGAAGCAAATGTATGTATATTAATGGTTTATACCCTTTACGGTAGCTGCTATTGTCCGAAGAGGTTAACGATTCCAGTCGGATTTCGCTCCTGGTCAGAGAGTAGTTGTTGTGTATAGCCACACTGGAATGAAAACGTCGAAACACGGTATCTGTGGAGGACTATATATATATATATATATATATATATATATATTTGGGAATAAAAAGGCCTTAAATACACAATGGGTATCGTGTTATGGACCATTTCCACACTCGAGAGCATGCTCAAGAGCTTCTTTCAGATCACTGATAATTTTATTTAGACAGGCACATTGGCCAAACTCTTTTTATATTCATACATTATCCCCCTCATTTAGGGGTGGTCATATTTTATTCTTTCTATTCAAGTGCTTTTTTTATTGGTGTAAATTTTTTTTTTTTTTTTTTTTTTTTTCCTTTGGTTGGTTGTGTTTTATTTTCCTTTGTCTGCTAGTCTCTTTGGTAAATTCCTAATTTTTTTTTTGAACTGACCAACAGGATTTTATTTACCAAAGAGACTAGCAGACAAAGGAAATAAAACACAACCAACCAAAGGAAAAAAAAAAAAAAAAAAATTTACACCAATAAAAAAGACACTTGAATAGAAAGAATACAATATGACCACCTCTAAATGAGGGGGAAATGTATGAATATAAAAAGAGTTTGGCCATGTGCCTGTCTAAATCAAATATCAGTGATCTGAAGAAGCTCTTGAGCATGCTCTCGAGTGGAAATGGTCCATAATCACGATACCCATGGTATTTAAGGCCTTTTTATTCCCAAATAACTTTGCTCTGTTTACAATAATTAAACATTGAGCTCTCATACGGAACCTGAACTCTACAACAAACTACGGGTAGAGAATTAGGACCCACCTAGAATCACCTTGTACCAAGAAACTTGGTACCACACCAAAGTATATATATATAATATATATATATATATATAATAAGTAATCCACAGACACGTGTTTCAAGGTTCACCTTTCATCAGTGTGGCTATACCGTAACAGCTACCTGTCTTTAATAAACGAAACCATTTAAACGCCGACAATAATTTTCAAATATTAATAACCATCCTCATGACTCTTATTTACACATATATTTATTACTTTTATGCACAAACACACACACGCACACACACACACACACACACACACATATATATATATATATATATATATATTATATATATATTATATAATATTTTTATATATAAGTTGAAAATAGAAATAAATCAGACGATATCCTGAAGGGAAAAATGAATAAAGGAAAGAAAATATTGAATGGATGAAATAGATTTACTAACCCGTGTTTCGACCAGAAGTTTGTTCATGTACACATGTATTCTATTTATTATTTTGAATATAGAATAAAATAATAATAATAGAAAATTATAAAAATAACGGCCTTCATCAGAGTAAAATGTTTGATATTTGATGTTAAAACGGTCAAAATACAGAGAATTTTGAAGATTTTGGAAAAAAAAATTTTTTTGCTTTGTGATGCCGTTATTCTTTTTTATGCTTAAAGATTTTATAATTTTCTATTATATTATTATATTATTATTATTATTATTAATTATTTTATTTATATTTAAAATAATAATAAAAGAATACATGTGTACATGAACACCTGCCGAAAACGTGTTAGTAAATCTATTTTATCCATTCAACATTTTCTTTCCTTTATTTATTTTCCTTTTCAACATATACATACATATATACATATATTATAATATATGCAAGTGTGTAAAAAAAAGTATCGAGATTTTCGCTACTTTTTTGACACACCTTGTATTTTGAAAAAATTAACGTTCTGTTCATTCTTTAATTCTATTTCGGTAAAATACACTTCTAAAATCTGTACTTTTTGACACACCTTGTATTCTGAAAAATTAACGTTCTGTTCATTCTTAATTCTATTTCCGGTAAATACATCTTTAAATCTGTACTTTTGACACACCTTGCATTCTGGAAAAATTTAACGTTCTGTTCATTTCTTTATTCTATTCCGGTAATATTGCACTTTTTGTACCTATTCTGAAAAAATTAACGTTCTGTTCATTCTTTAATTACATTTCGGTAAATACACCTTTTAAAATCTGTACTTTTTGACACACACTTGTTATTCTGAACAAATAAACGTCTGTCATTCCTTTAATTCTATTTCGTAAATTACCATCTTAAAATCTGTACTTTTGACACAACCTTTGTATTCTGAAAATTAACGATTCTGTTCATTTTTAATTTCTATTCTTGGTAAAATACGCCTTTAAAAATCTGTACTTTTTGACACACCTTATATTCTGAAAAATTAACGTTCTGTTCATATTTTAATTCTATTTTGGTAAATACGCCTTTCTTTAAATCTGTACTTTTTGACACACCTTGTATTCTGAAACAAAACACACTGATGTTACCATTTACTTGTTCATTCGTATACAGCTTCAATCTCTATACTCTTTTGACACACCATTGTATATACACCTTGTCGGCTGGAGCTGTAGAAAATTACACCCGACTGCACCAGTGCCACTAACCGAATTTTCATCCATGGCTTTGAACACGGCCTCGGAATCCACGACTTTAGGTCTACTTGACCTTGCCTAGTCGTCAAGATTCTTGCAGACGAAGCGAAATTTCTTGAACCATCTGTTTATTGTACTGTGATTAACCTCGGCTTCACCTTTCACACGACATATGGTTCCGCGGCGTTATGGCCCAGTTTGAACTTAAAAAATTCCATAATTTGACTAAGTTGAATCTGTGCGGTTTTCAAATCACACATTGAGTGAAGCAATGCACAATAGGGTAGGTTGATTTTTCACTTTTCTTGAAATTTAAAATTTGTAATTTATGAGGAAGTGCGTCCCGGTCTCTTGCCTCAAAAACCGCTACCCGGTGACTATCAAAATAACAACCCCAGCTCGTCGTAATTCTTGTTTATTTATCGTAATTTGTCGTAATTCTTGTTTAGATATGAAGATGGATATATAGTTTGTAATAGACTGAGATAGATAGATAGATAGATAGATAAACAAACAAAATATATAGATAGATACGAACAAATGGAGATAGATAGATATTTTCGACAAGTAAATGTATTTGGGGGGGGGGGGGTCGCTTTCTTTTTTTTGTCATAATTCTTGTTTATTTAACCTAAAAACAAGACATTAAACAAACATGAATAAAAAAAATCTTAGTATTTAAAGTAATATAGATAAATATGAACAAATTGAGATAGATAGATGGATAGTTTTGAATAGACTGAGCTGGGTCGTTATTTTAATAGTCACCGGGCAGCAACTCTTGAGGCAAGAGACCGGGACGCACTTCCTCGTAAATTACCTTAAAATTCTCTCAAACAGCGAAAGTTGTATGTTTGGATAATAAATACTGATACCAAAAACTAGATCTGAATCAATGGGCGCCCCATACTTCTGGCCTTGTGCCACATCTAAGCTAAGCTTAGTAAATAACTATATGTATTTACCCAAACCCTCCGCATGAGTAAGATGCGACACAAGGTTAATTTCTAAAACGAAGTTTAACAGGTTTGAATTCAGAGTTTTCTTTCTCCTAGACTGGTTGAAAGAGGCAAGTCTGCCCTTCTATTTACCCATATCTGGATTAAATGATGATATAACAATGTAAACAGTGGCAAGAAAGATGAGACAACATTTTAAATTGTGTACGTTCAAATACCTATCGCTACAAACGGCAACAAAAAGGTCTTGTTATTGGCATGCCAGGATTAGCAACATCGATATCGTAAAGCGGGGACCCTGACGAAAACTACCAATAACTACCAACGTTTACTGGCCCTACACTTGAAGAAAAGTTTTTCTTCTCCTAGACTAGTTGCCTAACCAAGGTTAAGAGCCTAGTCCATCCTACTATTTACTAATAGCTGGAGGATTTACGTCAATTTATTTTACAACATGCATATGCTTTTACGCATCCTTTTTAAATTCAGTACTGCTAATAAACTATTTTAATATATATATATATATATATATATTATATATATAATATACCAAGCCGTATACACGAGCAGTATGCGACACAAGGTCAATTTCTTTAACAGGTTTGAATCCAGAGTTTTCCTTCTCTTTAGACATTCTCTCTTTCTTCTCTCTCTCTCTCTCTCTCTCTCTCTCTCTCTCTTTATATATATATATATATAAAGAGAGAGAGAGAGAGAGAGGAGAGAGAGAGAGAGAGAGAGAGAGATCCAGTGCTAGGGACCATGAGACCCTAGCACCGGCCCTACACAAGTGCACCAGACATTTATATTACAGGTATCGGCTTCACAAGATAACATGAAAGTATAATAGTACATGTTGGTTTTTGTTGTGTCTAATTTTCTTCCGTTATTTTCTTCTTTTTTTTCTTCTTTTTTTCGTACAATTTATCTGTTTGCAACCGTTTTCAGCGTACATTTTTAATTGAAATAGTTTTGTAAAACCAGCTGCGGTCTCAGTCTTGACCTCCCTACCCCGGGTAGACGAGTACTTTAACAAACATGCACCCTCACACGCACAAGTGCCTACTTGTACTGCACGTGGTGTAATGGTTGAAAATGGACTTAACGCCCGAGTTCAAATCCTGGTCGAGGCTGGTCGTATTTCACATAGCGCCAATACCTTTGGGAACGGTATGAATCCAACTATTCTCCTTACAGCTACGGATGAATTGTAGTACAGACTGTATTCTTTAACTTTGGATATGCAACCAGCCTAGGAGGAAGAAAACTTTGAATTCAAACCTGTTAAATGTTTGAGTTTGAGTTTTGACTTTGAGTTTTGTTTAACGGCGTATCAAACTCTGTGGGTCATTTAATGCCAAAAAAGGTTATTTTGGATTTCAGTCTTTAAAGTAGTGGTTCTATGGAGGTATTCGGTTATGTTTTGTTATATCTTGTTGAAAAGGTTGCTTTTTTTTAGAAAATTTAAAATGTTTTTAGAGTTTGTATTCTTAAAGATGTCTCTCAGGTTTCTTGCTTGATAGTAATTAGTGCGGATATGTTTAAGGCTGTTACAATTTAGAAGGGTATGCTTGGTTGTAAGTTGTACTTTGAAGAAATTAATCTTGTGTCAAATACCCATGCTGAGATCAGCCTATCGCAACACCAACTACAATGGTTGGGTCACACCATCTGCGTACCTGCAGACAGACTTTTCCGTAACATACTTTATGGTGAACTCACAGATGGCACACGGAGGACAGGAGGCTGCCAAAAGTGGTTCAAAGACCATATTAAGACAATGCTGAAGATATTCACCATCACACCTTCAAGCGTGGAAGATCTGGCCTCCAACAAACAGCGTTGGCGAGACGTCTGCCGCTCAGGAGCTAAGCAGCTCAATATCGAGATTAACAGCGCTGTAGAGCGGTGACGCCTTTATCGTCATGAAACACCAAATGCAGATGGGAATTTCCCCTGCAATGAGTGTGAACGCATCTGCAAACCCAGAATTGAACTAACGAGCTACGAGAGGGTCCACAACTGTTGAATACATGGAGTGACGTCATCGTCGTCTGCGACGGACTTCTAAAAAGGAAAGGAAGCTGAGGGGTTTGTAAATGTATATGATGAGACTGCCAGGTAGCTGAGTGTTCTGTGAGTTGGTTAGTAAAATGTCCCATGATATACAACACTTTACCACGGCTCTTGCTTCGTCAAAAAGGGCAGTCAGAGCAGCCGAAACCAATCAATCGGTTGGTCATGTCAAGCCATAAAAAGTATATGATTTTCTTAACCGTATTTTTCAAACTACTCTTATGGCAAACACCCAACACATTATTCAAGTGAATAGAATAAAACATCTAAGCTTCTTTAAACCTTAGAATGACCATTAAAAAAGTGACCATAAAAGAGTACGAAATTGTAATCTTAGTAAGGATGAACCATTAAAACTTATGGTCATGTAAAAACTGCTGGAATATCACGGTGTGTACATAAATGTTTTCTCAAACTTGAGTTCTTTAAAAATGCAGTTTGGCAAAATTCACAAGAAAATGGTTTCTTTCTTTTTTTTTTATTTTCCTTTAACAATTTCTATAATCCAATGGGCCCCGGGTTTAACACTTGATTCCTTTATAAATAATTCTTGTATCCTAAGGATCGTTTTATGATGGAGCATGTTCCTTTGATAGCTGCTATTTGTACTTCATAGCACCTTGGTTTACCTGGTATTGATCCAAGGTATCTTTTTTAAGTTTTGCTTCATCAACCCAGTTACCTATATCACAACTGGTATGATATCTATTTCTTTCAATCACCAAGTTGTTTTTAGGTCATTCTTGAGGTCTTGATATTTTGTGATTTTTCCCTATCAGCTCTATTGAGGCCATAATCATTTGGGATATCCACATCAATAATGAGAGCAGATTCTTTTTATGTTTATTCCAGATGACAATATCTTGTTTAATGGCTTTGTCTTGTATATGTCTGTCTGTCTGGATTACTTTATCATAGAAAACAGTCACCTTTCCATTTGTTGTTATTGGTGGAGGCTCATGTTCCTAGATGTTCTGTGATCTCTCAAGCTGCATTTCTTCACAGTGAAGATATTTGCATACTTTGTTATGACGGGCATTGTAGTAGCCATCTGCCAAAAGGATCTGGTAACCAGACATTAAATGGCTTGGACTTTCCATGGCTGAGTGGCAGAATCTACATTGATCATTTGTTTTGTATTTCAACCATTTTCTTGAATCCATTTGTGAGTTGGTCCTGGTCTTGTCCGGCTATAATGATTCGTTCCTCATCAAATGGTAGCTTGCCACTCTTGAGCCATTGCAGTGAAGCCTCCTTGTCTATGTATTTCTGGTTAAGTTTTTCCATAAATTTCCCTGCTCTCTTATTTTGTCGCCATATTTCTTTCTTGATCGCCGTTCCCGCTTTGAATGCTCCTCCCTCCGCTTTCTTGCAATCAGGGTTGCTGGGTTGTTGTTGTCCTCTGTGATGTTCTTTAATGTGTCTCCACTGAAGTTTTCTGCAAGTCTGTTGTGATAGACATTTATTTTGATGGTCATTTACCATTGAGATTGTTTTTTTCCATCGAACTTTTGATATAATATTGTGGCTTGATATGCATGAGACCTAAACCGTCCGCTCTTCTTGGTAGATATATCCTGTCCATGCACTGATGTCGGTAGGTAACTTTATACAGGGTTTGCATTTTCCTAGTTTTGGTATCAAGCCTATTGATGTAGCATTGAGAACATTCAATAATACCAAAACCATAGGAAATAACAGGTATTGCAATTTGGTTGATGGCAATTATTTTATTTTTGGGCGTTAATCCCGATTTGAGGATCTTTTTAAGGTGGCTGATATATTCCTTTTCTGTCTTTTCTCTCGGTTCAACCATTACATTCTCTTCAATGCCAAGGTATTTGTATGCAACATCTTCTCGCAATTCTTCAACATAGCCATTATCCAGCTTAAGATGTTCTGCTGTCATTCCCCCCCTTTTTATAGTGCATTTAGCACATTTTTCATATCCAAATTCCATGCAGATGTCTTCTGTGAAATTTTTTACCTTTTCTATCAGAGGGACAAGTTGTTTTTCTGATTCTGCATAGAGTTTGAGGTCGTCCATAAAGAGTAGATAGTTCACTTTTTTATTCACTTCTATCTTTCTGTCTTTACGGGCGTTGTATCCAGTTTTGCAGCATTTAAGAACTTTGCTGAGTGGATCCATAGTGAGACAGAAAAGAAGAGGTGATAGGCTCTCTCCCTGGAAAATACCTCGTCGGATCCTGATGTCTGGGGTCTGTATTTTTCCTTCCAAGTGATACAATGTTGTTGTTTGCCATCTGGCCATTTGTTTCGGGAGGAATAATCTTATGTCTTCATGGGCATTGTACAGTTCCAAACATCGGAGTATCCAGGAGTGGGGCACACTGTCAAATGCTTTTTTTTTTATAATCGACCCACATAATATATAAGTTTCTTTGCCTCTTTCAGCAATCCTCCAGGATGGTCTTGTTTATTAGTAGATGGTCTTTTGTGCCAATTTTCTTCTGGTCCACCAATTACAGTGTTTTTCATTCTTTTTTTTAAAGTGTGAGATAAACTTGTGAGACAAAATGTGAATACCAAACGAGAATAAATTAAACAAAAACGTATTCGACATAAAATAACCCAAAAGTTGACACACCGTAAAATCCAACCAACCAGCCAACCAGCCAACCAACCAAAATGAATTTTCTCAACCGTTTCACTTTCGTTTTTATTTTTGTTTTGTTTTTTTGTTTTCTTTTTCTTTTTGGTGGGCGGTGTTCAGTAAATTGTTATATCTTGAAAATAAGACCATTGTCTTGTCTCGCGGCATATCTCTCCGAAAACCCACTGTTGTTTAGTCAATCTACCACTATTATATTTTCGTCTTAAAAAAAATCATCTTTCTTCAATCACTACAATCATATCAGGCCCTCCATTTACAGTGTTTTTTCTTTTTAAAAGTATCAGCATAAACTTCTCTTAATAAGTTTCTCCAGGCGTAAATAGATAATATGACCTGCCAGTAAGTTCAGATGACATCTTCCTGTTCCTGATTTCAGGTACTCCATACTCCCAATAGCTCCAAAATTGGAACTTCACCAATGCAAATGTAGTTTAACGTCATACCCAGGACACTATGACTCTCAGCCATTTATAGTGTTTTTCTCATTTATAGTGTTTTTCTTTCGACGGAGTGTGCTCTAAAAGTGACACTTTCAATCAAATTCTCAACGATATAGATGATTCCTAATAAAAGTATTTTTCAAAAACCATCTGTCATATAACAAAAAAAAAAACAAAAAAAAAAAACAACAACAATGAACAAAATCAAAACGATAATAAAGCTTTCATTATTATGTAACATTCTCTTACACAAATTAGCTTATTTTCAAGATCGGCCATAATTTAGGATTGATCCAGAATGAGTAAGTCAGAATATGCCACTGTCGTTATTTAGCGTATTTGACGGCATATAGGACGCACCTTTCTTTCCAAAATTTTGACAAAAAATCGCCCTGCATCTTATACCTCGTAGATGAAGTTTGAGACCTCCCGTAGGCTTAGGTTAATCCTCTCTATGATGCTCTTTAACACAGCTTATGCTCAGTACTTTTACCTACCCTAAACTCCATGCATCCTTATTTTATTGCTGGTATTGTTATAATCAAGGTTGACAGGAGCGTATGGTGGCGAAGATAACACTATATGCTTAAATATACTAAACACATTTTTTCCTGAATCTGACCTGCTGATATGCCCGTGCGTCTTATATGCCGTCAAATACGGTAATAAGCTTTGATTATTTTTTTTATTGGCATTTCAGTCTCGGAAGACTATAATATACTTTTTTGTGTCCCTGAAGTTACAGTGCCTCCTCTGACTGTGAAGTCCAATGTTTGAAAAACATTCTCGACCACAGATGTCGCATTTGGAGGCTGTCACTGAAGATGTTGATGTGCCGGTGCTTTGTTGCTGCTGCTTTGTTCTGGACCTCTTAACTTCATGGTGTTGCGCCAGGGTGACTTCAGACATGAACAGTCCTCTACGGAAAGCCTGTCGCCACCGACAGCGGCCATGATCCAAATTTCAACAGCTGAAAGGGACAATGCCAAAGCACCTGAGATCATTCTTGCAGACATCCTTGAAACGCAGATGGGGGCGACTAATCTGTCTCTTACCAGACGAAAGCTCTGCATAATGGATATCCTTCGGGATTTGTCCATCATTCATCCGGCGGACATGACCAGCCATCAAAAATTAAACTGACACAAAAAAAACCCACAAATGTAAAACAAAAGACAAAAAAAAATGTAAAAAATAAAAAACGCAACAAAAACAAATTCAAAAGAAAAACAAAAGACCCCAACAAAACGAACCCCCCCCAACCCCCCAATCCCAAAAGAAAACAAAAAACGAAGGCAAAACGCCAAAAGCAAAACAAATATACAAAAAATATAAGAAACAAAGAAAACAAAAACACAAAAAACAAAAAAGAAAGGAAGACAACCCCTCCCCTAAAAACTTCAAAATAAACAAACAAAATATACAAATAAAAAAAAACAAAACCAGAAAAAAATAAAAAAAAACAATCAAACAAATAAAAAAAATAAAAAAACAAATAAAAAAAATAAAAAAACAAAAAACAAACTTGCACGCCAAATTATCGTGCATCGGTCCTGTATAATAAAGTCGCCGGGTGGTCTAAAGTCGGTATCAGCCAATCAGCGAGGGAGTCTATCCTGTTTTCACTAGCGCTAGACCAAAGGGATTGTTTTGGCGTCTGAGGTGGAGCGCCACACCTACCATCAGTTCATTACTTTACCGCACAGACCCCTGTGCTACTCATACGCTGAGTTGGCGAGGGAGAGCCCTGTTATTAGTTACTTGTAACCATTAGTCAATTGAAAAAATATTAGCTCTAAAGGACCGGTTTAGCTCAGTCAGTAGAGCGTCCGCCTAGGAAGCACAAGGTTCCTGGTTCAATACCGGCCCTCGTAAACCCAGCGTATGTGTTGAATAGAAAAGAATGAGTTTCAAATAGATATCTTTAAAAGATGAGTTAATAAAGAACATTTGAATACCCATCATGAATTAATGAAACAAAACATATTAGGCATAAAATAACCCAACGGGGTTGACATACTGTAAAATACAACCAGATTTATGACGGGAAATAGGAGGAATAATTACTGTTGAGTTTGATTCTCACTGAGTGTTCCATATTTCTGGCATTGTTCTAAATTGGACAATCCTTAAAGAGTTTTAGAAGAAGAAAAAAAAAGAGATAGAAAGAAAAATAAATCCGTTATATCGAGGGTTTCTTATAGAGAACGTTTGCGATGGTTTACGTGATTGTGTGACGCGATTTCACTCGACAGTGTGTAACTTCTGAGTCAGACCCAGACAAAAGCGCCCGGTGTGCGTGAGGGGGGGGGGCTAGGAAGGAAATAGTCAAAAATGGTCGACATCCTCATTTGCCTTTGTTTATTTATAGTTATTCTTTTTGGTTTCCTTGTTCAAATGTTTTCTGACTTAGACAAAAATCTTCCGCCCTGCCCTCCTACCATCGAAGCAGCTGTAGTTGTCATACAAGCGAATTAACATACGTGGAGAATAACGCCTTTTCCATACGAGACTTATAAAAGCAGACCTTACGCGCCTCCGTCGACAATATCAGAGGTTGTGGTTGCTTGGATTTTGCGGCATGTCAACCCTTGTTGGGTTATTTTATACCGTAGATAGATTTTATTGAACTTTGGTCTTTGCTGGTCTTCAACTATTTTTCTTTCTGAAACGATGTGAACTCGGTCGTTATACAAACAAACATACAGACAAACAGGATCTTTCTTATATATATATATATATATATATTATATATATATATATATGTGTGTGTGTGTGTGTGTGTGTGTTGTGTGTGTGTGTGTTTATTTAGGTATAAGTATCCGTTTGTGGAGGTACATTTATCAAGTTGGGCATTAGAGCGATTGTATTAAAGAAATTAAAAATATAAGAAACTCAGTTGTTTTAGAGAAGAGTTTCGTTTATTTAGTAAATTTTCATGTAGAATTAAACAATTAACAATTTTATTAATGATCTTTTCAAGGTTTCTGGCCAATTTAGATTCTAGAACATTTTTTTAATAACTACTTTACTTTAGTGTTTTTGGTCGAAATACGTATTGAAAATTTAGCCCCCCCCCTTTTTAAACGGAAGAAATTTTGATGCATAATTTTTTTTTTCTAATTCAGATTTTTTAAAAAAATTATTTTTTATAAAAGTTTAAAGAAAAGGAGAGGTGCTTCCGCACCGAAATTTTGGCCATACCTACAGTAGTTAGTGCTTTTTTTTTTAAAGATAATTCCAAACAGGGGCCGGCTTAGCTCAGTCGGTAGAGCGTTCGGCTAGAAACCACAAGGTTCCTAGTTCGATACCGGTCCCCGCCAACTCAGCGTATGAGTAGCACAGGGATCTGTGCGGTAAAGTAAGGAGCTGATGGTAGGTGTGGCGCTCCACCTCAGATGCTAAAACAATCTCCTTGGTCTAGCGCTATTGAAAAGGAGATAGACTCCCTCGCTGACTGGCTGATACCGACTTTAGGCCGCCCCGTCGACTTTACTTACTTACTTAAATATGAATGAGTGAGTTCAGCGCGTATAAATGAGTAAATTAAATGCGTCGAGAATAACAGTAAAATGAACTTACTATGACATTGTGAATTAGCAAACATTTGGGATTATCATTTAATAATGACAATGAAGGAGCACTTCACATTCATCAGAGCTCCAGAACTGGAACCTCACCACTAGATACAATTTAGCGTTATACCTAGGAAACTAAGACCCACAAACACCGCCTTTCAGCACAAATGGTTGTGCGTTTGCCATTAGAGCAATACAGCCGTGCCAATCATATAGGTGCTAACGCTTGATATGACCAGGGAACAATGGTGATGATGGTGTGCTCCACATTCCCTAGGCATCCACAACTGTAACCTCACCATCAGATAGAGTTTAACGTTATTCCCACGAGATGAAGACCCTCAGCCACCACCTTCTAGCACTCATATGATAAAAAAGGGTTGGGGCATGCCATAAGGGCAATAGGGTCGGGGCAATCATATAGGTGCTATGGCTTGACATGACCAGTCGATTGATCGAAGGGAGCCCGTTTAGCACAAATAAGTGCCAAAGTGGAGTGCTGCATGTCATGGACTGCTCGGTCACCAGAATTCCGTCCTTAAGCATCACGGGTCGCCACTTCTGGCCAACAAGTAACCCCATTGAGGAGGTCTTACTCCTTTGTAGATGTGCAGTCGGCGTATTCTACAGTTCTAGTCAACTAGGATACTAGAATTAAACGTTAACTTTTGAATTTAAATATTATACATCACAAAACATTTGGCATTGAATAACCCATAAGAAGTTGATATGCCGTTAAACAAATACACCAAATAAAACCTATAAATAGTTATGCTTACAATCAAACCTTTAAAAATGAATAGATTTCCAGCATTAAATAACCCATAAGGAATTGATATGCCATCAAATAAATCAACCAAATAAAACCTATGAATTGTTATGACTACAATCAAATATTTAGACATGAATCACATTTCAGCATTAAATAATCCACAAGGAGTTTATGTGCCATTAAACAAATAAAACAAATAAACCAACTAAACATAGAAATATATATAAACTATAAATGTGTGTTTCTCAACGTCTTTCGTAATGACGATCGACGGCTTTTGAATCCTGCTGCGTCAGCAAGTGACTCTTGACGATGCGAGAGAGAGAGAGAAGAGAGAGAGAGAGAGGAGAGAGAGAGAGAGAGAGAGAGAGAGAGAGAGAGCAGGCTTTGGGATCCTAGCTCTAAATGGAGGTTCACAAAATGAAAACAGTGACAAAATGGCGGCCGCTGAGTTCAAGTTTGAATTTGGGAAACAGAGAGAAGTCGGGTGCGGTTAAATCAAGTAAACAGGGTTCAATAAGTCCGAAGATATGATCTTGAATAACAACAAGACCCACATCTGATTTTTGACCTGGTGCATTATCTGGGTAAAAGACTACCGATCTAAACAAAAATGGTTATCACTAACCCAGGTTCGAATCCTGGTCACGGTACCAAATTTGGTTTTATGCTAGTCACTGTACTTGATGAGATGACTTGGTCTAAGTTTCGGGATTACCACATGTAGCTTTAACGAAGTTGCATCAATTCTAAGTTATGTAGTTCTTTGAAAAACACATCAAGTACCATGTTTATCATAGGACCTCACCCCTAGAGCCATATTCTTTATTTTTCTCACTATCTTCTGAGACTGTCTCAAGATATCAGCACAGTAGACACCAGTGAGAGTTTGACCATTTGCCAAATAATCCACTCGCAGAACCCTTCTACATCTCCTAAACAGGGGCCATCACTTCCCCTTGTATAATCATCAGTAATATTTCAATAATGCTTGCCCAGCCTCATGGTTATGTATTGGAGAAAAATTCAAAAGGTTAAAGAGGGTTAAGAAACAATAAAATTATTTCCCGCAATTTAATATCTGTTTTGTTTTTTGTTACCTAAAACACGTTCTATTTGAAAATTTAATCCTCCCTGGATTTGTTGGTTGGATGGATTTTACGGCATGTCACCACTTGTTGGATTATTTTATGCCGAATATGTTTTGTTTTATTCATTTTTGATGGGTATTATTCATTCTTGATGGGTATTCAAAATATTTTTAACACAATTTTTAAACACAATTTTTAAAAACTCATTTTTTCTATTTAATCCATAGATAGGACCCTAACAGGTACTACACTCTTAGTTTAGAGTGGAAATGGGAGTAATGGCGATGAAGGAGTACTCCACACGCCACAGAGCTTCAAAATTGGAACTACAACATGAGATGCAGTTTAACGCCCTACCCAGGACACTAAGACCCCTAGCTACCGCCTACTATCACATATATGATAAAAAGTGTTGGGGTGTTTGCCATATGGACAATACGACGGTACAATCATATGGATGCTAGGGATTGAAGGGACCAACTGATTGATCGGAGAGGGCCTCTCTGACCGCCAATCTAGCCTAAGTAAGAGCCAAAGTAGAGTGTTGCATGTCATAGATTACTCATCCCCCAGGATTCCGTCCTTAAGTATCACGGGTCGCTTCACACAGCTAGCAGGTAGCCTCACTGGGGGGGGGGTATTTTAACCCTCTGCAGAGGTGTAGTCGATGTATTCTTCTGCCCCCACCAAGGGCGAGAATTCGTCGTGACTTTCCGAACAGCTTAATACGTTAAGAAAACAAAACACCAGGGGAGTAAATGCAAAAAATGCCTATATTTAAATAAATAGATACAAAAAAGAAAGACGAAAACAAAAAAAACAAAAAAAAAGGAAAAAAGGAAAAAATAGATAAAAAAAGGAAGACGAATGTCGACATGTTTAAGTAATTATCTCCCTTTGCCATATGTTGATGACGTCTACGTTACTAGTTTTGCTATTGATGCATAGACGTTAAAAAAAGACAAAGTCTTATTTAATTGTTGCAAAAATGGCGTTGATACATTCTGCAGGCTTTCCCGCCAAAAAACAAGTGGTAAGCGTTTTACAACATTTTGCTTGCAGTCTCGAAATCCATTCGCGTATTTTCGCGCTTTCCAACGAGACATCAGTCATTGAAACAAATGCAATGCAAAACAAAAGTAAACACATAAAGTATATCCTCCCTTCCCGCTCTTTCTCTTTCGCTGTATACGAATGGCGGTAAGGCAGCCGCCATTTTGAAAAAAATATTTCTAAAAGATATTTCTAAAGAATACGTTGGAGAAAGGCTGTTGAGCAGATACGGAAAAGCTATTGTCAGAAGAACGTTCAGTCAAAACAGCAGGCGTGTTTATTCTTTTAAAGCGTCTTTGTCATGGCAAATCGACTGTTACCAAACTCTGTAGCATTTTATATAATATATCTGGCATTACAGGCGGGACTGATCGCTTATTTCTGCCCTGAACTGTAGCTGACAGATTACTAATCGGAATTCTTAATGCTAGCAATCTGACACCTCACGTAACATATAACTATTGTCTCAGCTTAACTTAGTACGATACAAGGCTAAACAGAAAAGCTGGATGGAATTAAACGACGAGGTGCTTTCCTTTAAAATCAGCTTTTTAAATCCTGGCTCGAACATACATATATGCTAATATACAAATCATCTGTAAAGGGGTCCCCTCTCTCCTTGTATAAGGATAACGAAAAAAAAGTGTTTGCTCCTTCACAAGTCATTGTTTTTTTTTTCTTTACTTTTCTTTTTTTCTTTTTTTCTTTAATGTAAAATATTATTTTCTCGTTCATTATTTTAAACTAGAAAGAATATGCACCCTCCAGGGGTAAGTAATTCAAGTTCTAATATAATTAAATATACTAAACTACCAGAACCTGTGGATATACCAAAGTATGACGATTTAATTATTACTACGTTTGATATGTTAAGAGCTATTGCATATATATTTCAATATGTAAAAAATATAATAATCTTCATTTAACTCTCTCGTATTATATTTTTTTCCTTCTTTTCCTTTTTCATTATATTCGATTGAAACAGGTTAGCGTTACCACTTCTTTACACTTCGGGATATAAACCGTCCCTTGTAATATAAATTTTAGTATTATTTGTATTATTCTGATTATTGTCCTCACCTTGGTTGTTATCTGTACAATGTTTCGGTCGATGTGCATTCCGGCCTTCTTCATGTATTTCTTGTCGGACTCGGGAACCATCTCGGACTCGGGAACCTTCTTTTCGTGATTGGAAGCCATCACGGAACTTCGAACCTAACCCTTTATTCAGTCCAAGGAAGAAGGCACATCGGCCAAAACGTTGTAACAATGGAGATAAGGACAATAGTCCGAATAATACAAATAATACTAATCATCAGGCCTCATCTAAAAAATTCAGAGAAATGATATTATTTTTAGTTGATAATATTTCTAAAGCCGATCACGTTTTATCGTTAAACCACAAATAAAATAAATAAATAAATAAATGCCCCCCCCAAAAAAAATATGTATATAATTTATATAGAAAAAAGATCTTTTGATGACATGATTAAAAGATTTAATAAGTAATAGAGAGTTACTTCCCCTGTTTTATTATTACCTCCCCCTTGTGGAACTCTTTGACGTTTCTGAGAGTATATAATCTCTCAGTAAACTGTAACATTATTCTAAGTAGAATAAAGCTTTCTTAAGCCTAACCGTGTGTGTTCGTTTATTATTACAAAAGGTTTGTCAATTAGGATACGGGTCTCGAAATTACGACTCGGGAATCATATGTGACCCACCCATGGCATACGATACTCCTGGATTAGTTCATTGCGCAACTAAGAGCCAGAAGTCAGGGTCTATTGAAAATTAAGTTAACTACTTTTGAAAATATTTAGAATAACAATTTAACCAATACCTGAGGATGATAAGATATGTTGAAACTAAAATAAATGAAAATATTCAATATTGTTGGGAACACTGATAAGTATCAAACAAAACAAAGAGGTCATTAAGATTTCTCGTAAAAGATATTATGTACATAAGGTTGAAAAGGATTATACGAATTTATTCGAATCAATACAAATCAATGTGTTCTTAATTGTGCTTGCGCATTATTTGAAATGAACTTAATTGTTATTGAGAACACATTTTACGATATGTTCGTGTTAAAACATGCAGTTGTATTGATTCGAACAAATTCGTATTTTCAGTGTAATTAGAATTGCCGACCAAAACATACGGCTTTCTCAAAGTGAAATAAACAAGGGGAGGTTAATCTCATTTATGTAACTAATATTCAGATTACCGCGAATCCTTTATTCAAATAAAAAAATAATATTCCAAATATAAGTAAAATATCTTTAAATTTATTTAACTAACAACTCTGATCTGGTTTGGTTTGTTGAATTTTACGGGATGTCAACATCTGTAGGGCTATTTCATGCCGAAGATGTTTTTTGTATTCATGTTCGATGGGTATTCAAATTTTTGTTGAATTCAATTTTTTAATACATTTCTAAAACTCATTTTTTCCCATTTAACCCATAGATGAGACCCAAAAATGTACTACCATTCCGGGTCAGAGTGGAACTGGGTTTACTTGCAATGAAGGGGTACTCCACACTCTCCGGAGTTTCAAAATTGGAACTTTCACCAGTAAATGTAGTTTAACACCATACCCAGGACATGAAGATCCCCAGTCACTTCCTTCTAGCACATATGTGATCAAAAGTGTTGGGGCTTGCCATAAGGGCAATAGGGTTGGGGTAATCATATAGGTGCTAGGGCTTGACATGACCAGCCGATCAATCGGAGGGGGTCTCTCCAACCGCCCGTCTAGCCTAAGTAAGGGTCTAAGTGGAGTGTTGCAGGTCATGGACTGCTCATCCACCAAGACTCTGTCCTTAAGCATCACAGGTGGCCACCCACTGCCCACAGGTGGCTCAATTTGGGGAGTCTTACCCTCTGCAGAGGTGCAGTCGGTGCATTCTAACGCCCCCCCACCATCGACAGGGCGGTAGAATGAAAGTGATACCAATTGTAGTTGGTGCACTTGGAACGGTCCCACTAAACTTGGAAAAAAGACTGGAGGAGATGGAAGTCAGAGAAAAAATTGATACCATCCAGACTACTGCACTACTGAATTCAGCTAGAATACTCAAAAGAGTCCTGGAGACCCAAGGAGACTTGTTGTCACTCAGACTTCAGTGAAATATCATCAGCTAACACTGATGTGAAAAACTCCAAAGGAGTGAATATTAATAAAGAGACAATGTTGTTTTTACGAATAAGACATATGTTCGACAAAACACTATCTTTAATGAAAACATCTTGTGTTATTTCGTCCGTTGCACTAATATGTTGTTATCATTGTTGGGAATGGCATTAGTATGGTCAACATTATCGTATTTTCCAATAGAGAGAATATCTAATCGGCGGTGGTGGTGAGTGTAGGAGTGATGCCGAGGGATCTAAGATCCGTGTATATATATATATATATATATATATATGATAATCAGACACTGTTGAACAGGCACACACACACACACACACACACACGCATAAACAAACACACACACACACACACACCCACACACACACACACGCACAGAGTTTGGATGACATGAAACAAAACAAAATGGACAACCACTCGCAACAACTTTAGTCTCAGAGATCTTCTTTAGATGAGATTTTTATCCCGAAATATAAAGGATTATTTTTTTAAAATTACAGGTTAACAAATAACACCATAGTTACCTTATTTTTCTTTACACTTGTATTGTGATAGCCTTCAAAACCAACCACCAAACCACACACACACATATATATGTGTGTATGTGTGTCTGTCTGTGTCTGTGTGTATGTGTGTATGTGTGTCTGCGTGTCTGTGTGTCTACTAATTCTTTATGAACTGCTTAGATATCAACAATATATATATTTACCAACTTCTCCACACGAGCAGGTCACGAACACCAGGTCAATTTCTTAAGCGGACAGGTTTGAAGTCAGAATTTTTCTTCTCCCAGACTGTTTGCCAAACCAAGGTTAAAAACCCCAGCTACCCATAGCTGGAGGGAAAATAACTGAATTCATGCTTTTCCCAAGGGTATTAGCGCTATGTGTAATGCAAACAGCCTCGTCCAGGATTTGAACTCGCCTCGTCGTATCCATTTCCAACAACGGTAACCATTACACCACGCGCCTCCAACTTGTAAACAATATCAACAATATAATGTGACACAAGGCTGAAAATACGGAGCAGCCAGTAGATAACTTATCTGGAACTTATTGCAATTAATATATTCTTATTTGGAACTTATTGTATGATAAACAACATTTTTCTCTTTCAGCATGATTACAACATGGGCGTTTCTGTGTGTGTGTGTGTGTGTGTGTGTGTACGTCTGTGTACTAATTCGATATGAACTGCTCAGATATCAACAATATATATATTTCCCAATCACCCTCAGGTCACTAACACAAGGTCTTAAGCGGAGTTTAACAGGTTTGAATTCAAAATTTTCCTTCTCCTAGACTGGTTGCCTAACCTGACCTTACACCAGCGTTTTATCTTATCTTCCTGGTCCAGAAGCCGAAGCTCCTGGATACTCTCTAATACCAAAATAATATATGTTGAGCTAGAATTTGGATAATACATAATAAATATGTGTAATAATTAGTTTATAACCTAAAAAATAAAAATGAAAGAAAACAATGAAAGAAAAAATGAAAGAAAAATGAAGAAAAAACGGGAAAAAAGAAAGAAAAAATCCTGATGCTTTCCAAAAATCTGAAAAAGACATAACAAATATGTGTAATAATTAGTTTATAACCTAAAAAATAAAAATGAAAGAAAAAATGAAAGAAAAATGAAGAAAAAACGGGAAAAAAAGAAAAAAAATCCTGATGCTTTCCAAAAAATCTGAAAAAGACATAACAAATATGTGTAATAATTAGTTTATACCTAAAAAATAAAATGAAAGAAAAAATGAAAGAAAAAAAATGAAGAAAAAAAAAAAATGGGAAAAAAAAGAAAGAAAAAAATCCTGATGCTTTCCAAAAATCTGAAAAAGACATAACAAATATGTGTAATAATTAGTTTATAAAAATAAAAAAAAAATGAAAGAAAAAAATGAAAGAAAAATGAAGAAAAAACGGGAAAAAAAAGAAAGAAAAAATCCTGATGCTTTCCAAAAATCTGAAAAAGACATAAAAATATGTGTAATAATTAGTTTATAACCTAAAAAATAAAATGAAAGAAAAAATGAAAGAAAAATGAAGAAAAAACGGGAAAAAAGAAAGAAAAAAAATCCTGATGCTTTCCAAAAATCTGAAAAAGACATAACAAATATGTGTAATAATTAGTTTATAACCTAAAAAATAAAAATGAAAAAAAAATGAAAAAAAAAAAAAAACGGAAAAAGAAAGAAAAAATCTGATGCTTTCCAAAAATCTGAAAAAGACATAACAAATATGTGTAATAATTAGTTTATAACCTAAAAAAAATGAAAGAAAAAAATGAAAGAAAAAATGAAAGAAAAATGAAGAAAAAACGGGAAAAAAAGAAAGAAAAAAATCCTGATGCTTTCCAAAAATCTGAAAAAGACATAATAAATATGTGTAAAAATAGTAAAAAAGTAAAGTCGTCGGCGCAGCCTAATGTCGCCAGCCAGCGAGGGAGTCTATCCCCTTTTCAATAGCGCTAGACCAAGGAGATTGTTTTAGCATCTGATGTGGAGCGACATACCTCCCCTCAGCTCCTTACTTTACCGCACAGATCCCTATGGTACTCATACGCTGAATTGGCGAGGACCGGTATCGAACTAGGAACCTTGTGAGTTTCTAGCCGAACGCTCTACCGACTGAGCTAAACCGGAAGTAAGGTCTCTATTCACTCTTTAACATTCCTTAAAAAAGAGAAAAGTTAGAAGTAAAGTTGAAATAAAGATATAACACTGACACACTAACATTTGCATTTATTATTAGTGATGTACGCCATTAATTTAAGATAAATAACATAATTTTTTAGAATTTCATCTGGTACTTTTTACAAATTTAAGACTATAATATTCTTCGGATTATTTTATTCGTCGCTGTAATGTGTTTGACGTCACGCTTAAGGCATTTTAAGAGGAAAAAATTCATTTTTATCTATATGGGTGTTCCATCATTATTATCAATGAGCCATGAGATAAACTCTGAAATAGTACCGGGTCCCAAAAGTTTGAATATCAGTGCTCTAAATCATTTAATTCGTTATAATAATTTTAAACTGTTACATTTTTAGCACTCGGGTAGCACTAGGTACATCTTCTAGTCGGCAATGTTTTTTATACTGGGAACCTTCCTTGAGATATGGTGTGTCCTAATCTTTATAGGACTTGGGGTCTACAGTGGATGGAAAAGGCGTAAAAAAACGGATTGAGAAACATTAAATGCTCGCAATTCAGACAGGATAGTGGAACATAACATAATTTTATTGTGTTGATTATTCTTTAAAAAATATGGCCAAAATATGTTTTTAGATACACAAAACGTAACAGCGAGGAAATGGCCAACTTATAAGTCTTTGTCGTATGTATAAGAAGCAATATATATTTATAATTTATTTATCTTAAACTAGTAAATGAACTACGTAAAAAAGAAATAAAAAAGGAAGAAAAGAAATAAAGTATTGTATTAAAAAAGAAAGAGTGAACGAAAGTGAGAATGGAATATAACCGATGGCTGAGGGCTCTTATAACCATATATATATATATATATATATATATATATATATATATATATATTGTGAAGGAGAACAATGCCCGTAAAAACCTTTATTTTTATTACTTCCTGTGAGAATCTTATGGGAAATTTCTTTGCTTAACTGCCCATTACCATATTCACTTTCTCATCAATTAATAGCCATTTTTCCCAATATATTTAACGGTAAAACAAAGCACAGGAAGACGCAGGTTCCTGCCTTATTTTTTAAAAATAACGTAATCAGCATTATTATTATTTATTATTATTATTATTATTATTATTTGCTCTTTTGAGTTTTCTATTATTATTATTATTATTATTATTATTATTATTATTATTATTATTATTTCTCTTTTTGAGTTTTCTATTATTATTATTATTATTATTATTATTATTATTATTATTTGCTCTTTTTTGAGTTTTCTATTATCATTATTATTATTATTATTATTATTATTATTATTTGCTCTTTTTGAGTTTTCTATTATTATTATTTATTATTATTATTATTATTATTATTATTATATTATTATTTGCTCTTTTTGAGTTTTCTATTATTATTATTATTATTATTATTATTATTATTATATTATTATTATTATTATTATTATTGCTCTTTTTGAGTTTTTCTATTATTATTATTATTATTATTATTATTATTTGCTCTTTTTGAGTTTTCTATTATTATTATTATTATTATTATTATTATTATTATATTATTTATTATTATTATTATTTGCTCTTTTTTGAGTTTTCTTATTATTATTATTATTATTATTATTATTATTATTATTATTATTATTATTATTATTATATTATTATTGCTCTTTTTGAGTTTTCTATTATTATTATTATTATTATTATTATTATTATTAATTATTATTTGCTTTTTGAGTTTTTCTATTATTATTATTATTATTATTATTATTATTATTATTATTATTATATTATTTGCTCTTTTTATTTTCTATTATTATTATTATTATTATTATTATTATTATTATTATTATTTGCTCTTTTTGAGTTTTCTATTATATTATTATTATTATTATTATTATTATTAATTATTATTTGCTCTTTTTGAGTTTCTATTATTATTATATTATTATTATTATTATTATTATTATTATTTGCTCTTTTGAGTTCTATTATTATTTTATATTATTATTATTATTATTATTGCTCTTTTTGAGTTTTCTTATTATTATTATTATTATTATTATATTATTATTATTATTATTATTATTATTATTTGCTCTTTTTGAGTTTCTATTATTATTATTATTATTATTATTATTATTATTATTATTATTATTATTATTATTATTATTATTTGCTCTTTTTGAGTTTTCTATTATTATTATTATTATTATTATTATTATTATTATTTTCTTTTTGAGTTTTCTATTATTATTATTATTATTATTATTATATTATTATTATTATTTGCTCTTTTGAGTTTTCTATTATTATTATTATTAATTATTATTATTATTATTTGCTCTTTTGAGTTTTCTATTATTATTATTATTTATTATTATTATTATTATTTGCTCTTTTTGAGTTTTCATTTATTATTATTATTATTATTATTATTATTATTATTGCTCTTTTTGAGTTTTCTATTATTATTATTATATTATTATTATTATTATTATTTGCTCTTTTGAGTTTTCTATTATTATTATTATTATTATTATTATTATTATTATTGCTCTTTTGAGTTTTCTATTATTATTATTATTATTATTATTAGCTATTATTATTATTATATTATATTGCTCTTTTTTGAGTTTTCTATTATTATTATTATTATTATTATTTATTATTATTTTTGCTCTTTTGAGTTTTTCTTATTATTATTATTATTGCTCTTTTTGAGTTTTCTATTATTATTATTATTATTATTATATTATTATTATTATTATTTGCTCTTTTGAGTTTTCTATTATTATTATATTATTATATTATTATTATTATTATTATTATTATTATTATTATTATACTCCATGAGAGTTTTTCACATCCGCCTTAGCTGGTGGTCTTTCACTTCAATCTACGTGACAGCAAATCTCCTCGGGTCTCCAGGATTCTTTTATTCTAGCTGATCTCAACAATGCTGTTCGGAAGGTCTCGATTCTTCCTCTAATTTCCAATTCCTCCAGACACTTTTCCAAACCCTTGCAGATCTTTTCAAAGGCACCAATTACAATTGCTACAGGCTTTAGTTCATGTTCGACAGTTGTTGTTTTTTTTTAGTCCTCTGGCATGGTCAAAGTAGTTGTCTATATTTTCGTTTTCTTTCACTTTCGCTTTGTAATCCACCGGGACAGAAAGGTTCACGAGATGACAAGATCTCTTTTTCTTGTTAATTAACACGAGGTCTAGTCTCCTAGCCGGGATTAGGTGATCCGTCTCTATCTTAAAGTCCCAGAGAATTTTATGCATCTTATTCTCCAGAACAAATTCCAGTTTGTGCATATGCCATTTAATATCATGGTGAAAATTTTATTTCTTGCACAATTTCCCACCCAATCGTTCCTAGTCTTGTGTTCTCTTTGTGCTACTTTGCTGTATTCGATTATTATTATTATTATTATTATTATTTGAGTTTTCACATCAGTGTTAGCTGATGGTCTTTCACTGGAGTCTGAGTGACAGCAAGTCTCCTCAGGTCTCCAGGACTCTTCTGAGTATTCTGGCAGATTGCAGCAGTGCAGTGTTCTGAATGGTTTCAATCCTTCCTCTGATATCCAAACTTTCCAAACCCTTTCTAATGCTTTTGGACTGTTCCAAGTGCACCAACTACAATTGGTATAACTTTCACTTTCATATTCCATAACTTTTTCAGTTCTCTGGCAAGGTCCAGATATTTGTCAATTTTTTTCATTTTCCTTTAACTTCACCCTGTGATCTGCTGGCACTGCAAAATCCACCAGTTGACAAGTTCTTTCTTTTTTGTTAATCAACACTAGTCTGGTCTTCTTGCTGGGATAAGGTGATCCGTTTTAATTTCAAAGTCCCAGAGAATTTGTGCGTTTCGTTCTCAAGAACAGATTCTGGTTTATGCATATACCATTTTGTTGTGTGGTCAAATTTAATTTCTTGCATAATTCCCAGTGGATCACCTTCCCAACCCAGTCGTGTCTAGTTTTGTATTCTCGTTGTGCTAGTTTGCTACATTCGCAGAGTATATGGTTAACAGTCTCATCTCTATTACCGCAAAGTCTACATTTACTATTTTTGTTGGGTCTTATCAATTTTCGCTTTGATGTAGTTTGTCCTTATGGCATTATTTTGTGCAGCAATTATAAGTGATTCTGTTCTCTTTTGAGTTTCCCTTTCTTAACCATGTCCAAGTCTTTTGATGTGCAACCTCATCTATTTGTCGTTTGAAGCGTCCATATTATTATTATTATTATTATTATTATTATTATTATTATTATTATTATTATTTTCACTCCTTTTGGGTTTTTCACATTTGCGTTAGCTGATGGTATTTCGCTGGAGTCTGATTGAGAACAAGTCCCCTCAGGTCTCCAGAAATCTTCTGAGTATTCTAGCCGATTGCAGCAATGCAGTTTTTCTGGATGGTCTCAATTCTTCCTCTGATTTACAGCTCCTCCAGTCTTTTTCCCAAGTTTATTGGGACCGTTCCAAGTGCACCAACTACAATTAGTATCACTTTCACTCTCATGTTCCACAGCCTTTTCAATTCTCTGGAAAGGTCCAGGTATTTATCCATCTTTTCATTTTCCTTCAGCTTCACCCTGTGATATGCTGGAATTGCAAAGTCCACCAGTTGACACGTTCTCTTTTTCTTTCTTTTTTCTTTTTTGTTAATCAACACTAGGTCTGCTCTCCTGGCTGGGATAGGGGGATCCGTCTTTATTTCAAAGTCCCAGAGAATTTTATGCGTTTCATTCTCAAGAACAGATTCTCGTTTATACCATTTTGTTGTATAGACAAAATTAAATTTTTTGCATACTTCCCAGTGGATCACCTTCCCAACCCAGTCATGCCTAGATTTGTATTCCCGTTGTGCTAGTTTGCTACATTCAATTAATACGTGGTTTACAGTCTCATCTCTGTCACCGCACAGTCTACATTTACTGTTTTGTTACGTCTTATCAATTTTTGCTTTGATATAATTTGTTCTTAAGGCATTATTTTGTGATTCAGTTTCTCTCTTGGAGTTTCCTCTTCTTAACCATCTCCAAGTCTTTTTATTTGCAACCTCTCCAATTTGTCGTTTGAAGTGCCCATATAATTGTTTTTCTTCCCATCTTTTTTTCTAGTTTTTGTTGTTTTTTAGTTTGTCCATACATTACATCTGCTGTCGGCTGCCATAAGTAATCTTTCTTTGCTCTTTTTTGCGTATTCTTCGAGTTGTTGGATTGTGGCCTTTACAAAGTCCTTTATGTTAGCAAGACCTCGTCCACCTTTTCTTGGTACATAGAGCCTATCTTTATCATCTCTAGGGTGTAGAGCATTGTTCATCGGCATTAATTTCCTAGTCCTTTGGTCTATATTATTATTATTATTATTATTATAGAGCAAAGGACTAGGAAATTAATGACGATACACAATGCTCTACAAATTAAATCGGCTGGCCACGTCAAGCCCTAGCCCCTATATGATTGTCCAAACCCCTAACCCTTTTTATCATATATGTGCTAGAAGGCAGTGGCTGACGGTCTTAACATCCTGGGAATGATGTTAAACTATCTGATGGTAAGGTCCCTGTTCTGGAGGTTTGGGTAATGTGGAGCACCACTTCATCGCCATTGCTACCAGGTCCACTCTAGCCCGAAGTGGTAGTACCTGTTAGGGTCCCATCGATGGGTTAAATAGAAAAATGTTTTTATAAAATAATTGAGTATCCATTAAAAATCAATTTATTTCAAAACTTTGTCAGCATTGAATGACCCACTGAGGTTGATATGCTGTAAAATAAATCAAACCAAACCTTTTTAAGTAAAGTCGTCGGGGCATCCTAATGTCCGTATCAGCCAGACAGAGAGGGAGTCTATCCACTTTTCACTAGCGCTAGACCAAGGAGATTATATTTAGCGTCTAAGGTGGAGCGCCACGCTTACCATCAGCTCCTTACTTTATAGAACATATTTCTGTGCTACTCATACGCTGAATTGGTGAGGGCCGGTATCGAACCTTATAAGAACCTTGTGATTCCTTGCCGAACGCTCTACCGACTGAGCTAAGCCGGCCCTTTTTATGCTATCCCTAAATATATCAAAATTGAATGGATTTTGAATGGATTTCGCTAACATGATATTAACCCATTCTGTTTACACTGACTAAAGGATATCCGTTCGTTGAATATCGATAATCTGCCGTAAGCCGTAAAAACAAGCATTTAAATTCCCCGAATTAGGGAGTTCGAGATTAAATATAATCCATTCTCTTGTAACGAGTCGAATAGAACTGAAGGGTTTCTGTGGGAAACTTTTCGATACTGTTAATCCTGTGTCAATCAGACGAATATATAGACCCTGCCCGCCGCAGGCATGAAACACGTTTGTCTATGAAATCATGTTAATCCTTTGTTTGCCAATTCGTCTTCTTTTTTTTTTTTTTTATCAGTATCAGTTTATTTCAGGTCACGTGTAGATTGCTTCAGGCACCATTGGAGGAAATGGAAATTTTTTTTTTATGGGTTTAGTTGTTAATTTTGGAAGGATCAGAAAAAAGGATTTTTTCAAAAATAAGTACACACCTTAAATATAGATATATTTATCCATTTTTATTTTTAGTTACAAAGGTGTTAAGAATTGTATACAAACACACACACATACACACACACAACACACACACACACACACATATATATATATATATATATATATATATATATATATTACAAAGTGTGTCAAAAAAGTATCGATATTTTCGGTTCTTTTATTTTTAGTTAAAAATGTGTTACAATTGTATACACACACATATATACACACACACACACACACATGCACACACACATATATATATATGTAAGTTGTGTCAAAAAAGTTTCGAGATTTTCGGTACTTTCTGACACACCTTGTATTTTGAAAAATTAACGTTCCATTCATTTTTCATTTCTACCTTGGTAAATACAGCTTTAAAATCTGTACTTTTTGAGACACTTTGTAATCGGAAAAAAATTAACATTACATTTATTGTTCATTCCTATCTTGGTTATACAGCTTTAATGTCGATACATTTTTGACACACCTCTATATATATATATATATATATATATATATATTATTTATTATAAATGGAGATTGTGTGTTTTTCTGTCTGTAACCGAAACTATATTCCTACTCAAGTCACAATTCCTTAGTTATTTACATCACATTCTCCATGATTTTATGTTTTATTCAAATTAATTATTAATTAAAATTGTTTTACATTATAATCTGTAACTAAGTCTCTCTGATAACTGCAATTATAATTATATATCATCAAATAGGATTTAC